>CM023485.1:102745774-103121983 GCA_013339685.2 Hyalomma asiaticum | reverse complement strand
CAGTTTACGCGCCCTACTATAGCTGCCGCTGGCACCGCGAGTAAACCAGACGACAGCAGACAGCACAGAAGAACATTTTAAAGGGGCCTCGCTGGTGCATGATTAAGAAATATATTATGAGCGCGAAAAAGAAAAAGAAAACCGTGAGCACGAGGCAGGATGGATACGGGACAGGCGCTGCTTGCAACTATTTTTTTTTCTTTTTTCGGCATCGTCATGGTAGAAGCAGTACAGAATGCGCATGCACATTTGTGCTTACGCACCACGTGCTGTCTGAGCTGACCAACGAGCAATAATAAAATCTATGCAGATGTGCGTCTAGGAATTGACATTCCTTTTAGCGTAAACTGATAGATGGTTGACCGATGTAAATGTCACCCCTCTTTTTATATAGGATATAGCAGTCTTTTCACTGCGAGTTTTTCCAAGAATCTTTGCCTCATGAAACAATGCCCTACACCCGCAGGAGCTTAGTATAGGATCAGCCAATAAAGAACGCTGGCAAGAAATGCTGCCTCATCCAACGATGAATGCTGGCAAAAATGATGGACAGCCATCAATAAAGGCTGGAAGGAACGGTTAGAGCTGCCATTGTTTATACAAGCTTACCAATATTGAAAATACAAACGATGGACAATGTTGGCCAAAGCCATTCTTTCCCAATTTTTCCAACGTTATACGACTGGTATCCAACATTGGACTAATCTAGTCTAAAGTGTAGCATGGGACCCGAAATCCAATGTAGTTCTAATATTGTATCCAATGTTTTCCAACGTTGCGCGAAGGTCGGTCCAATGTTGTTGTGCTGCCTGGGACGTGATCAGCCATATGCGCCCGTTCATTGTTCTCGGTATTCCACTCGTGCTCTTTGAACAAGACATTCACGCACCTCATGGCCTGGTCGATGTAGCTCCTGCAGGAGCGCGGTATCTCGTACACCACTACGCATGTGCATTTGACATAGGCCAATGTGTGCTGCCTTGTACAGCCTCGCCTTGTTTTGTCTGCTGCAGTTGTGCGAGCACAAAGACGACCAAGTTTGTTGGAGGCTAAAAGAACCGCTGAAAGGTCGCGCCTATTTGCTACCTTCTTAGGTTGTGCGAGACCTTGTGCTCGTAAAGCACGACTTCAATCACATTGTTTCTAGGGGCGAATCTCCTTAGGGTCAAGGCTTGTCCCGCGTCGCGCCGTAATAGCCACGCTCGCTCCGCTCTCGGCGCGTGCTCTAGTTTGGTAGCAGACCGCTATAGGGCCGCGCTTACATAGTGCTCGCTCTTGGCGCGCTTCCTTTCTCTTTCGCTGGTTGACACTCAATGCGCTTTGACGCTGCTACACTTCTACTATGAATACCGAAGAAGACAAGGCGGCGGCGGAGAGGAGGGCTTGCAAAGCGGCTGCAGCGCGGGCTTGGCGTCGAGACCCTGAGGTGAGAGCTCGCGAAGAGGAAAGGGCGCGGGCTCGTTGACAAGCGGACCCAGAGCTGAGGGCCCGCGAGGCCGGAGCGAGACATCAGAACCGGCAGCAAACACAAGCCACCGCCGATCCAGAGGCGGCGAGGGCCCGCGCAGCCGGAGCGAAACGGGCACAAAGAGAAGCGGATCCGGAGCTGAGAGCCCGCGAAGCCGAAGCGAGACGGAAACGTCGGCAAGCGGATCCTGAGGCGGCGCGAGCGCGGGAAGCTGCTGCGAAACGCCTCCAGCGGTCGCTACCTCAGGTTGGTGGTGCCGATGCCGATGCGCACTTTAAGCGCGATTTCCTAGATCTCAGTTCCGGCGACAGCTGCAAGGTATGCTACCGCTTGTGGTTCGACAACAACCTGACCACAATTTCAACCATCAGAAACGAGCAGTCCCGCGCCAACGCCATCGCCGTTCTACAGCGGGAATACGTAATCAATAAAGGATTGTGTATATTTATTATTTATTTATTTATTTATTTATTTATTTATTTATTTATTTATTACCTCTGGGCCAAAGGCATTAAAGAGGGTAGTGTGTTACAGCAAATCAACATAAAAACAATAATGAAACAGGACGGTCAAGTACAAAGTCGTCTCAATTATACAGCTTTAGCTAGGGTTAAATTGTCGTAAGAAATTGGTATGAAAGTACGACAGTAAAATGGTAAATACAAAATGCATTTAGGTTACGTATAGTAGGAAAAATGCTTTGATTATACAATATTAGCTAAGGACGCTCGAAACCTTTGGTTATCGTAAGTGGATACGATTTCATCAGGAAGGTGGTTCCATTCCGTGGATGACCGAAGGAACAATTACTGCAAAAAAAAAAGGTTTAGTGTGACGTGATTCGAGACCAACCTTATAACGATGGTCGATACGAGGCGATACGTGCTGTGGCTGAAAAATGAAATCATTGCGGAGTGTTGAATGATGGTATAGCTTGTGGAAGAGAACTGAACGTGGGATTTTGCGACGAGAAGAAAGTAGGACTAAGCGAAAGGTTAGTTTTCATGGCAGACAAACTTGCATTTCTATTGTAATTACGTAAGATGAAACAAACTGAATTATTTCGAACGAGTTCTAATGAATTAATTAGTTTATCAGTGGCAGTATCCCAAACAGCACATGCATATTCTAGTTTCGGACGTATAAGGTACTATAAACAAGCATTTTTAGGGATGAAGGGGCAGTTGAAAAGTTGCGACGCGGGTAACCAAGCACGAGGTTAGCATTGTTGATTATGTAGTCGGTGTGAACATTCCAAGATAAGTTAGCAGAGATATGCACTGCTGCGTATTTGTAGAGTTAACCATTTCCAAGAGAACATTATTTAGATAATATGTACGCATGTTGTTAGTTATTCGGGATACATGCATCACTTTACATTTGCCAACGTTTAGTTCCATTAACCAATTTTTACACCAATTTGCTACAGTAGCTAGATCACACTGCAGGTGGTTAGTATCTTCTGCATTAGTTATTTCCCGAAAGATAACACAACATACAGATAACACTGTATATGTAACACATATAAACAGATAACACTGCATATATAATCACGCCACACCTCCGTGTTTCTGTGCCACGTCCTTGATGATCGAGTGAGCATAATGTACGGAGGATTCACGGTTTACCAGATTACCTTCGGAGCTTCGCCCACTCATCATCCCTCACTTCGGCGATATGGCGTAATTTCTTTTGTCCTGTGATCATTGGTGTCCTTGCTTTGTCCTCGTGTGTCCCGTCTTCTTCTTCGCGCTAATAATCGCTAAGCTAGAGAACAAAAATTGCACCGCTAAAGGGGACCATGAGGCGATGCGAAACAGTGTGGGGGGTGCACACTGCGTCTGCATCCGTTCGACTTGGCGGGCGAGGGCGCTTTCCTTGCGAGCTGGTAAAGCGTTCATCGAAGAAAGAGCGTTTCCATAATCAACGCGTGCCGTCCGGAGAGGAGGTGTGTGGAAAGGGTCACGTGGAGAGGGGGAGTGGAGACGAGGTGTGTGGAGAGGGTTTGCGCATGCGCAGTAAGGGTGGTCACGCCGCACACCACCACCACCACCACCACCGGTTTGAACTCCGCCAGAAGCTACTTCGCATCTAATAATTCAGGAGAGTGGCATACTGGAGTCACCTCCGTACCAGCTAGCGTGTGAGTTTGCCATGGGTGCCACTTTTCTTGAATTTCCTGTCGAGAGCGTTTCTAACAAATGCCAAATCTGCGAAGATTTTTTAGTAGACTTGTTTATTATAGGCCTATTTGAACAGTGCCACGATGCGATAAGTGTTCGATACCCTTAATTCGGAAAGGTTTTCGTCATAGTGGACAGACTGGGCAAGTTTGCTGAAGATGACTGTGGTCGTGACCGTCATTTGTCATTGCAATATTTTAGCTCAGCTGCACGTCTCGAGAAAAATACCAACTTTTGTGGAAAGGCCGAAGAAGACGAAGCGTAAGTTTCAAGAATGAAAAGACGGAAGCAGTTTCAGTTTTTTACTGCCAAATCTTACAGTACACCATACAAATATGCAGACGAAGGTCCCAGAGTTGTAAAACTGTGTGGGACCCTCGGTAATAATACATGGTTTATGGTAACATTGACATTCAGCACACCATTAACACATATAACACTAATTCATTGAATACATTCAACATTTTATTTCTAGACAATAAATAGTGAGAAGCAAGGGGAAGATAAACGCATGATCGAGCAACTAAAAATAAGAAAAACAAAAACCGAAAATAGCAAGAATGAAACACAAGAAAGAGTTGCGATGACGAAAGTATGTGATACATCACCAAATTCATGTGGTTATTGCAGTAAAGCTTAGGAATGTTATTTTGAATATTTCTAACGAACAACAGGACTTTATGGCAGACGGTAAATCATTCCAAAGGGAGATTGCGCTGAATGAAGATATGTTTTTGCCGTAATTGGTGTGCACTATTGGTAACAGAAGATTTTTGCTAGCCGCAAATCTGGTTGTATTTGTGTTGTGCAAATGGTCAGCCGCAGTGAACTGATATGCAAGGTTATTATGAAGCAGTTCGTGGAATAAGATGACGACGTTGAACTGGAATAAATGACGGATAGGCAAGATGATGTACGATCGGAGTAACTCAGATGCGTTGGATTGCATTGGACTTGAAGTGTCTAAAGCTTCTGCTTCGTTTAGTGTCGGGCCCACAAGGATGGTGTTTAAGGTCGTTATCTTATTACGCTAAAACCCAGTGGCACTATGTACCTTGCTTCGCTATTTCGATTCACTAAGTTTAGTGTTCGCTGAGGCGAACGTTACACCGGAGAATTCACATAAATCGGAGCATGTAATCTCAAATATCCATTTAACGATGAATAAAACTAGTTAAAATTGCATATAAATGGATGGAAGTGCGTAGCACACTGCAAGTGTAGATATGTGAATCGTATTTACGCCACAAAGAAACAAACAAAGAATTCGCATATAGATCGCGCCCGCATTGTATATGCGGGCACGATTTATACGCGAATCCTTTTTTTTTCTCCCCCCTCTAACCTAACCTAACCTAACCTCCTCCTTGAGTCCGCATATTCAATGTGGGCATGTGCGCAATGACAATAGGTGGAGTAGTAAATGCACATTACTTGCACAGGAATTTCTGCGGGACTTGCCATAGCCTAGCCCGATAATATTATTTTTCTTGTTCTAAGCGTGCTTGCCAACGATAAGAATTGTTGTGACGGAAAACTAGCACGTCAGGTAAATTTCAGCATGTCTGTCAAAAATATATGCATCCAATAACCACCCGTTCTCATCGCATTAGTTGTTTATTTTGATTCTGACAAATGTGTAGGTAGCTCTGCAGGCACGCTTAAAAGGACCTCTACTCTTCGTATACATGCTTTCTCGACGCCAAGAAGCTTTTGAGGTACCCACCCGCGGAAAGTTTAGGTTCGTCAAGCACCCTTTCCTTGGTTACGTGCTGGTTACACCCTTTCCTTGGTTACACACTGGCTCACGCGCCCGTTCACATCTGCAACAGTCTCTTCATCTCAACCTGCAACTCTTGCAGTTTGCGTCCGGCGTGAGGTCTCGAACTCGTTCATACCTGTGGCTGTTCCGTGCACTATCCCCTTGCAGGTTTGTCGGGCCACTTTCTTTTCCCCAGTTATGATTCATGCTTGGCGGTCACCAATCAGGGTTTAAGGGAGGGAACCTCATCTCCATGAGCGCACACTCCAATATTTAGATAGTGGTAGCCGTGGTACCCTTGAGGTGTAAGAATGCCAAGGGACTCTCCACTTCTTGAGGTTCCACCCACTTCTAGAGGTTAATTCCGTTGGATTTCTCGACGGCTTGTGCGATGACCGGTCGCCCTCGGTGCCGTAGTTGTATTGAGATGATGATGAACTGTCCCATTCGCCTCTCCTATGCAAACGGCCCGGCTGTTCTCGGTCGCTGGTTTTCTTCCTCCGGCTGAAGGGTCTTGTCTTGGACTTCTTCGGAGAATATTTTCACACGCAGCTAGACGCCTTCCCTGGAAAGCAGAGCACCCTTTGTCGTCATTGCGATCCCATCATTTGCGTCAGTAAGGTTATGTCGCTTATTTACCTTTCGTCCTCCTACTTCGCTTTCCTTATAGGGCAGAGCGCCCCCAAGTGGCGTAGCCGCAGTGAAGTAGGACGGGGCGGAAGTCTTTTCCCCGCTGCCTGTCTCTCGCGTTGTGTTTTCTCTTTTGAAGGATGGAGACCAGCCTTTCCTTCAAGCAAACAGAACCAGACTATGCATACAATATGTATATTTACAGAGAGCAGCTTGGTTGCTGGGGCCGTTGCTTCTATTCGCCAGAGCCGACCAGTACATAACACTGCTCCTGAGAACAGAACCACCACCAAAACTCGAATTAGAAGAGTTCAGCTGTAGCACCCTCCTCTCCAACAGTCCCGTAGGGAGAAAGCGCCACGTTTTAACCTCTTGGTAGCTTCGCCCAAAACCTGGAGGGTAAATTGCAACCATTTCCATACTTATCTACACTCGCACCTCCCCCTCTTCAATCCAGTTTATTGCAGAAACTAGGCGTAGGCGAAAGAGGTCAGTGCCTGCAACCATACTACTGGAAAATCGCGCAAAATGCAACTATACGAGACGATGCCATCCTGCTTACGCGTCGCCAAAACCACGTTGGCGTTACCTCCGCACCTGGCTCGCGCACTCTCTTGGACGAAAATACGCCTCACGCAGACGTGACGCTCACCAAGGAAGTTTTAACAGCGAGTTCGCGTCATGACAATGCTTGTTGTCTCCGCCGCGTGTCTGGCAGGTGGCTGCAAGCTTTCGCCCAACACACGTTCGACAGTCGAACCACCTGTAACTTCGATCTTTTAAAGACGATAGTCTTTCTTGGGATAATGCAGAAATTTTTGTCTGTCTTTCTGTTTTTCTGTGTGTCACACGATTCAGCAAGTCGGCCAAAGCTTAAGCACTTGCCTAACGCCCAGCCATCTAGTACTGGTAGCTGCGTTCATACTTGCGAACATTGTCGATCAAAAAGCAAATATTACGCATATCCGAGGCGGAACATCAATACGTAAGTATTAGGTGGTGTGTTCCTTAACTCGAAAATACGTAGATATGTAATTCTAAAGACCCAAGTGTTTATTAGGTTGCGCTAAAAATACGACGCCATGCACGAAAAGGGCCTCTGCCGACGATTTGGTGCTGCCACCTGGCAGTTGCCGAAGGATTTTGCACAAGCTCATATTTCCTGACGACCCTGCCAGATGGCGTCCATGCCTCACGCAGCGCCTCCCCTATTTTATCAATGCCAGCCAGATTCGGGCCGATTCAACATAAAGGAGGCGCTGTCTGAGGCAAGGCAAAACATAAATGACCGCTTGATGAAATTATGCGGTAAAATAAAATCTGTCGAAACAAATGTCCATTGCATTTATTATGCCAGTGCGGAAATGGTACGAGAAGAGCATCGCGGGTGGCTGTGGATGAGACCAGGACTCATGCAGTACGGCCGGCAGAAGACTATCGTCTGTCGACGACATTTGCAGCGAAGCACGCAGATACGCAGCCAACTTTTACGATACCTTTATAATGGTTGTCGCCGCCGCATGTTTGGCAAGTGGTTGTGACCATTAGAAGCCGAACCTGACAAGATAGAGTCGACCTACCATAACGCCCATCTTTTTACGATGGCCTTTACACTCAGTGTTAGTTGTTAAGAAACAAAACACAGGATGAGATATTACGAACTGATATACCAGAAACAAAATACCCGGTACAGCCGGTGCGTTAGTTGTGAGTGAACCAGATACAATAAGCATTCCGCAAGGAAAACGACGCTGTAATATGCGCACAAGTCTATTTCCTACGAATATGATTTCGAAGCACAGGTGAACTCCATTGTCGATGTTTCCATTTAGAAAACACAATGCTGTGCCCGAATGATGAAGTGTTTTGTTATGTATGTTATCGTGAAAAATAAGCTTCGGTTCCATTCCGGGAAAGGCATTTTTATAGAAGCATCTGACACAACCGCTATACACAGGGACCCGCCGGCTATATTTCACCCTGTATAGAGATGGAAACACTGATGTAGTCAAGGTATCGGCGCACACACATCAGCGCACAAGCTTTTATTCCGCCAAATATGTTTCGCGTGACACTTGTTTTAGCGCTTTACGTTATCGTAATAGCGAACGCCACTACTCTTCAAGACTGGAAGAGGTAAGCTATGTTACATGCATAAAGGATTCATCAGCATGTGTAGCAATTTTAAGTTCATATAAGGACCCACACAATGCGTATTAAAGTTGAACACCGTGGACTATCTACATACAGCTAAGCGCCTCGCGCGAACTTGCCGAACGCAACGAAATAGGACTTTGCTCGCTGCACATCATGCCACGCCAATGCCTGCTCACTTTGTTCCTTTTATTATATAGGTGATAACCCGGTAACGTAATCCTGGCGTCCGGGCTTGAAAGATCTCGTTTCTTCTGGCTACCCGAAATCGCAGTAGCCATCCTCGTTCAGCCAGGACAAACGCACGCCATAGGGGCAGGAGGAAATAATTGGTAAGGTGCTTTTGGGACGAGAGAATAAAAACAAATAGTGATGATGGCACTAGTGGCGCAAGACTAGCGTAGCAGCAAAGCTGGTCCGAGTTTGTCTCCGGCATACCCGCATTTGGTAGTGGCACGAGGCTTCGGGGAGCACCTCGCAAAGCACTGCGAGGCCCATTAGTCACTCGTGAATGCTTTGAACCAAGCTCAGTGTAAAGACGTGCGCGTCGTACACGAGGCGTTGAGAGGTGTTGCATACGTAGCCTCGGCTTAAATTCGTTTCACCCATTTTCTCTGCTACTCTATGTATATGCCTATGCTATTCTAGGGGTTGCTTGGCTGCCATGAGAAGATGTGCTCTCGTGGCGCAAAGTCATGCATAGACGCATAGCTTTGCGAGGCGCTGTTCACCGAACAAATGGATGACGACGATGATCATGAACACCTACGGCGCTCATGCACTAAGGGGGACAGGCCAAGAATTGCTTTGAGTATGTTTGTTTTGAAATGTTTGATCGGAAGAGATGCAAGAGAGAGAGAGAGAGAGCGAGCTCTTTATTGAAAGATAGAGAATTTAGCCGGCGTTGAAACATCACTGACATGCTACTCTGCATAGGAAGGGAGCTTGGGGAGAGGGTTTGTATGATGTAATTTAATTACTGGTATTGTGCACCTTCTATTCATTCCAGTCAGATAAATCACGAAGCCTGTACAGAAGAATAACTTAATTAGGTTTCACAATAGGCATAAGCGAGCAGTCTGTCTTTACGCTTGGATTTTATACAAACGCAATAATTAAAATAGCACACAGTTTGTAATTTGTATGAAATTACAAACAGCATAGAAAACATCTCCATGGCAGTATCCCATTGGTGGGGCACCAAAAGACAGAGCTATTTCTATGGTTAAATTTATCCCGAAATTAGAATGCGGAATTTCAAGAAGTCTTTTCCCGGAGCAATTTGTACCGGCGACAAGAAAACAAAATTCCACGCATCTCCACGAAGTGAACCATGACGAGTGGGCGAAGCTGGGGATCGTTCTGTGTTACCGTAAATCACCCGTGCATGTAAATGCATGTACTCGTGCATGTAAATGAGTGACAACAAGTGTGTATATTTACACGGGCGTTGTCATTTGTGCTCCTGGTCCTTATGAGGTTCGACTGGACTCCCTCGTCGTAGATCTTGCCGAGTTCCGGATTAATTTAGTTAAAGCGCAAGCTGCGAGTCCTTATGGTTCGAGCAGTCGGTTCTTTACCGTGTGTGTTACCTTTGCGCTAAATTACGATGAACGTGATTTCCGTCGTTTCTTGCCCAACTCTGCCCACTTAGCTTACCCCTTGACGTGTCTGCTCAACAAAGACGTGCCTTTCCAGTGGTCAGCAGATTGCTAGCCATCGTTTTTCACAGCTAATGCCTCAGGACCCGTACTTGGCCACTGTGGTCCAACTGCTCCCACTGAAGTACATACCGACGCCCGTGGTATAGGCCTCGGGGCTGTTTTGGTCCAATGCCATGACACCCCTAGAACACGTGGTTGCCTATGCCAGTCATTGTCTTAGTAAGCCTGAACGCAACTAGACTGTAACGGAGCAAGAATGTATCGTGGTCGTGTTTGCCATACACAAGCTTCCCCCGTATCATTATAGACGCCGATTCTCAGCTGTCAACGGCCATCATTCCTTATATTGGCTCACCGGACTGCGCGACCCATCCGGCCGTCTTGCTCATTGGGCCCTACGATTGCATGAATATGACTTTGTGGTTTGTCACATGAGCGGCCGTCGTCATGCCGACGCTGACTGTCTATGAAGGCCTCCTCTTCCGACGACCGACTGTGACGCAGACAATTTCGACGAATACTTAGCAGTTGTTGACCCTCCATCTCCTGACCTTGCCACTTTCCGTAGACAGCAACGAAGCGACAGTGGCTTAGCTCATTACTTGCTCTCGGAAGCGAATGGTCAACGCCGTTTCGATGTCAAGGATGGGATTCCTTACAGGCGGAATCATTCCAGCCCGCTTGCTTGTAGTCGCGCAAAGAAGCCTGTGACATGACATCCTACAAGCAATGCATGACGACCTTAGGTCTGGGCATATGGGTTTTGCCAGGATGTTCCAGGGCACACAAGAACGCTTCTTCTGGTCAAAGATGCGTCACAGTGTGACTGCATACGCTGCGAGCTATGCCAGCGGTACAAGTGTCCAACTATCGGTCCTGCAGGAGTTCTCCATCCCATAGCACCTCATACTTAATCTTTTGAAGTCGTTGGTGTTGACCTGATCGGTCATTTTCCGCTATCAACGTCAGGCAACCGGCGGATTATAGTATGCGTCGACCACCTGACACGCTACGCCGAAAGTGCGGCTATTCTTGCTGCAATGGCCGCTGATGTCTCCCGCTCCATTCTGTCATCCATCATATTGCGATACGGTTCCCCTCACGTCATTATCAGTGATCGTGGCCGGAAATTTGATGCTGATGTATTCGAGGAGCTGCTACGTCTTTCTATGTCTCATTTTCGTCATGCCACCCCGTACCACCCGCAGGCTAACGGTCTAACTGAACACATTAACAGAAATCCCATTAACGTGCTTTCATTGCATGTCGATTCAGCTGACAAAGCTTGGGACACTCTTTTGCATTTTACAATGTTCGCCTACAATACTGCACGGCATGAAACCACCGGATACTGCCTCTGCTATCTTCTATACGTACGAAATCCCCGCACAGCTCTTGATTCGATTCTACCATATTCTGCAACCGATGAGCCTTCACTAGCCGAAACGCGTTGCCGCGCAGGAGGCGCTCGACGCATCGCAGGCCTTCGAACCTTTGCTTCTCAAGAGCGCTCCAAGATCCGCTGACTAACGTCATCGGCGCGTATCGTATGAGAGAGGTGACTTGGTGTGGCTATGGACACCAATTTGTAAGCGCTGCCTATACCAAAAGTTCCTGACCTACTGCGCCAGCCCTTTCACCCTGATCCACTACAACAACCAATACACGTAAGTGACATCACGCCTCAGTGATGTCACTTACTTGTAGCGGCCGGTGCAGTAGGTCAGGAACTTTTGGTATAGGCAGCGCTTACGAAGTGGTGCCCATAGCCACACCAAGTCGCCTCAGCGATGTCACTTACGTGATATCTCGACTGTTTTGTGCTGGCCGTCGCTCAAGATACACTGGCGTCGTCCATCTCGCCCGTCTTAAACGTTTTCACAACCGGGAGACTATCTGACTCGCCCGTTGGGCATCGTCTACAAGGGGGAATTGCTACGGCGCTTGAAGGCAGAGGAAGATGACGCGAGCAAGAACTGTGATCTCTTCGGTCCCCAGGCCTCTCGAATTCATGATCTCCAAATAAACGCATCTCGTCATTACAATCTCTTTTTATTCGCAGATAACCTGCTGCCAGTAGTTCAAATTCGCAAAATATACTCAGTTCTATTTGAGATCTCAAATATTTGCTTAACTTTGCCTCAAGGTTATCCGACAATATTTTCAATTACAAAAAAATTACAGCATATCCACGGAGTGAATGATGATGAGTGGGCGAAGCTCGGGAGGTTCATCGTAGATCGTGCCGAGTTCCGGATTAATTTAGTTAACGCGCACGCTACGAATCCTTATGGTTCAACTATGCACAAGTGAAATCTCCCACCGGCACTTCATTGCAAGTCAAGATCCAGTGCCAATATATATATATATATATATATATCGGTGGCCGGTGAACGGTTCTCCAACGCGAACATCGGTATTTCTCAATCAAGAAACTCGCTAGGAGACGCTGCCTGCGCCAACGTTTTCTCTCGCGGGTGAGGGCGCGTTCTCCTTCTTTGCGAGCTGGTAGAGCGTTCATCTAAGAGCGTTTCCACAGTCAACGCGCGCCTTTCGCTCTCTCTCTCTGTCTCTCTCTCTCCCACAAGACAGCAGGTGGAAGAGTGAGAGAAAGAGAGGCACGCGTCCGGAGAGAGAGAGAGAGGCACGCACCGAGAGCGAGCGCGTCCCTCCCGGCACGCCGGTTACTCCTGACGCCTGACGCAGGACAAGGTTAGACTAAGACGAGCTTCGCCCCTAAAAAAGATGTAACGTTAATGTAAGACATGTTCCGATTTCCGACTCGTAACTAGAACGAGTTTATTTCGGATTAAAGGAACTTGTGACGGCAACTCTTTACAAAACCGGGAAAAACGAGCGTTTATTGTTGAGTTGGAGGAACGTGTACAGCACTACATAGAAGTGCACGCGCAATCTTGGGGCCATAGCAAATAATAATGATAGTTTGTTCCGACACCACTGCTTTTATGATTTGAAAAATAGGTTTTCTGTCAAAACGCTGGTGAGTAATAAGAGGGACGCTAGTGACTCCGCCACAAGTGGGTCCAGGTTCTAGTGAGTCAGCAAAAGTTCCCGAAAGAGACATCGGTGAGCAACTTAATAAGCCGCAAACAGCAACACAACTAAAATTTTCCAGTAGTTCCTACCTGCCCGTTGACAGACTCAAATGCGAAACGCAGGAACTGTGGTAGTCAAACCTATGACGTCAGGCTGCGAATCTGGAATCACTGGCAATCAACAATCACGCGAATGCAGTAATGAAGCGGCTTCAAAAATTAACTTTCGATCACTTGAGACAAATAGACGCATCTGTATGGTGCATACCCACATACAGGTATCCTACGCTGCACTAAGTCACATGGAACCTTGCAACCGTTAATCACGACGTAAATGATGGGCATTTGCGTTATCGATTCGATACCATATCAGTCAAGTTAGCCATCTATTCGCAACTTTCTGTGTCAGAATTAGTACATGGAATTTAATATATGACATTGACTGACGCTTAAACCTAGTTAGACACCGTAACTTTTCCCTCGAAGGAGCTGTAATAATAAGAATTTCTGCAGTTTTACGCCCCAAAGGAACGATATGATTATAAGAGACACCAGAGTGGCGGGCTCCAGATATTTCGACCAGCTGGGGTTAATATAACGTGCAGGGGTGACGCACAGTACATCGACCCCTACGATTTCGAACTCCATCGAAACTAGTCGCTGTGGCTGAGATTCGATCCCGCGACAAAGTAGTAAACAGCGCTTGTCAAGCTCTGCTGGCCGCGCTTTTTATAAGGAGTGGTGTGCACTGCCACCTCATTCAATGTGCTGCAGCGCCATAGCCACTCATGAAGCCATAGACACTGGAGGGGAAAGCAGGTTTAGTTAATTTCATCACCTCTAACAATCTTGCTCTTTTCCCTCGTATTTCCAGCTATTTCTGGCGAAAAAAATTTGGGTGTTTTGCCGAAGTTACGTCAAAGCATTGGATATGTTTAACACGTGCGAGAGCTACAAGCCAACCAGAGTATTAACCGACCAATTCCATATAGTTAAACGTTACAAGTCATCTGACAAGTGGTAAGTGGTACGCCTACAAATTGCTCTGTAATGTAACAGCAATGGAAACGCCCATTCTTATTCGTTCCTTTGTCAAGCGCAATTCACTTCAACGCCTTTGCTAACTACGTCACGATTCCGGCAGTAATGTTTGTTAAATACTGACGCATTTAAGCTCAAATAATCGCCTGCCATGAAGTATTGCCACAGATTCCATTAAACGGGCTGTGTAAGAGTTTGTGAACATAGAAATAAATGTTGCTGTGAACATATAAGTCGAATATTATTGCACTACATGCAGCAGACACGTTACAATTTATATATTTATAGAAAACTTTACTTGTTCCCTAATGGCTCAACACAAGCATTCAGTCCTTGCAACTAAGAAGAAAAATTCACCGTCTAAAATATCTATTCCAGCTGTATAATAATAAGTTGTCTCTTCCTCCTGAACCTTATATAAAACCTCTCACTGCTCGCCGAACAAGACATCGCCACTCTGCTACGTTAACACCTTACAATTCCAGAACCAACGTATTTAAGTATTCCTTTTTCCCTCGAACAGTAGCCGACTGGAACAGCCTACCTCTTAGTACACTCAGCAACACCGACTCTATCGCATCCATTACATCTTAAACCTAGCCCTTCCTGTTTCAATACAGTCCACCATTATTGTTTTGCTGGCACTTTTGTACATTGATTAGATAGTTATGTATTCTTTATCCTTTCATATTGTATATTCTTTTTGCTTGTATCACATTTTTCAGTGCTTGTTTACTCGTTGGTAGCTTCACCTTGTTGTTGCTTTGTATAGATCCTTGTACAGAATTTTTGATACCTGCACACTTTTACTTTTGCTTCGGTACTTTTCCCCTCCTGCCTGGGCCTTTTAAGGCCTGCAGTATTCCTAAATAAATAAAAAATAAATATACGTCCTTGTCCTTTGTTGCGTCGCTTTCGGTTGCTATGCACCGACTAATCCAGCCACGAGTTTTATAAGAATTTGCAATTTAGTTTACAAACATATCCGCAAAAGCGTCCGCTCTCTTTCAACAATAGAGGTCATAATTTTGCACGGACCACAAGATAATTCTGGGAACTCCCATTGGCTGATTCCCATGAGCAGTTACCACGGGTACCGTGGGGTGGCCCCACATCCTCGCAGTGACTTGGGCCACAAGCTTTTCACTGCGGAAGCACGAATACGTTCAAAGAAACAGAAAATGCGCAAGGCCATGACGCGTGGTAGCGTGGCTTCTTGTACCACCCCTCTCCCTCTGGGTATCTTTCAGAGCGCTTTACGCGATGCAGGGTGAACGCGCTCGGACAGTGGAGTTACCCTCATGCTTCACGCTGTAACTTCACTAATACTTAGAAGGGGAGGAGGAATAAACTTTATTTGAAAGAAAGGGCCGACGGCAGACTCGTCCAAGGTGGGCGGCGTCCCTAGTCCAGGACACCGTGAGCCTGGGCTGATAGCTTGGCCCTGCTCACCAGTCTTCGCTGGTCTTGGAGCCTTGTGCTTCTCAGTTGGGCTTCCCACTGCTCGATGTTTGGTGCAGTGATAGGTGGTATCGACGGGTTTGCTGCACATTCCCACACCATTGGTATAGGGTATTTGCTGCAGAGCAGAAGGTACAGTTACTTCGGTAGCTCGAGGGATACATGGAGAGCAGGAGTGTTCCGTGAGGGAATGCGCGGGTCTGGAGTTTCCGGAACAACACCATCTCCTCTCTTGTGAGTTTGGAGTGCGGGGTTGGGCGTGTACCCCTGCCCAATTTGTAGTGGCTTAGGATGTTTGTGTATCTTTTAGGGATGCTTGCACCAGGGTCGACAAGAGAATGAGAATCTGGTGGGATATACTGGAGAATGTGAGCTCGGAGAATGTGGCGGGTAATTTAGCGGCTCACGCCGCTAAGTTACCCGCCAGAGATTCGTGTCCAGGTGCCCAGACAATGTACATATCTTGAATTGTTGCGTACTTTTTTCAGAATATCCAATGCTTGTTTCGAAATGCAGCCCGTTTGGTAGTTTCGGCATGCTGTTTGCGAGTCCGTAATAATGGGGATACAATCATCATTGAAGTCAAGAGATGGACGGAAACCCGTCTGGTCGGGATAGGATATATAGAAAAGAAACGGCACCAACAAAAATAAAGACGGAATGTCGTTGTCAACAAGGCTCCCGTGTGGGAGCCGAAACTTTATTCCATCTTTATTTTGGTCGGTCCCGTTTATTTTCGACAATCATCATTGCCTTTGCCTGTCGTGGCCGTCAGGGCTATCGCCCAGCGTAGTCAGTGACTGTTGTTCTTAACGAGGCCGCCGCTATCTCTTCTCCCTGTTCATTTACAACACTGACAGCGTGGACCGCTGCATTCTTGTACTTCGCCGCGTCGGTGTAGCGAACTTCACCTTTTCCTGGGCCTTCGTAGTCCTTGCGTAGAGGCTCTACCTTCGCTTGCCTTCTTTCTTTCTCGTGCTTGGGTGCATGTTCCTTGGTATTTTGGCTACCATGATCTTCTTCCTTAAGAGCAGAGGGATCCGCTGGTTGCTGCTACATTCGTCTTCGACTGAGTATTCTAACCTCCGTAGCGTGTCTCTGCCCGCACTTGTAAGCTTGACTTGCTCTGTCTGACTTGTTTTGTGGGCCTCGACTAATTCTTCTCATGTATTGTGAATGCTGAGCTGCAGTAGCTTTTCTGTGGACGTCGTAGGGTGATGTCCCAGTGCAATCTTGTAGGTTTCCTTATGAGCGTGTTGAATTTGTCCCTTTCGTTGTCTTGAGACCTAGGTAGGGTGTGCCGTACGTAAGTCTGCGTATTATGAGGGCTTGAATTAGGCTGAGTGTGTCTTGCTCCTTCAGGCCATGCTTCCTCTTCGTTACCCTCCGCACCAAATGTGTGGCATGAGTCACTGTCTGCTGGAGCTTCTGAACAGTAGCAAGACCGGCACGGTCTTTCTGAAAGAGGACGCCGAGGATACGGAGTACGTGCACCTTCAGTATAATAACTCCATTTAAGGTTGAAAGCGGATCCGGTGTCTCTTGGGCAGATTTCAAAAAATATGGGTGATTCCCCTGTCATTGAAATCGGTATAACACGAAAGTGAAACCTGTAGTTGATTTTCCTTTCCCTATCTCCACTAGCTTCAACACTAGCTAAGGAGGGAAGGTGTTTGAGGTTCGAATCGGCGACCCTCGATGGATCGAGTACACGATGGTAGCGCGTAGGAAGAGCCGTTGCCCGGTAAAGAGTAGCTTTATTCCACACCCAGGCATCTGCCCGGGTCCAAGCCCGAACCTCCCTCTCGCTCACATCCAAGGCGTCGTCACTTCAACCCTCGGTTAGACAAAGAGTCCCCCAACAAGCCAATCACACTTGGGGGCTGGCGTCACGAAAACCAATCGCACAAACACTTTTATGACACACACGGCATTGGTCAAACGTACGTCACAATCTACAACATCCGAGGGGATAGGTTCACTACGCAATAGACGTCATTTCCCTCTCTCCTACGTTGTCGCCTGTGTATTAGCCCAGACGACCGCCCGCGCCGGAGGCCCTGCTCGAGCTAACCTGCCCGCGCACCACGTCTCTTTCAACAAGCCGCCACACGGCGGCGAGAATATTTGCAGGCCCTAGCCACTAACGATATGTCATTTGTCCTCTCGCCCTGTCATCATGTCATTTTAACGACCTTCTGTCGTTTAAACCCTGCACGCTTCGAGAACCGTAATTGTGACCCGAATGTGACTGCACACAAAAACATCCTCCGGTCGCATCCGGCCGTGCGTCTCTTCCCCCCGTCTACGCGACTCGCTTCCCATTCAACTCAATCACTGCCCTCCGACGGCTCCCCCGCTGGGTCGCCTTTTCTTCCCTACGTGGGGTCTCGCGCGGTTCTTTTCCGCAGAGCCTACATGTGTCCCTCGTTTGCGGCAATGGTCCGAACCGCTGTACGGGTAATCGTTCTGCGCTTTGAAGTATTCGCACAGTTGGACCACCAACACCAGGCCGACCCTGCATACCTTGGACTAACTCCTGTCTTCGCACATAAGCAGCAATGTGTTTTGAACAAATGTGAGGGATTTAGGGCGATAATGCACCCGACTATGGGAGTCCCAGAAATGAAAGGAATCGAGGGGCGGGAGGTGGGTTGGATACTCTACACATGTGAACCCCTTGCATGTACGACTGCACCTCGACACTGTACAGGGATCCTCGACAGTTGCCCACGAGCAAAAGCTCTCGAACGACTCACATTTTGGCGGAGACGCTGCACTGGACGCGCCAGCGCCCTGCATAAACCAACCATAAATCAGGAGCCTTCGCAAACGCTGAAACCATACAGGGCGCTCGTTTTCCCTATGATGAAACCTCGCAAGCGAAACTGAACTGTATGTCAGCGGATCGTCTTGTGAACACACACTTCGCTGTGCGAAAGGCGCATTATTTGCTTGTAGGCAAGTGTTTTTGCGTTCCTGGAGTAGAGCTCATCGCAGCGCAACTGGCTGTCACATATTCCGCACAAGACCAGTTATGTAGCAGCCGTGGTTGAAGCAACGCGCCGGCAGACTGAAAAGGACGCCGAAGCCTGCGCGGCGATAGAGGCTTAGAGGTATCGAGACCACTGCAGCGCCTACTGCCGGCGCGCATATTAACTCGACAATTTACGACTTCCTTCCATCGTTCCTAGGTCGCGATACCACCGCTGAGAACGACCAGTTCAGTGAAATGGAGGCTATGTTAATCCAGGAGCAATTTGCTAAATACCTTTTCCTGTAACCAAACATAAATTAGATGCTAATTGCAAACCGGTTGAGTAAAGATAAAAGCCCGGTCTTTGCCTCGTTTTGGCAAGTCGGCCGGTGGCGTGGTGGTTACGCTTCCAGCTCATACCGTCGCATCATGGCTCGGTGTGGGTTCGAATCCCAGCGAAGAAAATCTTTCTATCTAAAATGCGCCTTTATTTTTATACATCTACTTCCGTTACGGAAGTATGTCACAAATTTCTTGGTGGACCCCGACATAAAAAATTTTCGCGTTAAAATTGTTGCGGCAGGCGACAGGCGGCTAGTCCCTGTCAGAGCTCCGGAAATGAAGCATTGTTCCTAACTGAGGGCTCACATGGGTAATACTATATAAGAAATGCAGCGCGCAAACGTTCTCGCGCACCTCCCCGTTATAACTGGACGCGTAGGTTTTGCCGTAGCAACCTCGAAAATACATTGGACCTCAACTGCTGACGCGAGCTCGTTTAAAGCGACGTTTCCTAACAAATACTGCTGGGGATTTGCAAGCAAGACTCACAATATGATTACGAGGCACGCCATAATGCAAGTTTCCCGAAATTCGCACCTTGTGCACTTTGACGGTGCGATGTGTGAAGTCCGCGATTCACAAGCTATTGTTTGAAAGTGCGCGGAAAAAGAAGTCAATGACGCAAAATAAAAGAAAGACAACCACAGAAGACGCTCGTGTATAGAATGAGAAGAGTGCATGAAAAACGACGACGGCGAAGATAAAAAAGGCGTCGCGTTGCAAATATAATAAAGAAAACAAAGGAACCAACCACGAAATACACGGTGTTCCCAGCGGCGAATAGCTGGTGAACACGGGAACACAGCGGTCGCCAATCACTGAAGAACAAGTAAGCAGAAGGGAAGGAAAAGCGAGCGGCATCAGATTCTTCGGAAAGTTCCAGGTAGGCGAGTTAAGGCAGATGATCGTCCACCGGGCCGGGCGTTGAAGACGGCAGTCGGGTACCGGACCCGAGCCACAAGGGCTTCACCCGACCGGGACCTCCTGCTGACCTGATTCCAGCCATCGGAATCCCAGTGGCTCGCAAGCTCCAGGCGAGGACTTATTGAATCCTGTGCCCGTAGACATAGCGTGAACACTCGGGCTACGGGTCCGAGTTCCACGTTCAGATGCCTGGCCAGTATGTCGCTACCACCTGGTCGATCCGTGTAGCCGCCCGCAGTCCTCCATCGCAACCAGCACATCCAGTGTCGTCCTCTTCGCAAGCCTGCTGCACTTCTATCATCCGCCTTTGTCCATCACACTGACGATTTGTTGAGAGTCATGCACTTCTCCCGCTTCGCCTTCGCACATCACTTTCGAACCCTTAAAGACTAAATCGCAAGAACTCGCGTAGTCCCTATAGATGTTTTGTTAGACATGTCTCGTCACACGTTGTGAGACTTTCCGCAAGTGATTATTGTTATTTCACTGTTTTTTTTATTAGTTCATATAAAAGCTTTGCGTATGTGTGCTGTATGAAAAACGGCTTTGTCTTCGATGGGACTCTCGGAGGCTTCGGCAGAGAGAGTCGTCAGAAAACAAATTTCGCAAAGAAAAGAACCTGATGCGGAGTGCACTCATTTTCTACTCCATCAGAAATGTAATCGCCGCGGCCAGGATTTAGCCCGCATCCTTCGGGCCAGCAGTCACGCACCAAAGCCACTAGACCACTAACCACTGTGGTGGAGAAACTATAAGAATTGTGTCTCTTTTGTAGCACTGAAAAAAATACAACATATGTTTGGAGCTGTCAAACAGTAACAAACGCGCCGTCGTTTCATGCAAGCATCATTGCCTCCGGGCAGCATAGAATATAGAACAGCTACATAGAACAATGCAACGTTTTGTTTGTAGTGCCAGGTAGCGACATCGCTAAAGCAGGACACGACCTTGCCGTGCTATGCTCGGGTACAGGCAAGAAAAAAGATCATCCCAGGTACACCAACGTGAAAAGCCGGGAAAATGCGAAGCACGTGGTGATGCGCCGGTGTGTCTCACAGGAAACATCAGTCGCTGTTAATGGGCCTGCTTTACCGAGGCCGCGACGACGACATTAGACGCCAACAGCCCGGGCGCATTACCAGAAAGTCGTTAGAATGACTCTGGCACGACAATCCTACACGTACACTGTCTGGGTGTACGGCCTCCAGCATCGGCCCACACATGCACCGTCTGACCACTGCCGCCGGGATGGGCCCACACAATTTTCGCTACTAAATTCAGCAATTTTCTGTTACTAATGCGGTTAGATCCTCACTATTCCTCTATTTATTATTACATTAAACTACGTTACTTTATTATGAACCACTTTTATCTATCTGACAACTTGTTTTACCATGACCACAGGACCCAAGAGACGCCCCTAAAGAGCGGCGTCTGCCCTCCAAAAGACCCCCATCCAACCAGTAGTTCCTCTCTATCAACGTGACGTCGAGGAAGACCGCCTCCGTACCACGCTCTGATTTCTTTCTTGAGTGAGGCGTGGAGGCAGTCTGCTGCGACGTCGCTGACGTCACGCTGATGTCACGCTGCCTTCGGCGGTAGGGGGTCCCTTGAAGGGAAGACACCGCTTTTTTCTTTAAGTGTACCGGAGAGTGTCGCTGCGCCTTATTTTACGTAAAAGCAAATCTACAGCCAGGGGCAGCGCCCCATGACATATCCACAGCTGTCACCTATGAGAAAACAGATACCCGACCTATGAGAACAGATATGATCTGAAGCCTGACACCGCAATAATCATTCGGGTAGTCTATCCCATTTGGTCGAAGATCTTGCACATTTCGTGGCCACCTTGCTCGTTACATACGCTCCTTGTATTTACTATTGCTGTTGTTACGTGGCACTAACCATATTTTTTTTCAAAATCCGTGTCCTTTCGAGTGGGATGTTGAGCCAGCATTGGTGCAGTGCTTTTTGCAACGTTATGCCAGAATTTCAACGACGTGCGATATTTTCGTTCTAAGTATAATTATATATGTCTATTTACGATCATATGACTTGTTTGTCATTTCTTTCAGGGAAGCGGAGACGCTGAAAGGATACTTGTACGCCGCGAAAAATCACAGTAGAGGACCTAGGATTGAACTGTGGTCTGAATGTAAGCTGCATGCGCATGACTGCAACCAACTTTGCGAGATGCTCCATGTGCATTATGCATTACGCACCTGAAATCATAACAACTATGGCAACCAAAAAAGTACTTTTGTATTTCTTGCTTAAGATTGAACTTTATGGAGGCCATCACTACGGCCACTTAGCCGTTGTACTGTTCCGCGGTTGTTCCGTTGGATTTTGGGAACGATCGCCTTTGGCGACATCACCTTAACTGTCGCCTTTGGTACGCTCATTGGCTGGTCCTCATTCGACTCGCGAGATTCGTCACACAAGGCAACACTATCGCGTTTGTCGATCATTTCAGAATACGGCCCCTGGTAGCGGATTCTATGCCAGCTGATGGTAGCCGGCATTTTGTTGAGGCTCTGTGTGTTTCAGCTCGAACTGAACGAACCCCTGAACATTGTGCACTCCTTTGTTCTCTTGTGTTCGTTCAATTTTGCGCTAAATTCCGACGAGGGAAACCAACCACAGAATAGTCCGGCATTCAATTCCACTGAAATAATTTCGTGCACTCAAGACACAAGAACACTTGTGCAGCATTCTTTAGACTGACGTTAATGGGGCACTATGAGCATATATTTTGGACAAATCGTAACGTGCGGCTTATGTATATATATTTCAAGCACTTTTAAGGTACAACATGGTTCGAATTTGCCTATAGGCACTATCATCCTTGTCTTTTTAAAATTTTTCTCGTGCTTCAGATCGACCACTACAGGCGGAAAAAAATGGGCCAGCTGGCACTGTCTGCTCCTGTGGTCTTTTTTTTTTCTTTCACTATCGATCATCTGGCCTCAAACTGAAGACACTTTCCTCGTGTGCAGTTCTTATTTACGCGTGTTAGTCTTTAGCCTCGTCCTCCGTTTATGGCACATCGACTTCTGGGGCCTTTCCAGTCATCGATAGGTAGAGGGACTCTTGCGCCATTAATCCAGAGGGCACCTTGGTGTCATCTTCTCTGTATCACGTTCTACAGTTGGGGCTAAAATTTCTCTAGACCTTTAGCGGGGCAGGCTGAGCCTTGTTGTCAGCTGCACAACTAGCCAATGGAATGGCTCAGGGATATGGTAATGTATGCGTCAATTATAAACATAAGGCTTGCGCCCTAACTTGCGCCAAAGAGTTGATATTTACCCGCCTGCAAAATGTCTTACTTGGCAGTCCGCTCCCTTAGCGCCACTTCACAGTGAGAGCTACTTCCTGTCTTTCGCACTGACGGTGATCCTATCGCGGGTGACTGGGGCAGAGAGGGAAAGAGATGTCCCCACTTCATCTTGCCCTCTCTGTCGGTTGCTGACGATGCGGTCACCGGCTGTGCGAAGCGGAGGCGGCTATCACTGTGAAATGACCCTTATACAACTAATAACACGATGCTTTGTTTTTTGCTTAACCTGTGTCCAATTGTCACCGGTTACCGTAGTATAGTACGCTGTGGCTTGTACGCAATGTGCGGACTAATGGCTGCGTTTGTTGCTGAAACTCTGATACTTCTACAACCACCTATAAACTAAGGCAGAATAACTAATTAGGATATTTTAGCGTGTCCATCATATCGTGGTTTTGGTACGTGAAACCCCAGCGATTATTATTGTATTAGAATGTTAAACAAGTTACATCGTGAAAATGCGGGGCGTTGCGGTAGTGAAGCTGGCTTCATTGGTTATCTTACAAGTAAATCGGTACACGCGAAGACACGCCGGATATCGGATAACGTATAGCGTTGTTTGTCACAGTCAAGTGGTCCCAGCTATCGGTGATAAACAGAACAAGTAAAAACCACCTGATCTATGTCCTCCGAGATTCTGGGAGCCACTAGCTAGGCCTACACCATCGACAACTTGAGTGTCGCGCTCAGAAACGGTGTCGAATTGTCACGGATACCTTACTATCGAAGGCTATGATACAAAGCTAACTCACATACAGCCGTCATTTAGTAACTCGGGGGCTCCAGAGCATGCGGCGACCACTCGAAAAATGCGAAGCGGAAGATATACGCTTGGGGTTGTCGGCCAAAATTTGCGCATACGCTGTTTTACATTCGGTATTCGGCTCTACGGCTGTCATCGTGCGTCGAAGATGCAAGTTTTCGAGGGGCCTTATGCACATTATTTCAATGTGCGTATGCCAATTTAAATTTGTTGCCAGAATAACAACCACTGTTTTTAAACTCTGTAACACGCTAGTAAATTTCACAGGAAGGGTAATTGTACATAGAGAAGGGGGACCTCTAGTCCTGGTGACCTTGTTACGGTGAGGTGAGGGACTCGTCCTCTGTTCCCCCCTTCTCCTCCTTCCTGCTTCTCTTCTTCGTTCCTTTTGGAGCCGAGCTCCTCCAGCTAGCGTTGCTGCTGCGAAGAAGGATGGACGGAAGCCTTCCTGCTATCTGCCCGCCGTCGCGTTGTCGACTTGAAAGATGGATACCAGCCTTTCACACAAACACAACACGAGACTTTATATACGAGACAGACATTACATACACATTGACATACGCATAGATGACTTAGCTTCGGTTGGTAGGACCTAGGTGAAGCCATCGGTTGGTAGGGCCTAGCGGTGGGACCGTCGCTCTAATTCGGCAGAGCCGACCAGTGCATAGCACCTCTCCTACGACCTCAACCACCGCCCGGACTCGTACTAGATGTCCCCTCTAGTACTATCCGCGCCCGAACCCCAGTTGGGAGGACTTTGGTGGAACGATCGCTTCCATTCGACAGAGCCGACCCCAGTGCATCGCACTGCTCCTGCGACCGTAACCACCACCCGGACTCGTGCTAGATGTCCCCTCTAGCACTATCCGCGCCCGAGCCCCGGTTGGGAGGACCTTGGTGGAACGATCGCTTCCATTCGACAGAGCCGACCCCAGTGCATCGCACTGCTCCTGCGACCGTAACCACCACCCGGACTCGTGCTACATGTCCTCTCTAGCACTATCCACTCCGTCCTCGCCAACCTTCGGGTTACCCTCCAACCTACTGCTTACCTTCAGCCTTTCCAACCTCCGCCTCCAAGTCTTGCTTCCAGTCTCCGGCTTCCGATCCCTCCCTGCCAGGCAAACGGGGCCACCTTATATACACCGGTTGCCCTGCCCCTCAACCTCTCATAGCCAACCACAAACGGCGATTTACACCCCGACGCCGCAGTAACCAATGACAACTGTGAACAACACATTGGGTACGCTTGCTGCCCACCACGCTGCGGGGGAGGGAGTGAGGGCGCCAAACCAGCTGCACAATACAGCCTCACAATGGTCTCTTCTTGCCCCACCTGTTCACTGCGTGGATGCGCGTATTTTCCGGCGCCTGTTTGACTACCTTGGCGTACCTATTCCCCGTCTCATTCCGACGACCCTTACACGCCCTTCCTAAGATTAGCGTAGCGCTCTGATGCAGCTACGCTAATTACATACAACAAAGGTTCGTCGGAATGGGCATAAACAGCCGTTCACCAAAAATAATGAAACAAAACCAAAAAACAAACTAACAGAACAAGAACCCGCGCGGCACGCATACTCGCCAACCCATCAATTGAAAAACATTAATGACATAGCCATTACCAAACGAGCCGCCGCGTTGTTACACTGCACACTACAATGACGCAAACAAACAAGTAACAATGACACTCCGTGTTCTTGCCGTCCCTGACATGCACAGAACGAAATGCGAAACTAACAGAACAAAAAACCCACGCGGCACACGAACTTGACAACGCATTAATTGACAAACAATAATGGCATAGCCGTTATCAAACGAACCGCCGCGTTGATACAATGCACACTGCAATCACTTAGCAATGGCACAAACAAACAAATAACCATGACACTCCGAGTTCCTGCCGTCCCTACACATAATCACACAACACTGCGCTGACGCGCACACTCGGCCGTGCATGAATCCGTTGAGCAGTCTCAATGTCCACATGCCACGAGTGTCCACCGCGCGTCTAGTCCTCTCGTGCACCAAACCATCCTCGGAGATCCACTGCCGACTTCCTAGCACTGGTTAGGACCATAACACTACCAGCCAGTGTTACTGTTGAAATGCACGAATCTCAGAGGACTCACCGCTTGAGACGATACCGCTTGTTTCCACGACGCCTTCCGAGGTGCCGGCCCGCCCTCGTCGTCAAGCCTTGCCTGCGCTGTTGGTGTAGTGTCCTCGTCGCCTCTCCTGGGCCGATGTAGCTGTTCTTGGCCCTTGGCTTCTTCCCGGCGGGAGCTCGTTGTCATGACCGTCCCCGGAGGGGATTACCACCCGCAGCACGACGTTCTTCTGCGAATGCAGAGCACTCGCTGCCGTCGTTGTCGCCATCCTGTCGACTGCGCCAGTAAATTTCACAGGAAGGGTAATTGTACATAGAGAAGGGGGACCTCTAGTCCTGGTGACCTTGTTACGGTGAGGTGAGGGACTCGTCCTCTGTTCCCCCCTTCTCCTCCTTCCTGCTTCTCTTCTTCGTTCCTTTTGGAGCCGAGCTCCTCCAGCTAGCGTTGCTGCTGCGAAGAAGGATGGACGGAAGCCTTCCTGCTATCTGCCCGCCGTCGCGTTGTCGACTTGAAAGATGGATACCAGCCTTTCACACAAACACAACACGAGACTTTATATACGAGACAGACATTACATACACATTGACATACGCATAGATGACTTAGCTTCGGTTGGTAGGGCCTAGCGGTGGGACCGTCGCTCTAATTCGGCAGAGCCGACCAGTGCATGGCACCTCTCCTACGACCTCAACCACCGCCCGGACTCGTACTAGATGTCCCCTCTAGTACTATCCGCGCCCGAACCCCAGTTGGGAGGACTTTGGTGGAACGATCGCTTCCATTCGACAGAGCCGACCCCAGTGCATCGCACTGCTCCTGCGACCGTAACCACCACCCGGACTCGTGCTAGATGTCCCCTCTAGAACTATCCGCGCCCGAGCCCCGGTTGGGAGGACCTTGGTGGAACGATCGCTTCCATTCGACAGAGCCGACCCCAGTGCATCGCACTGCTCCTGCGACCGTAACCACCACCCGGACTCGTGCTACATGTCCTCTCTAGCACTATCCACTCCGTCCTCGCCAACCTTCGGGTTACCCTCCAACCTACTGCTTACCTTCAGCCTTTCCAACCTCCGCCTCCAAGTCTTGCTTCCAGTCTCCGGCTTCCGATCCCTCCCTGCCAGGCAAACGGGGCCACCTTATATACACCGGTTGCCCTGCCCCTCAACCTCTCATAGCCAACCACAAACGGCGATTTACACCCCGACGCCGCAGTAACCAATGACAACTGTGAACAACACATTGGGTACGCTTGCTGCCCACCACGCTGCGGGGGAGGGAGTGAGGGCGCCAAACCAGCTGCACAATACAGCCTCACAATGGTCTCTTCTTGCCCCACCTGTTCACCGCGTGGATGCGCGTATTTTCCGGCGCCTGTTTGACTACCTTGGCGTACCTATTCCCCGTCTCATTCCGACGGCCCTTACAAAGCTTTAGACTGACACCGTCATTGGTATATGTAAAATGAAGAGATCGTTTATCTGAAAACGTCATGACTAGTCTTCTTGAAGTTAACAGCTGTGCCAGTTTTTGCTCCTATTACAAAACGATGAAAAGAAACAGTAGTCAACGTATTCTGACCTTTAGGATTAGTGATGGTGTGATAGACGACGCAGTAATTTACATACATTTTAATTTCGATTTGAGTGTTACTGACTATTTCTGCTATGTCATTATATAAATAATAATAAAGAGGAGGCCCTAGCACCGAGCCCCGAGGAACCCCTGAAGTGATCTGCACCTCTGATCACTGTGCACGGTTAAACCTAATAAATTGTGAGCGCTACCGTAAGTAACCTCAAATCCAACCGACCGGCTTACTGTCGCAAAAAAAATCGCAATGTTTAACTAAAAGATTTGCATGGGAAACCAAGGAATCAGAATAGTCAATAAATATGGCATCAATCTGTCCTCAGTCGTTAAAGCAAGAAGCAATGTGATGCGTGAATTCAAACAACTACGTGACAGTCGAATAGCCAGCACGAAAGCCATGCTGTGACATAGAAAGAATATTGTGTGCATTTAGGTATTCGACAATGTATTTGTTAATGATATGCTCCAAAAGTTTAGAGCTAACAGAATGTAAAGATGTTGGCGTATAGTTTGGTATTATTTGCTTATTTCCGGACTTAAATACAGGCACGACGTTTGCCATTTTCCACAGCTGCGAAACTGTTGCAGAGGTTATCGACATATTAAATACTACAGTAATATTATTTGGACACTATTATCAATAATGCTTTAGAAACATGTTTGGGAAACCTTATGGGCCGGGGTTTAAGCAACATCAGGAATTAATACAAGGTTGTACACTCCGAAGGTGGTTACCTCAAGATTAGGTAGAGCAGGCGAAATGCTGCACATGGAAAATGAGGGATTGATGCCATTATCGGTAGGAAAAACGGATTTGAAGTAAATATTAAAGGCATCCGCTATAGATTCAGGATTAGAGCAAGATTGGTCATCAATAATAAACGAAGAAGGCATAGGAAATGCAGGACTAATCGATCTCCATAACCTGGATGCATATTTTTCATAAATGTAGCCAAGATAGTATGGAAATCGAAACTTCTTGCTTCTTTCAGTTTAGCTCCTAATTTACTAAGTCCAAGATCTAGTATTGAGTCTTCGCGTGTTACAGAATCCACAAATTGAGTTAAACCAAATGAAGGGTCAGGTCCATCACGCAAACTCAAAGCGGCCTGTCACGCCCAGTTGGGGTAAATAAGTGCCATTTGACGGATGGGAGTTCGAAATCCCCAGGCAACAATAGTTTACATTTGTACTTGTAACTAACAAGGCAATATTAATAGCAGGAAAAATATCGTCAGAGGTAGGAGGGCGACAGAGAATAACAGCAACAATTATAATATATCTGATGTACAGTCAAGAGCAAAAGTTTGGATACCATGGCACCAGCAAAAATTTTAGATTCCGAGTAGCACAGCTCTACAACATGGGATCGCACCACTGCATTACATCGGTCGAACAAGTGCACCTAGGCTGAACCACCTGATTTAAGCCAACTTACTCGGACAGCAAAGAAAAATAGCTGTTTGTGGCACCCATTGGTCTCCAAACTTTTGCTCACGACTGTACATTTTGCACCAAATAGTATCTGTGCCCGGCTGTTCAGGAAATAAAAAATCCACAGCATATCCACGGAGTGAATGATCATGAGTGGGCGAAGCTCTGGAGTTTCATCGTAGATCGTGCCGAGTTCCGGATTAATTTAGTTAACGCGCACGCTACGAATCCTTATGGTTCAACTACGCACAAGTGAAATCTCCCACCGGCACTTCATTGCAGGTCAAGATCCAGTGTCTATATATATTTATATGGGTGCCCGGTGAACGGTTCTCCAGCGCGAGCAGTCGGTATTTTTCAGTCAAGAAACTCGCTAGAAGACGCTGCCTGCGCCAACGTTGTCTCTCGCGGGTGAGGGCGTGTTCTCCTTCTTTGCGAACTGGTAGAGCGTTCATCGAAGAAAGAGCGTTTCCATAGTCAACGCGCGCCTTTCGCTCTCTCTCTCTGGAAGAGTGAGAGAGCTCGCGCACCGGGAGGCACGCGCCGAGGGCGAACGCGAGCCTCCCGGCGGCGCGAGGTGGCTACATACATACTACTACAGAGGAGGGAACGACCCACACCCTAAGGAGCTTCGCCCCTAAAAAGTTTAAGCCTCGAGTTTAAGCCTCGCTTTAACTGAGAGATATACTTGAAGCGTGACTTGTAAGAGTTGCAAGCTCGACACCACCGTAAGCGGACGCGTGGTCGCAACGCTCGCAAGTGTACGGCACCGCGTTCGCCGAGTTTGCTTGCGTCCCGCGATCTCTTCGTTGGACTGTGACTGAGGGACCTGATGTCCTCTCTTGCGTGGTGCTGCTCCGATTCCACGTGACGCAACCATGGACGAGTCGGACACCTTCCAGGACGATCCGAGCCTCTCCCTCGACGAGAGCCTGAAAAGGTTCATGGCCTGGCAGAAGCAGAAGCAGCAAGTGCTAGAGCGCCATGCCGAGTCGGCAACCCAGCTCGCCAACGCTCCTGCGCCTACCGAGCCAGCGCATCCCGCGGATGTAGCTGCCACCCCTGCATCGAGCACCGCCGACGCTTCCGCTGTCTTTCCTCTTCCCGCGTCCCCGGATGAAGAGGAGATGGAGTGCACCATAACAAGGAAGCGCCCCCACGAAGCGAGTGACGACGACGGCCCACGGAAGCAAGCCATGAGCGGCGCTACAGTTCCACAGTCGCCCGCAGCCACCACGTGCGTAGCGCACTCGTCTACCACTACAGCCAGCCCCGTCGCCGTCGGGGCAGGCCCCCCTAAGGCGGCCGTGTATTTCGTCGGTAGGAAAGCCCGGCGGGCAAGGAAAAAGCGGGAGAGGCAGCCCCGAACGCAGCCCCGCGTCTCCGCGCCCGAAGCAGCTGAGGCCCCGCCACCCACGAGACCTCCTAGCACTCCGGCAGTCCGTCCGCGCCCGAGCCCCCTCCCCGTGCCTGCTGAGGACGACTTCCAAGAGGTCGTCTCCAAAGCTGCACGCCGGCGAGCGAGGGCACTGGCAGCCGCGGCCATTGCGACCAACCCGGCAGCGGTAGCGACCGTGCTCTACCGCCCTTCCTCTCCCGGTGGTTCCTTCGCGGGATCGCCTCGCCTCGCGCTGGCTGCGGCGCTCTCTGTGCGGCCGGGTGTGACGGCGGTGCGTGTCAACCACCGTCGAAACATCGTGGCGGCGGACGCGTCGTCGTCGGTGTACCTGGCGGAGCTCCTCACCATCACGGAGCTCAACGGCATCCCTGTTACCGCCCGGGAACCAACCGATCGTCGCTCCAGCCTCGGCTGCGTCTACGGGGTGGACGGCGACATCACCATCGAGGAGCTGCTTGACGAGATGGACTCGGCCGCACCCGTGCTCTCGGCAACAAGGGAGGGTAGCGCCGTCAAGCTGCGATTCGGAACTTCGGTCCCTCCCGAGTTCGTCAAGCTTCGGGGACTGCGGCTGCGAGTCCGACACGTAAGGCCGCGCCCATTACAGTGCCGGCAATGCGGGCGCCTCGACCACGTTGCCGAGGCATGCCAGCGAGCCGGCGAATGCATCCGCTGTGGCCGTCGACATCAGGCCAGCGAGCAGTGCAAACCGCGGTGCGTCAACTGCAGCGGGAGCCACGCCGCCGATAATCCTACTTGCCCCAGGTGGCAGGAGGAAAGGCGCGTGGCAACTCTGCTCGCCTCATCGCCTACCCCGCTCTCGAGACGGGCGGTCAAAGCGGCAGTACGGGAAGAGACCCGCGAGGTGCGCTCTTATGCTGCTGCTTTAAAGGCCAGCCCATCCAAGCAACACCGCGACGACCACGGCAGCCGCCGCCCGGTACCTGCGCCGCGCCGTCGCATCACCATCGCAGCAAGCCCAGCAGCTACAGCGTCGCCTGCTGCTCCACCGACCGCGCCCTCAGCGGATCCACGAGATGCCCTCATCGAGCACCTCCTCGTCACCCTGAGGTCCGTTGCCGAAGAACTTCCGGCTGACAACCCGCGGCGCGGCGTGATCCTTGCGCTTACGAGCGCGCTGCCCAGTGCTATGCCGAGCGAGTAGCCACACTTGCCGGCGGCGGAAACGCCATCACTTTGGTGCGGCCACTGTCGAACCACCGGCTGCCCTTTGCGCGCGGCGGGACGTGCTTCTTCGTGCTGCTGCTGACACACTCTCTTCTCTTTTCTTTCTACTCCTATACCTTTATGTCCCCTATCCCCTTCCCCTAAGGCGCTTAGCCGTGTCCCCAGTATGGGAGACAGAAATTAGCGCCTTTTTCCTTTCCTTTATAATCTCTACCACCTCCACTGAGACAGCCACAACCCGTCCACAGCCAAAGTGCCTGTCTTTCCGAAGAAGTGCATAACCAGCAAGTAAAGTTTTACTGTCATTAACAAAATAATTTAGCTAAGTATCTGTAAGACAAACAATTTATGGGTTGTGGCATTCCACTGAGCAGTTGAGACCTTCAATTTTATTTAGTATGCTCCTCGGATTTACGTTGAGGGCTATTATATTTTATCGCAACGTCAATAGGCTTTCGCTGAAACAGGAGCGGCTGAAACTGAGTTCGTGCGATACGTTCGCTCAGACGCCGATTTGACAGACCGTGTTAGGTTTTCGGGCGTTTTGCAAAGTAGTGACCTTTGACCTGGAATGTATCAATTTAGTGATTACCGGCCGAGTTTAACCCCTTCCTTCTGCTGCAAGCCTGTGGCGACGCTCTATGTCATCGCATTTTACACCGAGCTTAACTAATACAAGATCCAATATAGATTTAAGCAAGCCATGAATTCTTAAATAATTTTACAGAGTCTGTTTTATAACTTATCATTCTGAGGTCAAGCTTGCCTACTAGTTTTTGAACCACACCAGCGGTCTGCCCTAGTTCCCTTACGTGTGGCGACAAGGACGCCGCCATTGCCTCTACACTCTTTAGACAGCTATCAAATGATGCAACTTTTTCAGATAAGCTAGCTGTCTCCTTGATGATGCGGGTCTGCCCGGCCAGTAGTTGCGACAGCTTTTAATCTACATTTGGACCTGGTTTTGTCTGTACGTCACCACAAAGTAACAGCAATGTCATTCCTAGGGAACTTACCACTTGTATCCCAACAGCAATACAGTTCAGAGGGTAGCAGGAAAAATAGCGGTTATGACTTTAGTACCATCTGCAATCGTATTTTACCTGCACGATGAAACAGGCGAGCTTGAAACGGATGTTCGCCATGCCACCGACGGACCCACTCAATGGTACCACGGTGGTGGTCTTATATCCTAGCGCATCCTCGCTTCCAGCGCCACCACCGTACTATGCCGTGAGGAGCGAAGATGGTTGATTGAAGGCAGGCCAATGAACGGAAAGTCCATCACCCGATCAGCATCTGCGCGCTTTTGCACCGTCGAAGATCGAGCATCGCTGTCGGTCGGAGCACTGTCTAATCGTGATAGGAGCCCGCGCGGTGTGTCGCTTGTAGAATAAAGCAGCAGATTGTCAGGGCAGCTGAAGATAACTGCAGTCTGAAAGATGAAACAGACGTGCTTGAAACGGATGTTCGCCATGCCGCCGCCGGACCTACTTTGGTTAAATATGTGTACTAGAAATGGCGGCGGAATGTAGGTTACGTATTTCACTGGTTGTATTTGGATGCCGGACGCATCAGTCGCTTTGCTGCTGCTTAATGCCATAAAAGATGAGTTACCTTCGTTGTCAGACACAGGTGCAACGGATATCGTGTGTTCAGTGTAAGAATACGTACACGTAAAATCTGGATTTTTATCAAATGAATGACCGACAGAAAGGAAAAAGTCATTGAATCTCTTTGCCAAATCACGACCTGTTAATTTTATACCATTCTGAAATATCTTAATTCATTGCTATGGCCATTTTCTCAGCGTTGTATTTAGCCGTCCAAATTTAGCAGAGCGTCTCGCAGTCATATTAAAATGGTTTAATGAATCCCTTTATAATTGGTCTCGTTTTTAAAAATTTGGCTGAATAACTCCCTCGTCATTCAAGGTTTCCTGCATTTTTTGGACTGCCTAAATGATTTTAAGGTGAATGAAGAATGGTAGGTTTTTAGGAAAAGATCTAGAAATACCTTACGTGGGGTGTCTGGACTACATTCAGGTTAGTATGTAGCAACTTTTCTCTAAAAAGTGATAAGGTTTGGGTATTGCTACATCTCTAAGAAACTGGTTTTTGAGAAGCGCGAGCCTCTGGCGTGGTTCTTTGACAGAACAGCTGCCTGCCAGTCAGGCGGCGTAGAGTTAAATTCCCGCTCGAACCCATCTACCGTTCTTGCTATGCTAGCGCAAAGAACTCGAAAGAATCTTAAAGCATGTTGCAGTTAACGCGCTATGATCAGGTTGCGCGAAATGTCAACTAAGGGCGAAGAATAATTGCCTTTTTCAATATAGCCAGTGAGGATTTAGAGGCTTTGTTCCAGTTACCCTCATGCGCATACCCGATATGCCGAGTATTCAGCTGAAGAAAGGCAAATTACGCCGAGGTAGTAAAGCGTCGCAGATTAAAAAATACTATAGAACTCAGAGCGTCGAAACATACCCTTATATAACGACGTATCTCTTACTTCTTCTCCTTAGTTTTTAAAACTGCCAGCTACCGAATGATCTACTGGGACCGTCATGAAGGCTGTGCCATAATGAAACGAGGTAAGGAAGTATTCCGCTTTACTTATATTGAACGCAATTTGCAGAGTGCAACGTATTTATACGCTATATAAAGGCGGTGCAGGAAGCTTTCATCTTTTAGCAGGAAAGCATTTATGCCGGGGTTCACCTAGAAATTCGTTACGTACATCTGTAATGGTAGATGTGGGAAAAATAAACGAGCATTTAAGAAAGAAAGATTACCACTCGCTGAGATTCGAACCCACAACCAGCCAGAGTGCGACGGTAAGCTGGCCTTATATATTTACTACACTGATTTAAAATTTGCATTGATGTCCGGTTAAACCAAATGCATTCAGGAAGCAAAACCCGCTTTTAAGTTACCATCGACCCCCTCTCACTGTACTTTTGGTTCTTATCGGTGGTACCGCCCCATAGGAATGATGGAGTGAAGTCGCAAATTGTCGTTTAATGTGCGCGCCGCCAGCTAGCGCTTCAGTAGCTCGACGCCTCTACCGCAGCGCAGGCTTCGGCGTCCTGCTGGCGCTTTGTATCAGCCACGGCCGCTACATAATTTGTTTTGTGTGACGTATTCATATGATAGCCAGTTGCGTTGTGACGCGCTCTAATCCATGAACGCGAAGACGACCACCGACAAGCAAATTATGCACCTTTCGCACCTCGCAGTGTGCGTTCACAAAACGTTCCACTGGTCAACAGTTTGGTTTCGTTTGCAAGGTTTCACCGTTTGAAGACGCTCCTGCTTTACACTAGGTTCGCGCAGGGCGTTCAATGCAGCATCTCCGGAGAAATGCGAGTCGTTCGAGGGCTCTCGTTTGTGTGCAACTATCCAGGATCCCTGTGCAGTGTCGAGGTGCCTCTGATGTGTACATGCAAGGAGTTCACACGTCCCGAGTACCCAACCCATCTCCCTCCCCTTGATTAACCAGGTTGCTGCCTCTGTGCGAAGACAGGTTTTACTTTCGTTTTATACCGATTCCTATGACAGAGGGACCAACCACATTTTTTTACCACGGAAGTGTTTTATGCCGGGGTCCATCATGACCCTATACGTAACTACCGTAAAGGATATGATGCACTGTTGTTGTTGTTGTTATGTGGGGTTTAACGTCCCAAAACCAGCTCTGATTATGAGAGACGCCGTAGTGGAGGGCTCCGGAAATTTCGACCTCCTGGGGTTCTTTAACGTGCACTGACATCGCACAGCACACGGGCCTCATCATTTCGCCTCCATCGAAATGCAGCCGCCGCGGCCGGGATTCGATCCCGCGACCATCGGATCAGCAGCCGAGTACCATAGCCACTAGGCCACCGTGGCAGGGCGATATGATGTACTGAAATGAGCATGTAAGAACAAAGAAGAAAAATACTCAGCAAAACATGCGCTGGGAATCGAGCTCACAGCCCCTCGCTCCACGATGAGAGGTGGCCGCTGCTCAACCACTGCGCAAACGCCGCACATGCTCGGACCTGTACGAGTGCACCTTGTACTCTTTCTTATACACCGCCCCATTCGTTCTTCGACGCTCTCGTCCGGCTCAGCACGTGCGCATCTAGCACATTGCTTGTAACGGTGGCGTCCTCCACGAGAGGCAAAGTGAATCACGTGATCCAGGACAGCCGAAGTAAAGCTGTAGTACTACAGCTTTACCTCGCCTCTCCTGGATTGCGGCACCATTCCAGACACGTTCCAATGTCCGCCTAGATGCACGCGTGCGGAGTCGCGCGGCCATCAGAAAGGAGCGTGATAAGAAAGAACATAATCGCTTTACTGCAGCATCGAGCGTTATGTGCCCCGACAGCGCAGTAGGTAGCGTTCCCCCGCCGATCACCCTTCGAGCATGCTGGCAACAAGAACACTGGTGCATCAGGCGCCCAAGCAAGGTAACAATGTTGACGGGCCATTGTGGTGCAAGTAAATATGATCGATACCTTTGTCGCGCGATGTTTACGATCGATTGCGTCCAGTTATTATGTAAGCTACTTCAGGTGCCACAAGGGGTTGGTCCTGGAAATTATGAAGGCGATGCGTGAACGTGGCTTCATCCACGTCAAACCAGCGAAACGCCGATAGCAATGGGCGAGTCGACCTCGATTTCAGAAAAAACATACAACTGCTTATGCGAAGGCACATTTCGCTTTCGTGTTATACCGATTCTGTTGACAGAAGGATTAGCCACATTTTTTTACAAGATGTTCGCTCATAGTGTTCACCGAATCCATAGCACTGTTATTTTCGGCGTTCATAACAGGAACTTGAGTTTCAGTGGACACTCAATTGGTCATTGACCTATGCACGTTAGTTTACAGACGTCTGTTTTATCTCAGAGAAATGCACGCTGCGGTGCGCTGATTTGTATATAATGAGCACCATTCGTGTTAGTATTCTTACGGCGATCAGAAAAACTGGACAGTGGCCTGCTGAGTGGTCGTTTATCACTCTGATACAGCGGTGTGTAACACACACAACACCCGCCTACAGACTACCGTAGACTGCTGCTAACGTGGTTCCTTGGCACCGCGGTGGGCCATCTTCGATTCCTAACCTTGTTTCGTGATTAGTTGCCTTGAGTCACTAAAGCACGTTTGTATGCGTCTGCCTGGTGCTTGTTGGTACGTTTTCAGTCACCCGTTAGAATTAACGGAGGAGAATCCGCTTTCTTTTGCTTAATCCGCTCGCATTGTGTTCTGATGAAGGGATCAATGTCTATTTTTGTTAAATCTGAAATCGCACAGGCTGCCATGTTATCATTCAATCACTCGCTGAGCGGTCATAAGCCAAACGTGATAGAGTTGTTGCTAATCGTGACGGGCATGAGAGGTGTATCAAACTAGTGATGTAAAGAGCAATCGTTAATGTACGCCATAATTTTATACTCTATGCCATGCTAATTTCCGAGTGAGATGACCAGGAGAGCACCGAAACATAGATGGCTAGATAGATAAATACGGTCAAAGTTGCGGAAGTTCGTCAAGAAATGCTTGGCATTCAGTAATTGCAGATAAAAAGGACATGATATAGGTTGTCTTTTTATAACATGGGGCCATTACAGCAGAAGGAAAATTAACGGAAATAATTGTGCACTCAATTCTAAGCCCACCTCAGTCACTCGAAATACAGAGAGATGAGCAAGAAAAGACAGGCAGGTTAACCAGACGCGCATCCGGTTTGCTACGTGGTACTGGGAAAATGGATAAGGGGGCGAAAGATAATAGCTAAAAAAACTACACCAAAATGCAGCTTACGCTAGGCGATGGCGCCGTTCGAGACGCTTAAGTAATATTGACGTCGTCTTTGCATTTTGTTTTATTGCAGGAAAAGGAGAGTGCGAGATGTTCATACGTAACAAATACATTGACGATCAGCGAACGCGGTGTGATGTGGAATTTTTCCAACGCTGTGGGAATTGTGGGGACAAGGTCTACACGGAATCTTGCAAACGGTCTTCAAAAAGGTAAAATGCCCTGATGCTTTCCTCATAACTAATATCGCGTATAGTATGCAGCTATATTTACCCGGTTCTGCAGAAACTCTGCACAGCTGTTTTAAACATACTGTAGTAAACGTGCTCAATGAAGAGAGCATTAATTATAACTAGAAAAAAATTGGACCGACCCCGATAGCAGACATTTGATGACGCGTGTTCCCTATACTAGTGAGTGGGGTTCGGGTACCGACTCCTTTCCTTTTTTTCGATTCCGAGAAATAAAAAAAGGAGGCCGAGAATTCTCTGATTCAAATTTCTATTATGCAGGACCCTCACATACTATAGATGTTGTCGGGAAATGTGACTTCTATTTTAATAGCTAATATCCCATAGCTGAGAAAAAACGTAAAGTCAAAGGGGAAGATTAGCCAGTGGGATATATTTGTGCAGTGCATAAGGACAAGGACCCCTTGTGACTAATTAATAGCATGCAGGTGAAGGTAGTCTCGTCAATTTTAATGACATCCGCATGTGCTTTATTATGGTAATGGTTCTTTAGTGCGTACTCCTATCACTTCTGAATGGTATCAGTGACTGGAAATATATATCAGTGCTCACTAACGTAAGACAGTTATGAATGTTACGCTTAAATCTACAAGCAGAGCATTACGCAAGGATCAACATTCTCTTTCGGAAAGCACAATACTGGTATGAATTATTTCAACAAAAGCATGTAGCTAGACAGACACCCTGCGAAGTGTAGAACAAATTTCATTGATCAATTTAAATTCCGCTATCTATCTATCTATCTATCTATCTATCTATCTATCTATCTATCTATCTATCTATCTATCTATCTATCTATCTATCTATCTATCTATCTATCTATCTGACCACCTACGTCTCAGTGCTCTCCTGGTCGCCTCCTTCATCTAGTATACCCAGATATTTGGGAGGCAGGGTATAAATGTACGTATGACGAACACGTAGGACTGTTCTTTACATGACTGTCATCATGTACTTGTCGTGTACGTCTCGATTAACGATACTGCAATTACGCGTAGTTTTCTGCACCTCACCGGGTGCGCTGCCTCCGAAATCGACCAACACACCGGTCGACCGGTGTGTGGGTGGGTCTAGTTTTCTGCGCTCCACACCCAAAAGATCTGTAGTCCTCCTCTTCCTTGTTGCGCCTCAACCATTGCGTATTACAGTATACAAAGGGGGCCCTAGCAGGAGCGGACGCAGATACATTAAACGGATAAATTTGGTGTGTAATACCGTTAAACCAATGCAAAAAATCAAGCACTGTAATAACAACAACAACAACAACAACAACAACAACAACAACAACAACAACAACAACAACAAGAGAAAATAGGTAGCTTAGAAAGATCTGTAACCAAACAGAAAGTAAAGTCCAGTGTGTGCCCACACAGCAAACTACCACAACTGTGCAAGCACCCACACGCCGGATTACGTTACACAAACAGAATAGAATAGGAACCAGACAGAGGAACGAAAGCAAGGTGCTACCATACCGAAAGCAAATTAAGAAAACGGCTCGCATATGCACAGCGTAGCAAAAGGGTACCAAGGTAAAGCACCAACAAAGCAGAGGAAAATGCAATACAACGATGAAACAATTTCGTGTATGAGCTCGGTGCTGTGTAACCACGCCGTTGGAAGAACGCTCTACTCGCCTGTGCTGCGTGGAAAATAAAGAATATTTCAACGCGTTGGATCTGGTGCAGAAAGAAGCAATGACCTCAGAGTGGCGATGCCTTATTTGTCGGCTAACAAGGCTGATAAGTGATCATCTTGACTTAAAGCTAGTTTCCTGTGTTTCCCCTCTTTTATATTGTTTCTCACACTGCTACAATAGAGGTAAAGGCACGATACAACGACAACTGACGCTACACAAATGCATGACCACAAATTCTCAGTGGAATTGATATAATTACGGCACATATAGCGTGCAAGAGGGGCAGCATCTTTGCCTGACACTTCGGGGGCCCGGTTTCAATTTATACCACGTCCCAGGTTGCCTTTGGTCTTTACTAGTGGCTTCTCTGTATCTGTTTTCTTTTTATGCCTACTTTCCAATCGCACGCGAAAACAAACGGTAAGTTTCTGCTTTCATCGTGGATGCTTGCTTCAGCGCACACATAACAGGCACATCCGCAGGGAAGAATACACCACCACCACCACCACCATCATCATGTTTCAGGCCCACTGCAGGACGAACGCCTCTCCCAATGATTTCCAAACCACCCTATCCTAAGCGATTTGGTTCCACTTTATACCCGCAAACTTTTATTGCGATAGCAATTATATGGACAGTCTCGGCTGGTTTTTGCCGTCCCCGTCGCCGCCGTCATGAACCGTATATATATATATATATATATAAAACTCCCAAAGACAAATGATTCGGATAAATGCTTCCGACGCGCGGAATCGAACCAGGAACCACTCACTCTGCAGCGCGCGGCTCTAACCACTACGCCACAAATAGCACACGCTTGAAGGAGCTAACGGCGAGCCTTATGTACACACCGTTTACCGCTGGCAGGACTCAGAGACGGCATGCGCTATAGCGTTTCTTCATTACCAGCGAGATGGCGCGAGGAGCGCAACGTGGGCAGCCGCGTTTGCAACAGGAGCGCTGTTGCAAACTGAGAATATCCATTGTGACAGCTTATGCACGCTCGTTCGGTGCATATCTGTGCGTTCGTTTCGTGCGTGCTTCACTTGATAGTTCGCGCTCATCTCCTGTTTGTTCATTTAGCGGCCTCCCCTAGCTTTGTATGTGTAGCTTTGTGACACACAACGTATAAAGCCCTTCGTACCAGCATGAACTGCCCACGGGAGACGCTCACTTAGCAAGTGCATGTTTGCAACAATTAATATTGCTCCTGAAGCTGCGAGCCTCACTTCGTATAGCATTACAGTTTCTTGCTATCGCATTCATTGCTTCGCCCTTGCGGCGAAATTGTGACTTTTTTAATTTCATCGCTCCTTCTAACCTTTTGCCTGCCTCTGTTGCGTTTTCCCTCTCTTGCTATCCATTCCCTCGCTCTTACTGTCCATCTGTTATATTTCCTCATCATGACATGTCCTGCCCTATGTCCACTTCTTTCTTTTAATTGATGTGATAATATCAGCTACTCTTGTCAGCGTCACACCTACCATTTAGTGACGCTACTCATTTTAAATGCGAAGTATTTCTTAGCGAACTTCGGCAACCTTGAGCCTATCTATCTATCTATCTATCTATCTATCTATCTATCTATCTATCTATCTATCTATCTATCTATCTATCTATCTATCTATCTATCTATCTATCTATCTGGCCGCCTACGACGTTTTGCTCTCCTGGCCGTTTCGTTAACGGAATGCATACGAAAATTGCTATCCCGCAACATGACTGCATGACGAACACGAATTACAGGTCATAACATGAAAATCATGACATGTCATGAGCGGCATGTCTTACATGCCGCGGTCTTGGTTCTCTCCTGGCCGTTTCGTTAATGGGATGTATACGAAAATTAGCATGCCGCAACATGACTACGTGACGAACATAAACGACACGTCATAACATGAAAATCATCACATTCGTGTCATGAGCAGCAGGATTTTCATGCCACGATATTGGTGCTCACTTGGCCGTTTCGCTAATGGGATGTATACGAAAACTGGCATGGCACAACATGACTGATTTGATTGATTTGTGGGGTTTAACGTCCCAAAACCAGCTCTGATTATGAGAGACGCCGTAGTGGAGGGCTCCGGAAAGTTCGACCACCTGGGGTTCTTTAACGTGTACTGACATCGCGCAGCACACGGGCCTCAACATTTCGCCTCCATCGAAATGCAGCTGCCCCGACCGCGATTCGATCCCGCGACCCTCGGATCAGCAGCCGAGTACCATAGCCACTAGACCACCATGGCGGGGCACAACATGACTGTATGACGAACATAAATTACAGGTCATAACATGAAAGTCATGATATGCATGCCATGGGCGGCATGATTTACATGTCATGGCCTTGGCGCTCTCGGGGCCGTTTCGTTACTAAGATGTATACGAAAATTGGTATGACACAACAGGACTGCTTGACGAACATAAATTACAGGTCATAACATGAAAATCATGACATGCATGCCATGAGTGGCATGATTTACATGCTACGCGTTTCGTTAATGGGAGGTGTACCAAAATTGCTATGGCACAACACGACTGCATGATGAACGTAAATGACAGGCCATAACATTACAATCATGACATGCATGTCATGAGCGGCATGGTTTACATGCCACAGTTTTGCTACTCTTGAGGCCGTTTCGTTAACTTCGTATGTACCAAAATCGGTATAGCGAGACAACAATGCAGATGCATTTTACGTTTTACGTTTACCTTTTACGTTTTGCGTGTTCCTTAGTTTCATCTCCAGTTTTCTCGTTATCCTCCACGTTTCTGCAGCGTACGTTAGCACTGGGAGAATGCAGTGATTATACTAACGAGCGCTGGAATGCACACAAGCGCTTCCCTGCGTCTGTGTCTCTTTTGTGTGCGCTGCGGTAAGCGTCCATAATGAATTCAGACTCACTGGCCCAACTTTCAATCCTTTAGCAGTATATATATCTGCCTTGTTTAACTTCCGCAAAGTGAGTTCTCGCATGGTTTTCAACATATAAGTGGTCACTAATTGTCACAGGCAACAATGTTCACATTCACTTGTGTCGCTTGCCAACATCCGCCGGACTACAGGTATGAGACGCAGGTGTTCGTATTATCGCTAATCGGGGCATGCATGACAAGTGGATCGCGTTAGTGGCGTGTAAATCAATCATTTTTATTCGTCATACATTGATACCTTGCCATATAAATTTGGGTCTATTATACGGGTTACAAGACGAGGAAGAGAGCCTTTCTGCACGGGAAGCAATCATGGCCAATTTCCACGACATCCGCCGGGAATACCTTTGTTAGGTGCAGCCCATGGGGTGTGCTTGCACGTATGTTCTTGGCTACCGAAGAAACCTGCGTGTAGGCCTTCTAGTCCTTCCTTCACGTTTTTGAGGCGCCATTATATTCTGGTGCGAGCTACCTGCAGCATAGGCTTTCGCGGAGGCTGAACCATCCACTCCAGCTGAACACGCGAGCGAAACGCCTCAATGTACGTAACAAATGTAGCGATAACGTGCGGCGCCGCAGTTGTGCATGAATTTCTGCCAGTTTCCATAGTGCGGAGCTTTTTGGAGGTAGCTACCTTGTAGATAGATAGATAGATAGATAGATAGATAGATAGATAGATAGATAGATAGATAGATAGATAGATAGATAGATAGATAGATAGATAGATAGATAGATAGATAGATAGATAGATAGATAGATAGATAGATACGTTTTAGGGTCCCTTTAAGAGCGCCAAGAAATACTTCGCATTTGAAAAATCCGGCGCATACCACGCACTGTGGGAATCCGCGACGCGTAAAGGATCAGCGAGGGGATTGCCTGTGGCGAATTGTGTGGCAATCAGAAGTGTTGTAAGTGGGACGAACGCCTTTGCGCAAAATACTTAACGAAGGCTAAGCATGAAACTCGCGAGCACCGTGGCGACAAAATAGTAGCTCGCGTTAGGACATAACATCAGCTGCACTCGCGTTAGTGCACAGCACAGATATCTGTTTTCTCGAAGAGAACTTATGCAGGTTATGGTGCGCTGATGTGCGCATTATGAGCGTCGCTCGTTGATGTACTCCTATAGAGCCGAGCAAATCCAGACAAAAGCTTGCGGAGTGCTACTAGAAAATATGTATCGTTTATTAAGTCACCCTGACAGCGCTTACCAGACAGTACACGCACAGTTGACGTTACGCAAGAACCATCATCGCAAATGCTGGTGAACTAGGTTTATTACTACATTCACCGTGCGTAACGAGCCGCAGACTAGCGGTAGCGTGTTTGCTTGGTGCCTCGCAGGTCCTGGCTCGATACCCGCCTACCCCTTCGCTTGGTAGTGTGGGCTCCAGGTCCGTGGCTCCAGACTCTGGCCAGCCGAGGTTCCCAGAGATGGGCATAAGAGCCATTGCAACAACGTCCTTTAATGGTCTGAAACCCAATGCCAACTGTTCGGATGCCGCTCCACGCGCTCCGCCCCAAGCGCGGCGGTGCGCGCCACGAGTAGAGTGTACTCTAGTACATTCTACCACGAGCTAGCGGAGGTGACGATGGTGACAGGCGGCGAAGACGCAGCCGAGTTCCCCGTAGTAGGTTAGCTTCAGATGTTGCAACGCGTTCATGCCTATCTATGTGGTCGTTTTATTTGCATTTTATTCTCATGCTACAGCATACTTTTATTGTTTTTTCGACCGTGTTATGATGATATGTTAAATGTCTATTAAGTTGTCCCGAGTTCAGCATGGCCAAGATTCAAACACCCGTGGCGTATATCCGAATACCACGGGGCGAGCGCTACGGGTTTGAGCCACACGTAACTGCAGTATTGTTAATCGCGACGTATATCATGTTAGTAGTGTATATCATGTTAGTAGAGTAACCATTCATGTTCGCCATGCATTCGTACCCTACCATCCAAATTTTGGTGCATATCGGGTGAACGAGACGGCCAGGAGAGTACCAAGATCAGCTTCTGAGTTTGTCTAGAAATCTCACTTGGTTCGCACAGAATATTCGCAGCATTACGTTCCCTTATTTTTCGTGCTCTTTCCCTAACAATATAACAGTGAGTTCCATATTAGTAAAGGTATAAGTTACTTTTCATTGTCCGTTCATATTGTTGGTTATGTGAATGGAGTTTCATATAACAATGACAACACTGACGTATAACATTCGTCAGCTTTTGTATGTAAATGTCCTGAACCAGTGCCTTGGTAGTATTTTTGTTACTTATTATGTTGAAACCATGGGCGTTGCTTTTTTTACAGCAAGTATCCGTGGGACTGGTTACAAACGCGGTAAGAAGATGAAGAGGACAACACGGACGTGTCTACGAAGCAATGGAAGCTATTAAGTGTCGTTCAAGCGCACATGTTGAGTCACTGTAATAAAGGGGAATTCAGGTGCGCGCACAGCCACACACACAGATGATTGATAACGATTGTGGTTCCGTTAAGGAAAGGAAGCTACTTTCTGCAGCTCGTGTCGGGAGCACGGCTGAGCGTTCGTGGGGGTAGGGGAAAGGGAGTGAAAGAGATAGAAAGTTGATAGAATCCGTAAGTGGAAGGCTCCGGATATTTAGATCACCTGGGGTTATTAAACGTGCACTGACAACGCACAGTACACGGGCCCCTGGCATTTTCGCCTCCATCGAAAATGCGGCCGCTACGATTACCGGTTACCGTCGTAACACTAAATCCTGCACGTGCGGCTTCAACGCTTTAGCAGTGATTACAGTGACGAGGAACCCTTTCGTTGTTTCTTGCGTAGTTGACAAGGGCTGCCTCTTGGCGTCAAGACGCGCCCAGAAGCGGCACGCGTGCCGAAACGACGTATTCAGTGTAAAGCACCGTCGCTGACAAACTGCTCTACGCTGTCGGAACCGCGTTACTGGGTGGTACCAGCTTCGACAGACGCGTCGAAGAACTAGAACAGAAACTAATGCTGCAGATAGCCCCTGCGACAGGCGATACAGTAGCCATAAAAGGCGGGGGTGCTCCCTATCTGGGGAACAAGAAGCTGCCAGTCAAGTTAAGCGGCCGTATTATGCAACACTGGAGCAGATGTCATCCTCCTAAGCTAAGGAAGACATGTGGGCTCCCTAACCTATACGTGGCGACATATCAAAACATATTGTAGCGTTAGCTACACTGGCCTAGCCAAGCCCGTTTCGCGCGGCACATCAAAAGCCGTGCTGCGCATGCGCAAGGATCAGTGATGTCACACAGCTTGCGCACCGGAGCCACCGGAGCCGGCACCTCTCGCGCACTCCGCCGCCTCCGGTCTGCGCATTCCAGAGGAGTGACGTCATAGCCGTGGTAGACGCACAGGCGCCGGCGCGCGCTCGCTGTGCAGTCGCCGTCTAACACTGCGCTGGAGCCGCTGCGCTTCTGACTGGCGTTTGCCAGTGTGGTATAGCCATGGAGAAGGAGAGCGCAAATGCTGCTCAACAGCGCAGAAGAGCGGAGAAGCTTGACTCATCGGATCCCGAAGTAGTTGCCTTTGATCCACCATTAGCACCAATGATCTGTCTAACAGAGATAGACAGACAACTCCACATACTGTGTTGGGGCCATAGAGACGGCAGCGTGTTACTTCACTGATCACCGAGCCGTCTTTGTGGCAATAGAGAAGCAACGTGACGTTGAGCAAAAATAAATATACATGGGCCACATAATACGTATACCGCGTGTGTGTCATTGGAGCAGCAATAAGCATGACAATCAAGCTAATCCTAGACAATCTAGACAACCAGGAAAGCTAAGAATAATCAGCTGAACCTTTGGTAACGCTACGTGTATCCTGGCATAGCCGAGCTAAGCCACTGCAACATTTTTATGTATACTATGGTACAACAAAGAGGAGTGCAGAGAGTAAAACATAGTATAGCTTGTATAGTACGGTATAGCAAAGGGATTTGAAAGAAAAATGAGGATGAGGATGAGAGAAATGAGGAGGGGAGAGGGCAACACAGGAGTCGCACAAGTTATACGTTTTTTTCAACATGGTATATGTATGGCCTTCTGCAGCAATTTAAAGTACTTTTGTACGATTCCTTCTTTTGTTCTTACGTAAGCTACTGTACATTAGTGTGGGCGACCATCGTCACACCATACTTAAAACAGATACCTGTGCTATAAAAAGGATCCTTCGTATTATGTACAGCGCACCTTTCGGACATGCAACTCGAAACTTGTTTAAGAAACAGAAGATCATGGACCGATTAAACTTATATAATTACTAAATATGCAAATACGAGAAAGAAAAGAAAAAAAATCGTTGGAGTTCATGCCAAATTCGACATTTCGACTCTCTTTTAGATCACCGTACACGCTCCGACAGTCCACAGCCTGGATGCTGCCTGCGGTGTGAACAAATTGTGGCTACGAGATGACTAGATACAAATAACCGCTGCTTTTATTAAATGAGCTAAACAACTCCAGCATACCTGTTGACAATATTTACAAAACGTGCCTGGGCAGTTACATTACTGATCCCAAAATTACATGAGCAGCTCCTTAGTCTGGCACATAAATCGTGTCCGTTCTTCCAGTCCGGCTACGCCGAGATCAAGAGACGCTGTTGCACAGGCTACGGTTGGGTGTTGCCTATACTCGCAGGTATCTCTTTAAGATCGGGCAGGAAGAGCGTCCCGATTGCAGCGTGTGTCACACATCAGAGACTATACATCATATCCTCTGCGTGTGCCCTCAATATTCGGCCGAAAGGAGAACACTTCGGTACGTGGTAGATGGTTTGAATTCCCGGCCCTTTTTTGGAGAAGAAACCTTTAGGTGTATGGAAGCACACGGACCACGCCCAGCACAACTTCAAGGCCCTTTTTAATTTTTTGTGTGACACAGGTTTAGATGCCCGTTTCTAATACTGTGGTGTAAAGACTACTGCTCATGGTGCACATCCGCTTATAGGACTTCGATAGTGACTCATTGTACTTTATCATCGTCACTTCTCATACCTCCCTCTATCTCTGTTTATCCCTTTCCCCTTACCCCTGTGAGGAGTAGCAGGCCAGAGACTCACTCTCCAGGCCGACATCTCCTACTTTCCTCTCATTAAATGCTTTCTTCTTCTTCGTGTCCGTTAATAAGCATAAATTTAACGTAGCATGCCAATGTAAATTAAGTGTCTCATGCATAATATTTTATTGCTCCTAATTTGTTTTCAGCTTGTGCTACAGGTTTGTCGAGATGATTCTTAAGTGCGTACGTTTTTTCGTTCGCCCTTATCTTTCCCATATATATTACGGCAATTGTTTCTGCTTTGTAACTTCCTGTTACCATGATTGTAAATATTTGAAGGTAAAAAGTTGAGAGACGTCTGTCCGGTTGGGACGGAACTCACCAATAGAAACACCAACCAGGATCCAAGCTGGGGAGATCCGACGTGTCGAAGCCAGTCCGGCCTCTTCCTCGCAGATGACTGCGGCAATGTTCCAGCTGCGCTCGTGTAGTCTTTGGCACGGCGACCACACTCAATGCGATTCGCCATGGAGCGCCAACCACGCATATACACAGTGGGGAGATTTTCGAAAGAATGATTCAGGTTTTGTGCCGTCCTCTGGATCTCGCGCGACTCGAACAGCAGTCGTTTCTTCCAGCTGGGCTCGCTTTCGAGGATTGTCGTCTCCTCGGAGTCAATTTTATGGCCAAGTGCTTCCCAATGCTCGGCGACGGCACCTCCCTCTCCGTCATGCTTCCGAACGTCATTCCTGCGTTGCCTAATTCGTCACGGTACTCTTATTTTTCACCTGTGTACACGCAGGGGCACTGTGAGCACGGAGTTTTCCGTACGGCACCTATTGCCTTCTCCTTTGCTTGCCTGTCTTTAGGGCCGTGAAGGAAGCAGCCTAGTACACACGAAGGCACGTGCGCAAGGTGCCCCCCTTGCTTCTTGAAAATACGGGTCAGTGCATCGCTGGTTCCTTGCGCGTACGGCACCGGTACACGTTTCGGAGTGCTGTCCACACTGGTGTACCCTGCGGGCCTCCATCTCTCTTTTTCTCTGCACGACGGGGGAGAGACCGACACATAAGTCCGCAGAAATAAATTGTTGTTCTGTGGGGTTTAACGTCCCAAAACCAGTTCTGATTATGAGAGACGCCGTAGTGGAGGGCTCCGGAAATTTCGACCACCTGGGGTTCTTTAACGTGCACTGACATCGCACAGCACACGGGCCTCAACATTTCGCCTCCATAGAAATGCAGCCGCCACGGCCGGGATTCGATCCCGCGACCCTCGGATCAGCAGCCGAGTACCATAGCCACTAGACCACCGTGGCGGGGCGCAGAAATAAATTGAAAGCGTCGGTGGCCACTGTTTTTTCACGATACACGGTTTCGTGAAGCGAACAACGGTGTTTAGCCGGATGACAGTGACACATCTAAAAATGAACCTGATCAAATAAAGTCTAACACCTTGAGTGCGACTGCGATAATGGTTGTCGACTACGACGCACGTCGTAGTCGAAAACTCCAGGATGATTTAGAACTTATACGGAGCTCACTCAGGCGCACGTAATCTATTTACACTACTTTTTTGCAATTTAGCTCCCCCTATGAATGTGGCCAACATGGCTAAGCTAGGTGAAAGTTTTGATGTCACACCCGTAGATTGGTTACGATGCTCGGCTGCTGGCCCCTATGACGCCATCTCGATTCCGGAAGCATTTGGCGCATTTTGGATGGGGGCGACAATGCTATAGTTCCGTGGAGGGTGCGTTTTCAATTCACGTTCAAGACGCTCAGGTGGCTAAAACCTCGGAGCCGTCCACTACAGCATATCCGTAATCTGACGTAAAATGCCAGTAATTATACAAACAAATGCTTAGGACAACTTAGCAACCTCAAGATTCACATGCGGTACTGCGAACTGTGGTTATTTCATGTCATGAAATTTGGAATAGCTTTGAAAGGACTCGCTGCATTACTGCTTAAAAATTTTCACGGCCATCGACACCAAAATCTAGGCGGCCCACAAGAAGAAGAAACACTACTGATTTCCTGCAACAGGAAGAGAAGGTTTATTGTTTTTCGCAAATTCCACTGGACGCCATCCGCAAATGCAAATCGGCAGCTTCAAATCCAGTGTTAGAAAAACGTGCGGTAAGAGCCATACATAGGAAGCCTAGACTGCCACATATTTGGCCACCAGCCGCCTTGGTTCCTGCGAGCACAGATTGTGGCCACCCTGTGGAAATGCTGAATCTGGACCCACTGCAAAAAAAAAAAAGAATAAATCAATAACACTATTATTGCTTAGCTTTAACGCAGGGGAACGAATGTAAAGGTATTGTTGGGACTGGTGCAGATAAGTAGTCGGGGACGTTGTGCTGTCGTTGGAAGGAAGGGCCTCCTTAGTCTGCCTGTGTGCCAAACGACCGCTCATGACTGACGGCGTGCAGTCTTACGCGTTTTCTTTTCTCCTTCTCCTTCTCTGTCATCTTTCTATTCCCATTTTTTATAACGTAGTGCGGCGAACCGGATGTCTTTCTGCTTATGGTCCCAGCCTCTATGATTCCTTTTTTCCTCCTCCACGTGTGCCAAAAAGTATGCCGAGGTTGTAAAAGGAACTGTGCGGAATTGCACGACAAACAACGTCGTTTCTCGTACTGCCCATGGAATAACTGTAATAATCTCTTGGAATCTGTGAATTTGAATTGAATGAACGAATAAATAAACATTTTATTGAGTATCATCTACCACAGTTATTGTTCGAGACGATTTGGCGGGTGCCTAGTCCGGGACTCCGTCGGACAAAGCTGCCGTGTTCGTCTGCTTTATTGAGGCTATATTGAAGTTGGTGGATTCGGTAGAGGTTGCGCTCGGTTAGCTATAATTTGGCGCTTGTGAAGGAGTACCCATTGGTTAAGAAACGACGTACTCAATCCTAACGCCCACGTTAGCGTGCTGTGCGAGAAGTGTTAACCTCTACGACTTAAAACCAAAATTCATAATACTGCAAGCAGTAATTATTTGACCAAAAGAACATGCCACCTTTTATATCTGGTGGACTAATTCATTATTGTCCTTGCATGAGAACTGTTCTCGAGGGCATGCAACAAAAACAACAACAACGACAATTTTCGCCAATATATTGAAGAAAGGAAAGCAGTGGGCAAAAGCTACTTATTGTAGAGGCAGCTGGACAACAGCTGGAGAGCTGCCTTTTTTTTTACAATTACTCCTACTTCGTAACAAAATATCAGGGACTACTTGTTTCGTATTAAATTATTTCTCCGCTTTACCATTATAAGAAAATTTTTGTACTCTTGTAAGCTGCCTTTGCTAAGTTTGGATGATTGATTGATATCTGGGGCTTTTTGTCCGAAAACCACGATAAGATAATGAGAGACACCGCAGTGGAAAGCTCCGGAAATTTCGACCACGTGAGTTGTTTAACGTGCCCAGACATCGCACAGTGCGTGGACCTCAAGGTTTCGCCTACATCGAAGTGAAGCCGCTGCGACCGGGATTTGATCCTGCGACCTTTGGATCAGCAGCCGAGCGCCGTGAGCGCTAGACCACCGTGGCTGGCGTGAGTTTGTATGGGCTGATGCTCTTCATGTTTCATTCTCCGTGTGACCTGCATTCCATCGATGTACTCTTGTATTTGAAACGCACGACAAGAACTGGTGCAGTAAATTGTTGCATTTGGCCTATTATCATCGTTCTGTGTGAACTCCAGAATTTCGCGCAATCTTTGCGCAGTTCAAGAATTACGCAGCAACGACTAGCCAGTTACCTCACTTTCGTGACGCCAGTGTCTGTTTTTGCGTAAATATTATAACGAGCGCAAAAAACTACAACTGAAAACACAAGTTAGTGCAACGTCACCCAATGTAATGTTTGCTACCGAAGCGGCAAGGGCCATTCCATTTGGTGACTTTATACGCGGAAACAATTCGAGATCGACGTACCAAAACAGACATTAGCACGACGAAGAATATACTGGAAGCTGGTGCTTCGATGACTGTCTGACAGTGGGAGGGACTCGCCGGTACCGGGGCAATGGATATCGAAACTCCACGTTCAGTACGAGAAATACTTCTTGTCCCCTCGTTCTAAGAGGTCGAGCGCTTTTAAATATTGTCGACGCAGCATGCCTAACTTGACTACGTCTCACAAACCTAATAATGAGGAGTCGCGAATACTTTCACCGCATCTCATGGTCGAATACTTACGTTCATGAAATAGGACATGGCCCCTTCCTGCATATAAAGAAAACAAAGTGCGTCAGTACACTAGTGCCACACATCTTGCAATAAGTAAGGACAGGTTGTGCGCCAAGGGCACTGCAACAAATAGTATAAAAAAGACGACAGTGTTTAGGTGGAACAGCGCAAGATACCTATTCAATGGTTACGAAATAGTTACCTACCTCATAATTGCTAATCTTGGCTCCTAAGTCTGGCAAAAATAAATTAGGTGCTGAGCTGTGCATAAATAAGGAGACCTGCAACACTTTTTAAACGTAGTCAGGAAACACTGCTGATCAGTAGTCGATGCTCCTGTAAATATTAGGTTCAAATAATATAGGAGAAGATGCCGGGCTGAGGCCATTCTAAGGAGCCACGGTAGACGAGACGGGGTTCTTTTTGTCGATGCAGCCAGGTACCCCGCAAATACCTCGCGACAAGGACGTAGCATCCTACCTACCTTCTCCATGGCGGTGCTGGATACCCACAACAACATACGTGTCACAGGATCCACAAGAGTACAAACTTCCGAAGCGGCGGAAGAAATGGCAAACGCCCTAGCCATACTGCACGGTACAGAAACGGATTCACTCATCATAAGTGGCGCTAAGACAGCGATCCGCGGCTGCAGAAAAGGCTGGATCTCCTCAGGGGCGGCACGTGCACTGAATGCCAAGGCTAGAGACTTTCAGGACGGCACCCTATCACCAAAGACCCCGAAATGGTTCCCCGCGCATATGGGCGAACTAAATAGTCAGAAGCCTGAAATCCCGGACAGTCTTAATGAGCAGGCCCACCGTGTCGCGAGACGTCTAACCGACCGCGACACTTTCCTGGCCGCTGACACGCATGGGGTTTTCAGGGGTGACCCCGTAACGGGGGAGCAGAGTTACATGACTACTGCCATACAGGACAACAAAGACCTCATGGTGACATATCATGAGATCCTTAGCCATTTCAGAAAGGAGAGGCAAACGTATCCACACACCAGCAGCTTGATAGATCTCAAGCCACAAACCTACGACGCTTGAAAACGCACACGTTTAAGAATCCTGCACACCTACACAGGCTACACCCGCGTTTACATCCATCGCCAGCCTGTCCTTGGTGCGGGTGCGCCCACGCTGACATGACGCACATTCTACGGGGCTGTACAGCTAATCTGCAGTTGTACAAGGAACAGGCCAGGTCTCCTTGAAGAACGCTGGCGAAATGTCTTGACCAGCTCAGAACTGACAGACCAACTATGGGTTGTCCGGCGCGCCAGGACTGTCGCCGAGAGGTTACCCCCCTCGGTTATGGACCACCCGGTGGCTTAGCCCAGGCCAATGAACTCGTTGGCTTCCACAATAAAGCTTTACCATACCAAATAATATAGCATCGACGCCTCACTGAGTTTATGGTTTCTTTTCAAAACAACCAGAAATCACTTGTCATTCTCTCGCAATTTACGCAGACGAGGGGACCAGTTGCGTAGATGGGAGTGAGGGTGCTGTTATTGGCTTACTTCTTAATCATGTAAACACACTCAGTAATGGTTACGTTGTTTCTTTTGTGGTCAGTGAGTTATAAAACGTAGTTCTCGCTTTCTCCAGAACTTACATTCGTACTTCCGGTCTCGCTGAACGATCCCCGGCGCAAAGGTTTATTTTTACGTACGTTGACGTGGGGCGAAACCCGAAGCACCCCGGCAGTACCATGGAAAACAAGCGTTCCCCAGTCATCCACTGGAGGGCGTGCGCCCAGGAAGAAAGCGGGATGGGTTAGCGGGCTAATCACCTTAATGGGAGGCGCCAAATCTGACTCAGGCCTTTACAATGGCTTTTGACCATGGCTGGAGAAGGACGGGTGGCATATAGTGAACCTCCGCCCCTGCAACTCCCCCCCCCCCTCCCCCCCCTTTTTTTCAAATGAGGGCATTGCCCACGTTTATTGTGGCTCATATCGTACTGAGCCCACTACATTCGCACTTAGCGATGGACCTCGTTGTTTTCTGAGCAACCGCCCTATTGCAAAAAACAGCGCACCCAGTGCATTTCCAGTGCGTTTTCCGCACTGGGAGTACTGGAAACGCACTGGGAACGATGATATTTCACTGGGCCACACACTGGGACGCTGGCAGCACTGGCTTGCACTGGTGTGCGCTCGCACTGTACTGGGACAAGCTGGCATAGCTGGAATGTCACTGGTACCAGTGAGGGGATCGCTGGAGAGAGCTGTACACTGGGAGGGTGCGCACTGGCACGAGTGCGGAACACCCTGGAAGCAGCTCAAGAGACGCTGGCGCTGGTTTCGCAGGCGCACGCTCTGCGCTGGAGCAGTATTACTTGATTTCGCTAGGTGTAAGAACATTTACGGCTTGGCTGCACTTAATCGTTGCGAGCCATAGCATGCAACAATTCGTGGCGTGCGGGTCCCGCGCATATTAAGCAACAGCAGCTGTGAATGTTTACATTTGCGCATTTCCTCCGCACTGAGCTTAGACACGCAACGTGACGTCTATGAACTTCTCCTGTGAGTTCTGCTGTAGTGTTTAATTGTCTGAAGGAGTCGGTGCAAACAACAGTAAAATTTTCCATCGCCGCGCAGTTATAACGTTCATTTAATGACGCGTTCTCCACGCGTCGCAACGCACGCAGGAAAAAAGAACGAAAAAAAAAGCCACCGATCGGTATCACGACGCGGCGAATGCACCTCTGGCGATAGCTGCCCCTTCAATTACTCTAAATGCGCCAAAAGGTAATCATGTGAGAAAGGTTCTTCAGCTAATAGGCAACAACGTTCGCAAACCGCCGAGTCCCGATCGGTCTGTCCCAGTATGTTCCCAGTGAAGCTTGGCATATAGCGTACCGGCCGAGTCCGTCTAAACGAGAACGGCGCTCCAAGCCTTAAGGATACGAACGCCGACGAATCAAAATTACTGCTAAGTACGGCCTAGGCATCGGTTAACACCTGGACAGACGATTTTTATTTCTGCGTGGTGCTTGAAGATGATGCGGTGAGCACCGAAGCGACGCATCTCTCTCTCTCTCTCTCTCTCTATATATATATATATATATACATATATATATATATATATATATATATAACGAACGGGAAGGGGGTCCAGGGGCTCGCTTTATTTGTTAGAAACAAGTTAATGAAACAACAAATATTGAAGCCTAGGAAAGCATAGGGGAAGTTATTCGCATTCGTAATTGTGATATTGTAATTTTGGAGTAAGTAGAAAGGAATTAAAGTGGACAAAAAGACAAACCTGCCTCCGGTGCGAGCCGAACCCACGACCTTCGGATATCGCGTCCGGTGCTCTACCGCTGAGCTACGAAGGCGGTCGTCCCTCCGTCCACTTTATTGGGTATTTATGTATATGGAATCCTGGGAGTGTTAGGCAGCGCCACTCGTAGCGTGTATATATATATATATATATATAGATATATATATATATATATATATATATATATATATATATATATATATATATATATATATATATATATATATATATATATGTGTGTGTGTGTGTGTGTGTGTGTGTGTGTGTGTGTGTGTGTGTGTGTGTGTGTGTGTGTGTGTGTGTGTGTGTGTGTGTGTGCCGATTATTCGTCAGAGCAAGAAAAAAGCTATCGAGCTCGACCGTGACAGCCGATAGGCCCTGCGCGGCCTTGGGTCTATTTATATGGCTGTAGTATTAGATATAAATAGTATAATATACTAGCTGTTGCTGCCATTATTGGAATGTCATGCGTGATCGGCGTCTTGTTTCGTTTGTCTGAGATAGGTTTGAGGTTCGAAGCGATGCAAGGCGGTACGCAGCTGTGGCGTCGCCGTTTGCTAGGCAATGGCGAGGTGAAGTTTTTTCCGACGACCGACGTTATGGCTGAACTACGAAGCTGTTAGTTCCACCATGAAACCGTCCTTAACCGTGTTTCCCCATGAGCACATCACGCATTTTTTCATGGTCTTAACAGCGATGTCAGTGCATAATTCAGTGCCACTCGTCGGGCCAAGTTGGGTCACTGCGAATGTCACATTGCCTATGTGATCTTTAAGGACCATGTCCCGCTTTATCAAGGATCACCGTTTGCTGGCCACTTCTCATCCACACACACACACACACACACACACACACACACACACACACACACACACACACACACACACACACACACACACACACACGAAACACACGCGCGCTCTAGGAAATTTTCAGAATTTTCTACGAATGCATAAGAACTACTTGTCTCTGTTGTTAACCGCTTCTCCTTATAATTTTCGAGCTTATAAGCGCGTCTAGACATAGTATTTGCGGCTTTAGAAACACCTGTGGCCAAGCTTTCTCTGCTTGACATGTTCAAAAGCGCTATTGTTTGAGTACCGACGCAATCGGTAAATGGTGGTCTCCAGTCGTTTTTCACTTAACGCCGCAACGTATTTCCGAGGTATTTTGTTACGGAAGACCACGTACGTATTGCTTTGGGATGCTGCTTCCAGCTCTTAATTTCTGAGAGACATCCTAATATTTTCACTTATGTAAACTCGGACTCTTCAAACCATGGTCCCACAATTACCTAGAGGGAAAACTGGCTCTGAAACCCCGTATTCATGGGGACCCTGTATTCTTGGGAACACCGCGGAAGCCTCGAACACAGGTATGGCTTGGACGAATTACATACGTCAAGAAGGCTTTATTTATTTATACCTTAGAACTTCGGCTTGCAGGGTAAAAAGCAGCTATTGGCCGGTAAAGCTCGATGACAGACGATGACGTCAGCACTTACTCTACGTCCGTCTGTCGTCTGTTTCTTCTGTTCACCGTTTGATTACGCCAATAAGGCGAGTAACATTTCATTGTAATAGGTAGTATGTGTCAATAAGATCCGTTTACGAATGTTTTGTTTCATGGGAGGTTTATTCAATCAGACGCATTACCTTATCAGTCAAAGCCCCGCTTGACGCCAGCTAACACAGGCCTCGCCACACATCGAGGCATCTATGAGACGTAATTATTCAGTGCCAGAGTGATTATAATTTTATGTAATTTTTGCTTACTTATTAATTAAATACTCTCAAGTTCACTGCTGCATGCGGATGTGCATTACACACAACTGTATTGTGCCATTCTGGTGGACTGCGATGTATGTATGAGTTGTGTGATGCGCATGTCTTCCGTGCCGAGCTGCTGTGGGAACATAGACCTTTTTCGGGCCACAGGCATTCAGCTTCAGCTGCCTCTTTGATGAAACAGGAGAAATAGATACTCTTCTGCATTGTTTTGCACGCGTGATCGTCCGGTGGAAAGCAGGTTTGCAAGAGGCCATTTTCCAGCCGCGTAGACTGCTTTCGCCTCTGCTTCTCCTCGGCCTACTGATTTAGGGACCTCATTTTCTGTACTGATAACTTTTTCTTACTTGTTGATAGTGCTCTCCTTTTGTTCACTCGCTATTAGGTTTATGAGGTGATGGCGGCGTCATTTTTTAAACATGTGTGTAGAAAAAAGAAAATCACTCATTGGTCTTGTTCCCTGCGCACCTTGGAACCATTACGATGCCCCGCTCATCCCCAAAGAGCAAGCGCACTCGACTGCACGAGGTGTGACTGACCGCGCACCGGACAACCCGAGCCTCTCTGCTCGTGCTACGAGACCTGCAAATATAATTATCTCTCAAAAGGCCTCTGCCGCACTTCTCGCTGTGCAGGTCCCAGGCTGTCGTTCTCGCATTTCTACAAACAAGCACTTCCCTATCCCTGCGCACAGTACGCAATGTACATCGAGCGGTTCACGAACCCGGCCCGCCCCCTATGAGATGGTTATGCAGACTTCAGGCATGTCATGTTATGCTCTGCCTCTTCCGGTGCCGCTTTCACCCAAAAAGCTTATTAAAGCCCAGAACCGGAACTCTCCAATTCTGGGCGTCTGGAGGACCCGTGAGAGGGCCGTTACGTTTGACCTGATAGTCCCGAGTTGGCCTAGCCTGGTGGCGTTGAGTTCGCTAGTGTCTGTTGTTCACCCAATGCAGTCGTTTCGCTCGGTCACTCTGCATGTGTGTGTGTCTGAGTGGGGGGATGGGTGCAGGGGGGGGGGGGCGCATTCTCCCCGTGGTATTCTTGTGAATTAAATGTGTAAGTCTACGTAACAAACACAGACAACTCAGCTGAAATAAGGACAATGAGTGCACCGAAGTGAACGAGGAAACGTACCAGGTCGTTATAAGAACACATCTTCCGGATCGCACAAGCATAGTTAGGGCAATGCAACTGCCACACGGCCTGAGAGAAAGCTTGTAGTGTCTGTAAAAAGAGAAATGCAGGTTCATTAGAGGAAGAAGAGATGGATGCCGATTAAAGATAGATAGGTGCATCGTATTCAGGCTTCTGTATTAGTGAGCTTGAAAAAGTGCCTCCCACACGATTGATCACGAGAGTTCCACATGCTAAGGAGATTGTCAAACAGCAATAGACCGCAGCACATGATCTCCTTAAACGTTCAAGCTTTTCATGGAGGCCCATAGGAAATAATTTGCACATCACCTTAAGGAAGCATATTGTAACTTTCTAATACTCATATAAAAATTCAGGCCAGTTCCATGCGATGAAATCCGCGGAAATATTGAGGCTGTGCTTTTATCATTAATCGTGGCGCAACTGCCAAATGTGTCAAGTTGCTGACTTCATTACGAAAGACCTTTCTTCATCTATCTCTCTTTCTTTTTCAATGGTAAGCGTTTAGTTGCTTCGAATCTATCTATCTATCTATCTATCTATCTATCTATCTATCTATCTATCTATCTATCTATCTATCTATCTATCTATCTATCTATCTATCTATCTATCTATCTATCTATCTATCTCGCTGCTCTCCTGGTCGCCTCCTGGTCGCCTCGCTCTTAAAGCAAAGAAACAACATCGCCCTCGCATGCGATTGAAATGTAAACATAACAAGCACACAGGCAAACATGCAACTTACCAAGTGGTGTAGCGGGGTATCGACTTTAGGTGTCAAGCAGACACACTACCACAAGGCCACGGCGGGTGCTAACACGCGGTATATAGAGTAAATAAACCTACCGCACCGGCAGTTGTGATGAAGGTGCTCGTGTAATGTGAATTGCGCTTCTAATCTGTGATAAGCACTGTGATAGCAGCACATATGTCCTGTTACCATTTGGTATGCTTTTTTTGCAACTTTGCTCCATCACGTAGGAATGCTTCAAAAAACGACGTTTATGACAGCACATCAACACACATATAGTGCACTTTTCTTCGACAAAAGCGACGTCTGTGATTTGAATTAACGTGAGTTACAGCGTTACGTCGTACAATATGTGCTACTATTCAGACGTCACGGTGCTGCCGACGTTCCTGCTTAGCCCACATTAAGCATACTCTAGAGTGGGTAGATGACAGTCCATGGATAAACCATTTTCCCACGTCTGTCTTAGTGGACCTGAGTTGAAAAACATGCTAGACTTCGACAAGGCCTCGTGATCCATATAAATTTCGTTAGAAATTAAAAGCGTCTTAACGCTAGCGCACATGAGGAGACTCCTTAACAGGAGAACTTAACAGTAAAATTCTCGGATTATCTGGCTGCATTATTCCTCATGGACAATTATTGCACATAGGCAATGCAAAAGAGCAAAATGTTAAGTCTGCAAATCCAAGTTTCGTAATATCGGATAGAAAGACCAATTCGATTGATGTTGACGCATAACAGATCTAAATCCAACCGAAATTTCTAATCAAGCGGGACATCAATGAAAGCAGCGAACGCATACTCACCCGGCGTGAAATGCGTCCTGTTATACAAGCCAGCTCTCTGACTAGTTGGGGATAGCTCTTGCCTGGTAGATCCCGAAATAAACGAAACAAGAAGAAATAATATTCAAATGATACTGTTTCGCGTCGCCAGTTTCGCAATCAGCCTTGCCACAATCCACTCGCAATAGAAAAGCAACAAACAATTTGTCGTACAGCAAATTACTGGAAGACCCGGCTAGCTAGAAGCCCATTATGACCGCCACTGTACATTTCATCTCGCATTAACTATCTCCAAAAGGAAGACGTTGCGCCCTGTAAAACACCGGATTATGTTATTTCTTCCCAAAACACGTAAACCTTTGAATAACTTAGCAGCTTCCTTAAAAAGTATTACAAACACATATAACGTCACAAGCACCCTTCTAATCTTAATTTATTGATTGATGTCGCAAAAACACGATATGATTATGAGAGACGCCGTAGTGGAGGGTTCCGGAAATTTCAACCGCCTGGAGCTCTTAAACGTGCACAGACATCGCACAGTACGCGGCACCCTGCTAAACTTTATAACTACTCTACGTGATTCAGAGATTGCTCTTTAAGTCACTTTTCCGAGATGATGCCTCTTTGAATTTGTGCTCTCGATTTTTGTCACTGGTGCTATTCTCGCCGCTTCGCAGTGTTCGGTGGCGACTTCGTGAGCTGAGCCATTGCCCAGCGACCGCCGCAGATGGCAGCGCCGCTCCGCGCCATCGGGCGTGACGTCAGGGGAGGAGCCGGTGAAACTGCGTTGCAACAACAGAGGAAGAGCCGGCGTTGCGTCGTATATGTAGAAGAGGCGGCCCGGTGGGTTTCCTTGGCAGATATGGAAAGTGAGTCGAAGAGACTGAAACAAGCCAGGTTCGTCGTCGGAGCGGAACCAAGAGGAGGCAGCGAGCCGAGGAGACGGAGGAAGAACAAGGCGCACTCCTCGAGAAGCGTCGTAAAGACGACGCTGCCAGGTGAGTGCATTTAGATGATGAGGAATCGTCATCTAGTTCGGCGCCTCGTGCCAGGGCCGCGGATCAATGACGGAATGAAACCAGGAGGAGGCAACGAGCTGCGACGACAGAAGAACATTCTCGGCCCACCGAATACATAACGCAGAGTGACACAGCTCGGAGAGCAGCGCGACTAGCCGCCGACAACGCAGTGGTAAATGACCACAACAGTGGTAAATGATACAACGCAGTGGTAAATGATCACAACATGCAGACAGTATGGAGCCACGATCGACCTGGTTTACCAGAGATGAACCTCAAAGTACTCTGTCGGAGCCATTGAGACGGCTGCTTGCTACTTCACCTACCATCGGGCCGCCATTGTGGCAATTAAGAACCAACAAGATCAAGACTTTCGAAATAAATGCGTTGCACTTTAAATAAAAATGTCCATTTTTTAATGTAACCATAACTTAACGGAGGCAAGAACCAAACCTAAACACTCAGACGTACCAAGCTAAACGACAAAGATGTAACCGTACAGAGAACCAAGATGATCAATAAGATAAACCATACCTCTCGCTATCTACGCACACCGAGGCATAACCGAGTTAAGCCAAAGCCATTTTTTTAGTTCATTCTTATGTGTTCTGCTACGCCATGCGTTCTTGACTGTTGCACTTGCCATGCTCTCGACAACGGTAACTACCTTTTGCCGAACACATTTACCTAGGCATTTTCATTTTTTTACCTCTTTAGTCAACTCGGCAGGAAGATTTTACTTACTTTTAAATATTGATTACAGCATGCTTCCCTTCGACGTATTCTATATATGCCCTTCATTGGTTATTGTGCTTTCTTTTATCAATTGTGCATCAGACAGTCTTTACGCAACTACGTCTGCCTCTCACCTCTATAACGTAGAACATACGCCTTAACGGTAAAATAAGTGATATAAACGAAAAAAAAGAAATTTTTCAGCAACTGTGGTTATCTCTGCTGTCCGTTCTTTGTCTATAGTCGTGCGGTTAGGTTCATTGCATAAACGCACATTGGCAGTAAAGCTAGCCACGATAACTACACAGACGATAGAACTGTCCCAGCGTATTGAATAATAACAATCGCGCGAAAGAAAGCAGTAAAGAAAATTTACGCAAAAGCCCTTGGTCTGATGTCAGCGATGTTATTTCACCCTATTGTGGTTCAAGAGAAAACTAGTGATTTTTAACTCGAGAGATGAAGAGACCGTCTACCGCTCGGTAAGGTCCTTTACAGTCTTCGTGAAAATGAAAAAAAAAATTCAAATTTACGGGCGCGAGCATTTCTGTATCCACTAAAAAAGGCATAATGTGTTTAGCTTTGCCCTAAAAGAAATGTGGGCAGCATGCACTGGCGGCACCAGGCTATACAGGTCACCGCATAGCTGGTGGCATTCCCCTCATTTCCCTGGTGTACGATCTTGCTATACCACACTAGACGTAAGTATATGCTTCATTTCCCTGTCCCGCAACCTCTTTTCCCTTGTTCTCAGCCTCACCTCCACCCCCGCTTTTTTTTTGCTGTTCCATAGTATACACGCAATGCTTCGCTACTCACCAAGCATAGAGGATATTTAAAGACTATAGTCTTTCTTGGGATACTTGAGCGCAGAAATTTTGGTCTGTCTGTTTGTCTCTCTGTCACACGGGTCAGCCACCCGGCCAAAATTTAAGCACTTGCCTAACGCCCAGCCATCTTGAACCGGTGGCGGCGTTCATACTTGTGAACAGTATCGATCAAAAAGCAAATATTACGCGTATATGAGGCGAAACATGAATACGTAAGTATTAGGTGGTGTGTTCCTTTATTAGAAAATACATAGACACTTAATTCTAAAGACCGTAGTGTTTGTTAGGCTGCGCTAAAAACGCGACGCTATGCGCGGACAAGAACTCCGCCGACGATTTGGTGCTGCCACGTGGCAGTTGCCCAGGGATTCTGCAAAAGCTCATGTTTCTCGACGGCGCTGCCAGATGGCGTCTATATCTCACGCACCGTAGTACGGCGGGCGGAAGACTATCATCTTTCGACGACATTTGCAGCGAAGCACTCAGATACGCCGCCAATTTTTTTTTTTTTCGAAGCACCGTCAACCGCTGGCGTGGCTCTGATAGAAGGCCCGCCTGCCAAGTAGACGGCCTAGGTTCGATTTCCGGTCGGACCCAGTTAGTGTTCTTTCGATCTTAGCATAAAGGACTCGAAGGAATCGTGAAACATGTTGCATCTAAAGCGTTCTGATCTGGTCGCGCGAAATGCTAACTAGGTGCGAAGAAGAAATGTTTAAGGAAAGAGAACACTGACGTATTGTTTCCGTAGCCCCCTTGCGCATAAACTTATATTGCCTAAAAGACGGAAATTATTTCAATACAGTTATACGTTTCACACATATAGTTGCACGCCTTCGCGATAGAAAGTAATATTCTTAATTATGGCCGCAAAAACTTAGTAACCATCGACGCCGGCGTGACTACATGTGCACATGCAGAAGGGATGACCACACAGGTCGCAAAATTCGGTTTCGAAATGTTCCTTCTAACCTACCAGCGAAACCACTGCAGGCTAGTATACTTCCAATAGCGCTTCGTCGTACAATAGATGCAGAAAATTACAGTAGGCAGTCACTTCAAAAAAAAAAAAGTGACTGCGCAGCAGGTTACTGAACGTAATATCACTAAGAGTGGCTACTGATATAACCGTAACTAGGCACATTCAAGCTAAGCACCTAGTGTACTTGAAATAGGAACTGCTTTACTTCGAGAAAAACTGTTGTCCCGTAATCTGTAGGAATAATGCAGAAGCCGGATTCTAGCACTGAGAAACTGCGAACTTTCTGTAGCAAGTTATTAAATTTTATGATGGCGCCTTCTCATCACTCCGATGTGCACTTTAATACCCGAATAAGTTGACGTGGTGAGTTATTGCGCATAGCTACTGGTATTGCGTGTCCATTTTGCATTCCGTAAAACACGCGCCGTTGAGCGTCAGGAAACGGCCTAGAATTATTCCCGCCGCGTCTTTCCACGACTATAACTTGTGCGTTATTAGTGTAATGATGATAATTGCTGGAGTATTACGCAGAGAAACCACAATATTTCCACGTCCCTATCCGTGCCCGCCTGTACGCTGTAAGCGACGATGACGACGACCAACACGCCCTAGAGTGCGAACTTGATCTAGCCGCTAAGAGAAAGACGCTGCTTACTTGATCCCTCAGAGCTCTTGGCTCTTTCGGCCTTCTCAACCCTGTACGAGGGACTACAGGACTGCCATCCATAATGCCTTGTTCCTGGTGAATCGCGACAATATGATAATGAAACATACCGTAGCTGAGAACTCCGGAAATTTGGACCAGCTGGGTCTCTTTACCGTGCGCTGGGATCGCACATTACGCGAGTCACAACGGTTTGACTCCATCGAAACGCGACCGCTGTTGGTGGCGCTGAACCCCTGTTGTTGGGATGGACAGCCGAGCACCGCAAGCGCTGAACGACCACGGCGGCCCAAGGTCGAGGATAACATTTTACTGCGCATCCAACAGTTCAGCAGATGTGTGTTTATAAACACAGCCCAACTATTTCTAACTAGAATTCGCTGCACTTACAGCGCTACCACGCGCTGTAATTGCAACGAATGCTAGTTAGGAATAGTTGGCACTACGCCACTTACAAACCGGAACCTTTCCAAATTTTATCTCTCCGAATGAATTCCATCCACACTGTTATGCAGACCACTGCCCAGGCTGTGGCAAGTCGCCCTCAGTCTTCCATGTCACGACTGCGTACACCGCAAACCTCTTCCCTCCTTTGACGATAATCCTCCACCCGCCACGCAGAAGGAGCTGTGGGACGATACCCTCCGGGAAGGACCTGCCGAGGACCTTCGATCCATCATAACACACCGGGCTCGAAACATCGCCCGAATCATCGGAGTCCCTCACATGCTTCTTGTTCAATTCCATTATTAAAAATCAAGCAGTTTACTCTTTTTCTCTCACACAGACTCCTGCTCCAACAATCAAAGCAAAAAAGTGCATAATTTGCGCACTCTTTAGGAACCTGATAACGATTTCTGGGGTTTTACTTGCCAAAAACATGATATTATTATGAAAGACACAGAAGTGGAGGGTTCGGAAATTTCGACCAACTGGGGCTCTTTAACGCGCTCGAAAGCGCACAGTACACGGGCCTCAACATTTAGCCTCCGTCTTTTAGGAACCTCAGAGCAACACAGGCATATGCATGGAGGGAAGCGCGTATGCCCTAAATTTTATGTTGCGTCTAGGCGTGCCTTGTACACTCTTTCTGGCATAAAACCACGAAACTACGAAGACCCACTTAATGTGAAGAACGTTACGTCTTTCTTTTTCTTTTTTTGTTAAACCTGTCATGCAATTACGGTGCACCTTAACTAAGCGCCCTATAGCCACCTCAAAAGCTGTGACGTCTCATGATATTTCATCACTCCTATGTGCTCTCAAACTTATCCGGCTTCGCTTGGTTCGCTTTATCAAAGCCAAATTCGGTACAAAATTGCTCGGGAGACACTATTAAAGTCTGGGTAAACGCCCGACTTAGCCGTGTCACCCTATCAGCAAAGCAGTTGTGTTGTTATTATGTGGGGTTTAACGTCCCAAAACCAGCTCTGATTATGAGAGACGCCGTAGTGGAGGGCTCCGGAAATTTTGACCACTTGGTGTTCTTTAACGTGCACTGACATCGCACAGCACACGGGCCTCAACATCTCGCCTCCATTGAAATGCAGCCGCCGCAGCCGGGATTCGATCCAGCGACCGTCGGATCAGCAGCCGAGTACGATAGCCACTAGACCACCGTCGCGGGGCATGCAGTTGTATTATGTGCCCTAATTCGAAAACATAAATGAACACATCCGCACCTACTTATTTTACACAAGGTTCTTAGAACACCGCACAGGAAAACGAGATTTGATACGTGTACATATATTTCATGAAAGCTTTTGGCCGTGATGTAAAATGGTATCTATGAGGACAAGGCCAGTTCCCCAGTTGCGCCTTTCAAATATATATACGCAGTTTTCGAACCTACCGCAGAGCTCCTGGTGATGGGCCGAAGCCGCGGTCGCGAAGACAACGACTACCAAACAGATGGCGAATACAGGCTTCATCTCGAGAGATGAACGAGGGGGCTTTGTGCACATGCAAGAACGGCGAGACGCTGAGGACGTATATGTTGTTTCCGAATGTCTTATATAGCCACTGCCTGTGGCCCTGTCATCGTGATAAGAAAAAGAAAAAAAAAACTGACAAAGGGGACGAATACAAAGGTCCGGCTATTCATAAACTGAGTACCTACATGTGCAGAACACCCGTTTTGCTGCGCTGCGGGCTGGCGAACGGAACCACGTTCAGTTGCATCAAGTTTCTCAGTTGCTGTCACTCGGTTGTATGTGACAGTTAGAAACGTGGCTTTCATATAGGATATGTTGTACATGGTTAAGACAGAAGACATAAGCAGAAAAAGACGTGGGTGGGGAAAAGCACGTTCAACTGGTCGAACGCCGCCGAGTGGACTCGGAGCTCTTCGTCCACACAAAAAGCTTTCGAATCAACCCAGTGCTCTCTTTGTTTAGCGCTCTCGCGAGTCGACGCATAAACATACTCGATTTATAGATCATCAAGGGATAGGTTGCTGTGGTGCTGCGGGAATATCACGTATTTTTGACGGTTAAATTAAGGCTAGGGAAGTCATTTCCATAGGTCTTATATTGTTCAAAAGACCAGCCTTATAACTGATATATTTAATAGTCACCTTTGTTTAGTGAATTTGGTCAAGGCATAAATGAATGAAACCTTTATTTTCATATAGGGCAGAATGTCCCTCAGGCAAAAAGCGGTTACAAAACACTTTAAATCGGCCCAGGCCCTACAATTCAACCGACAATGACGCAGATAGCGGTCACGCAATAGTGTCTGGGATTTGACGTGCTGAAGACCAAATATGATCATTAGAGACGCCGTAGTGCTGGGGTCCCGAAGTTTTGGCAACCCGGTCTTTTTTAACATACGCTGACGTCGCTACTGGGCGACGACGGTACATGGGCCTTAACATTTCGCCTCCATCGAAATGCAGCCGCCTGGACGTGGATGCGATCCCCCGACCTTTTTATCAGCATCTGAGTGCCATAGCCCCTAGACCATCGTGGCGGCCCTAGCAGATATGTCGTAAAGCACAGAACATGTCTAATGAGATAAAAAAATCCTGCATATACCACGCAGTGTGGGAATCGGTGTCTTACAAACCAGTCAGGGAGGAAATGGCCTATCACGAATTCATTTCATTCAACCAAATGTTAACAGTAGGATGAAGGCTTTTGTGCAAAGGACATCAACGCACTCATGAGTATGTCTAGCGTGGGCCAACCAGGAACGTTGACAGGACAGTGGCTTCAGAATGTTACCCTCATGGTACGATGTAACGTTGGATATCACGTTAGTTCTGAGAACGGAAGGCTGTTTTGTCGGAGAAGAATGCACTAAACGGTGCGTTGATGTGCTGTCAGAAGCGTCGTTCGTTGAAGCATTCCTACGGAAACGACTGATGATTGATTTCTGGGGTTTTACTTGCCACAACCAGCTAGGATTACGAGAGGAGCCGTAGTGGAGGGTTCCAGAAATTTCGACCACCTGGGGTTTTCATCGAGCAAAGTCGCAAAAGAACATGCCGGATGGTAGGAGTACATATGTGTTGTTCCGATAGTGCTTATCACACAGTAGAAGCGGGATTGATCTTACGCATGCACCATCGTTAGGACTGCTGGTGCAATGGGATTTTTTTACTATAAATATTGAGCGTAAGAAGCAGCCGTGGCCTAGTCATAGCGTGCTTGCTTTGCACCTCGAGGGTCCGTATTCAATACCGCCCTAAAGCTTGGTTGGTTGCCTATATACCTATGTTCTTGTTAAAGGGCAACTCCGAGGGTTTGTCCACCATATTCTGATATCGCTGTTTTCGGATAGTGCTAAGATCCCTGAAGCAGCCAGGGTCATTCCATTTGCTAAGAAACTGATCAATAATTTTAAATAACCAAATGAACGATGTGTTCAAACCGAAACCGAAACGGAATAGACGTTTCGTCAAGCGTATGCGATGACGTCACAGCCTCCCCGCCATCAGAAATATGGAGCTGGTGCCAGAAAAATGAAAGTGGCGCTGTCACCCAACGATGTGTTGGGGTCTTTTGAACTTGACAGGGGCGATTTTAGCGCTGAAGTATCGCCGTTTCGCTTTAGAGGGCCCGCCTGCTCGGGCAGGCAGCGTTGCAGGTAATGACGTCAAAAAGACAGGGTGGCTCGCGCGGGAATCCGCTAAAAAATTTTAATATTCATTTTAAGGAAAACAAAATTACTTCGAGCAGCGTGGCTTGGCATAAATTATTGCAGAAGCGAGGAGAACATATACTGAAAATTTGATTGAGATCAACGGAAAATGAAAAATCGCTGGAGTTGCCCTTTTAGGGCCGTGCAGAATAGCGGAAAAACGCGCGCAGCGCGCCAACGGCGGAAAAGCACCTGGGTGGCGAGGTGGCCACACCGTCCGGCTGCCAGCAGCCCCGGCAATCACGTGACAGTCTCCAGACATCGCCTCCTTCGAGTCCTGTCAGCTAATGACGATGTTGTCGCAAGTATTAACATAATCGTGCTGGTATGCTCCCTTCTGTTGCGGCGCCGCCGCGTTGAGAAGACGAGAAGGAGCACTGGGTGCGACCATGCTGGCGCTGCCGAAACTTGGAGGTTCAAGCGAGGGCTTTGCTGACTCGCTTGCGTGCCAGAGACGAAGGCTACATATGAGAGTCAGGATTGCATTTACTTTCACCAGGGATATGTGGATATCCTTTAGCGCAGCAGGCAACTTATCTCTTCAATCTTCATATCCAGCTTCCTACGCATGCCGTCAAGAACCTTTGACATGCTGCTAGTACCTGTGCGACCCGTGACGGAACGCCAGTACACTTCCCTTAGGCCAGCTCTTTCTGCGCATGATCGCCTGGCAATCACCCTGAGGTATGTGAACAAAAAGAAAAAGAACGAAAGAAACCCGGACGTGATCAATTTTGTCATGACTAAATTTTGAGAACTGGAAGAAATGTTATGAGCGACGTGAAACTTGTCATGACTGAATTTTGAGAACTGGAATAAACGTTATGAGCGAGGTGAGGTTCAAGTGTGTCCGATATAATTATCATATATGTCTATTACAATTAACAGGTTTTTACCAAATGGGGACACATTCAGAAGCCTGTCCTTAAATTTTCTCTTGGGACGATGAACGGCAGGCACAATCGCTGGAGAAACATGTGTGGGCCTTTGGGAAGTACTGCAGCCTATTTATGGAAGGCTCCCGAGCCCTTAAGAAGAATACGAGAAGGTGAGTCCTGGTTTTCACACAACAACAACATGTATAGAAAATATGTATAGACATATAGACAGACACGCCAGGGAATATTTCAGGTTAACTATGTATGAACGTAAATTTTTAAATGTGCTACTTTAGTGTCCACAGTATTGAGCAGTTACGCGCTGGTTTATAAGACCGTTCAAGTGACACACTCGCATTTCATATATCTACACATAATCTTGTTCTTGAAGTTTGCCTATGCAAGTAACGTATTTTCTCTTACACTGGAGGTTAAGATTGCTACCGACATGGAGAGCTTTTGGAATTCTCCAAACTGTATCGGCAGCATAGACGGAAAACATGTAAACATTCAGTGCCCAACAAACTTGGGCTCACGGAACCTCAACTACAAAGAAGCATTTAGCACTATTCTAACGGCTGTATGCGATGCGCATTACAGGTAAAGTTCATATTGATTTGCTGGATGGTTTAGTAAAGACTGAAAGAAATCAGAACTACCTCGATTTCTGTACGGGAAAAGTGTCAGCATATTAATTTCCGTACGAGTCTCAGAAATTAAAATGTTCGTTCTTGCTATAACTGGAATGAGTCATTTAGGATATTTTTCTTCTATGTTGACGTATGTGGACATTGGCCACTATGGGCGAGGAAGTGAAGGGGGCATTTTTTCGAGAACTCTGGTCATGGAAATTCTAGAGGAAAGCAAATTCGGAATTCTACCTCCAGAAGCTGTTGGCTCCCCTGGCCGCATCCCGTACCCGATGGTAGGAGATGAGGCTTTTCCGTCGATACCATGCCTTGCCGCGAAACTTGCCTCTTCGAGGCCTTACTCTCGACGTGGCAAGTTGTAGTTTTTCAAATGCAAAGTGCTTTTTTTTTTCAGTGTATTCGTATCATGCCACTAGAGCCATTCTGTTGGCACTGACTTACACGGCTCTTTCCTTTTCATAACTATTATTACTTAGCTCTTCAGACATGCGGTACCACCGACAGAACCGAATACATGAAGCGAGCGGCGTTCAACTACAGGCTATACCGTGTCAGAAGGCCGATAGAGAACTCTTTCGGCATCCTTGCAAACCGATGGCACATATTGAGAAGAATATTAAAAGCGTCGGAGGATAAAACCAAGGCAATCATCGGAGCATTTGTGGAACTGCATAATATGCTTGAGGAATCCGCGATTTCGATCTCCACGCACAACCCTCCTGGGTACGTTGACAGTGATGACAGGGAAGGGAATGTGACAGATGGTGCGTGGCAGGCTGAGAACGACGGCCTCCCTATTCTGCAAGACCAACAGGGACACGGGTACCACTCCGCCAGGTAAAACATAGATATCAATAGTTGAAATAATCACACGCTTAATCAAGGAATATGAAAATTTAAGAGGGAAAGCTCATTTAAATACATTTAAAAAGTGGTTACTTTCAGAGCAAGTGAACATACGCTCAGTTCACTTGCGTTCTTTCTTGCTCCTCCTTTTCGCCTTCGATGCTTTTTCGCTGCCATACACACACAAGGTATCAACGCGTGCGTGATCGGTTCTGAGAACTCATACTCGAGGCATTGCTTTTCCTCTGCGAACCCCAAAGACTCAACGTCGGCTTCCTTAGAACTTTCTGGCGCCTTCTCGTCTTTCGCGCACAACTTTAAGTAAGTCGTCTCACCCTGCACAACCTCAGCTGGCTCACAGCGGCGCCGTGCAGGTGCCGTCGTCGTGTTGCAAACACTTATGCTGCGCCTTTGGCTTGTGCTACGGTAGGATGGCACGCGAGTTGTGGCAGTCGGGATCCGTGAAAGCCAGCGCAGCTCACATTGCCGGGCACTTTCTTTAGAAGAAATTTGCTCACGTACTTTTTGGACGTCATTCAGATTAGTACGCAGACTGCTTTGTCGTATGCTGCGCTTTCAGGTATATTGTGCTGCACGAGCTGTGCGCTATCTCGCGAGAATGTGCAGGGAATTCGTGAACTAGGTCTTCAGGACGCCTGAACTCTTTCCAACGAATACCGCAATACCGCAATACCGCCGCGTTGAACTCGCGAAACGAATCGACCGTCAGGCGAACCGTCGAACCGTCCCATCGACCCCACCTCGGGAAACGCTCACACCAGATAAAAGGGCGGTTAAAAAAAAGAAGGAATAAAAAGGCAGTGCACTGTCGCAAACGATGCTTACACGAGGATTAGATGCGTTTCCGTGTTGTGTTTTCCAACATTCTCAATAAATATGTCCATTAATAAAATAACAAAACTAAACAGGCATTAATTTCGTTATTGCATAGCTCTTTCGAGCAAGTCATCTCTACTCACTAAATGACACTACACATATGCACACTTACAGGAACAAGTTTGTCATACTGAAACGTTTTCTGTGTGAGTTATCAAAAGCATTTGTGGTAGCAATGCTGTTGTCTGTCACGAAATTGTATTCATTGTGAATTTTAATGTGTAGACAGTGACATTCTTGCAGAAAGAAATGTTTATGCGCTTTTATAAATTATTTCAGACCCCTATACATTTTAATATATTGTACGCAGTGTTACGTTGCGGATACGCTTTGGAAGTATGACAGAGCCTAACATCATACTTTCTGAATGACGGGAGCATACCATGGCAGGAAACGATTGCAACTCATGCGGGCCAAAAGGTGATTCAACTTTATCCAACTTTTCCTTTAACACGTGGAAGTACATGCGGACAGGGCTGCTCATTTGGATGAACACGTAATTGCTTCATTGTCGAAGCAAATGGTACTGATGGGGCTATGTTACAGCACATACCGTTTAAAATGACACACAAAATTTGGAACGCACTTTTTTTGTTTATTTCTGTATGGTACAAGAGTGAGTGCACCTTGAAGAGAACTTCAGATCTGTTCCCTGGCTTCAATATGCGAAGCCAGGGGCCAATGTACCGTGGCGCATGCTCGCATTCGTCGATGGGTTCTGGTCCTTCATTTTTTTTTAGGGGCGAAGCTCCTTAGGGCGTGGGTCTGTACATCCCATGGTGTTCGTTGTTGGTGATGTACGTAGCCACGTCTACTTTTATAAAAAAAAAAAACTTCCGAAAGTTGTGTCCTCTGCCTGGATTCGGACCCAGGCTCTCGGCGTGGCAGTCGAGCGTTCTACCACTGAGCTACGCCTGTTTTTTTTTTCTTTATTACATGGAAATGATAACTGAGGTCACAGGGAGATAACGCCTACACACTCAAAACTCTGGCAAACACACACAGACGTCCAACAAGTGCATCCAGTCAGGGGGTACTTCCTGGGCAGCGTACACACTTCTGACATAGGCCACAGTTTCTCGGTAGATAGATCTTGTGGAACGCGGATTTTCTGCATGGCGATCACAAAGTCTCGATCTCCATAGGCTGTACAAACCAAGTACTACAAACATATCGTAGGGTGGACCGGCAGTCGTTTTAAACGGTAGAAATCTAATTGTGAACGGATTGATGTCAATGTCCTTTTTAAGAGTCCGCTGGAGAATGTCCCAAAAAAATATTGCGTCTGTACAATCAACAAAACAGTGATCAATTGTTTCCGCACGTGGACAGAGTCGGCAGTTCGTGGACCATGGCACGAAGCAGCCCTTCGAATTCAACCAGGTTTTGACAGGGAGAGTTTCCGAATGAAGTTTAAAGAAAAATGTTTTAACACCGGGAGGCACACACATTTTTGAAACCCTTCTAAGTACATCCTGATAAGGCCGACCTAAATAAGGTGTCCGATACAAAGGATGAAAAATTATCGCTAAAAGACCTAAACAGGTATAATGTCTCCCGCGGAATCGCATTAACAAACGTAATGTTACGTTGAAAAATAGTAATACACCGCTACACGACGCGAAAATGGATTGTATAACGAGGTCGAGGCATCATTTGAAAGAACACAGAGCTGCGTGCTTTGTAGCTTTGAACCCATTACGGAGGCACTGCTAATTATGGCGTAGTGGGTACTTCCCTACTTGGCAAAATGATAAGTTATGGCGCAGGAGATACCTACCACTTCTACTTGCACTAGTTTCCGCAAGCGTTTAAAGTGGCCTCTAAGAAAATAGCTCCTCCTGCTTACGCTGTCACTGTCCTGCAGTTCCGCGCAGCCTGGCAAGGGCCTAGATCCCCCATAACAATTAGCATGGTTTGACAGCCGAGCATTAATATGTCACCCAGCCAGGCATAGGATGTGTATCGCCACGCTATCGCTCCAAACCTTTCAATGTCCGGTCAAACGTTATGCACATACGTCATATTCAACACTCTGGCTCAGCTTATGTTGAACAGATAAAAAGGGCCACTCAACAATTTATGAGTTGATCTTGCACTCACGTTCTCCCTTCTTCAGGTGTCGCATCTTCCTTAGTATCGGCAAACCTGCATTGAAAGGAAGGAGCTCCCTGAATGCCTGTTGAGAGCTTAAAAAGTGCCGTTACAGCAGCATTGCGCAACGAATACTTACAGTGCCTCAGCACTGGAGGCTGAGCTGCGCAAGAAAAATTTTATCAGGATTACTTCTTTTTTTTTCTTATATTGCGCAGCAAGTTCATTTATTTACCTCTTTAGCTGCATATCGTCCGAACATTCAGGGTTTGCGTGCAAGTTCTTGTGATGCACGATTGTTGGGCGAAACTGCAGAACAGAAAGTTTCACAAAACAGTCACTATTGTGTAGAATTAAAGCAGAGCTGAAGAAAAAAAAAAGAGTTTAGGGTACTGTACCTGCTTTCGCCTGTAGCCAGAACGTTAGTTGTACTCTTGAAATTTTAGAACAGAAGATTATTTTCTTGGACGCTGCCAAGAGCTAACTTCAACTGCGTGCATCTAAAATATATTTTTCCCTTGCCATGCCTCACTCATAAACACATGCTTTGCATCACTAAAAAAAAAACAACAAAAGAGGACATTTATACGAAAGCAATCAAGGAAACATGAACACCTCGCCTTCCAGCGAAGAATGGCGTCTCCTCCAGCATGCCATCAATAACGTCGAAGAGATCCCACGTTGCGTTTTTTCCCGACTCTCCTCCGGCGCCGCTCTTTTAGGGGCGCAGCATCTTAGGGCCAAGGCTTGTCCGGCGTCCGTCACGGTACGGCATAGCAGCGTGTAAAAAAAAAAAAAAATCGAGACATCTGTGATCGAAAGGTTAACAAAAGGTTAGCACCCATAATTGAGCAACCCCATAAATCAAGCATATTACTGCACAATGCACTCTGCAGTTCACGAGAGGGCGCTGCGGTGAAAAAACGGAAATCTGTCAAATTCGTTGGCGAAATTTGTGGGGGCCCGTCTTGGAGACAGCGCGCACTCAGACAGTGTGTGTGCACGAGTGCGCCGATCCTGGAATCAGTGCACCCAGACAGTGTATGTGTAGGGTTGTCGTGTCAGAAGCAATTCTAACGATTTTCTGCAAATGCGCCCGGGCCTGCCGATGTCTAACGTCGTCGTTGTCGTGGCCACGGTCAAGCAAGCCCATTAGCAGCGACTGAAGTTTTCTGTGTGAAACAGCGGCGCGTCGCCGCATGGTTCGCACCTTCCCATATTTCACATTAGTGGAGCTGCCATGACTTTCTTTTCTCATTTCTTCGCAGCAAGTTTTAGTTTCTGCTACCGTTCCCGAACGTTTTTAAATTTAGAGGTGCTCGTGCTCCTGCAGTTGGGGCGGTTCGACGTAAAATGCGCGAACCATGTCGAAACTCACGCAGAAATTTGTTTTAGCGCAGGTTCTGAAAGAAACTCGTAATAGTGACAACCTGCTCACCTGTGAAGCCGAATGCCTGTCCTATGATTGTCCAGCGATTCATTTTCGCATCCTTGTCGTTATACTTGAGACCTAAAGGTACCGGCGCAACCAGACGACACAAGAGAGACACGGACACACAAGCGGGGACTAACAACTGGCTTTATTTGGAAAAAATGATATGCTTTAAAAGAGCGACAGTGAATCATGGTAAATGGAGGGGAAAGTAAAAAAAGAGGGAGGGAAACATGCCAACAACGCAAGCGCAAAAACAGCCAGATAAGCACAAAAGACGCAGTCAATTTTATTGCTTTGCAATTTGAACCCCAATAGCCGCTTCAAGAAGATTAAAATTCGCATAAAAAAGTGCGAGAGGAGGGGTGCTAATGAACTTGCTGCCAAGATTTCTGATATGGTAGGATTTTTTTCTGTGTTTTTTTTTCGCCGTTTGCACACAGAGATGGCGCCACCGATGTACACCAGCTCTTGCAACGTGCTAGAGCGCATTGCTGTTGCTTCCGATTGGATCGCAGTGCAAGAGAATCGTCGTGTGTGTTTTTTATTGCATTTTTTTCATGCTGCACGGATCACATTTGTGGTGGTGCTTTTTGGACTGAACTTGACGTCGAGCGGCTTAGATTCTAAGACGCTTTTGACGAGCATAATCCAGCTGTTTTGATCACCGTTGGCTCTGACTCGGTCTTTGAACTACTGCTGGCGTTTTGCTAGTGCATCAAATGGAACTAAAACTTAATTGTCCAAGCTTTGGTGGGGTAATTTACGGGGAACTTATATTTCGGGTTTTGAAATCTTTCCCGGCAATTGTGTCCCGTGTCTCATAGCTCGGGATCGGTGCCAAATACATTCTTGCGCCTGCCTCATATGGATATAATGCCAGTATTGCATATGCTGCATCGAGGAAACATGGCAGCAGATAATCGTTTGCGGGACTTCTCGTGCTCGACATATGTCACCAGGTCAATCACGTTGTCTATGGAGGAGCGACCACGCCTGAACCCGGACATCGCGTCTGGGTATATCTGGTAGTGTTCAAGGTACCATTCCAGCCGTGCTAGAATCATTCTCTCCATTAGTTTTCCAACGCAGCTTGCAAGTGCAATTGGTCGATATGATGCAATGTCTAAAGGCGACTTCCCAGGCTTAAGCAATGGAATTATGCGACTCGTCTTCCATTCCTTGGGAACCATGCCCGTCTCCCACGAGCTGTTGTATAAGAGGAGCAGCACCTTCCGAGCCTCTTCCCCTAGGTTACGTAAGGCACGGTAGGTTATATCGTCTGGTCCTGGCGATGACGAACGCTTGCACAAAGCAAGTGCAGCTTCGAGTTCACCCATAGTAAAAGCGCAGTCCATGCGGGGGTCGCGTGATGTGGGTAGGTGGTCGGGCATCAAAGTCCCAGCGGAGCTTGTAAAGGTTCCAGCGATCCCCCTGCAGAAACTGTCTGCGATGTCTATCTCGCTGCACTGTTGGTGAAGGGACAAAGACCTGAAAGGGTGACGCTGCTGAGGGGTCCCACGGAGGCCGCGAACAGTTCTCCATATCAGAGACAGAGGTTTTCTTGGGTCCAAAGATTCGCAAAAAGATCTCCACCTTTGCGATGCGAGTTTGTCTAAACGACGATGAATTTTCTTTTGAGTCCTTCTGGCCAACCTCAAGTCATGTACAGACTTTGTACGCCTGTACCTACGCTCTGCGCGGCGACGAATTGCACGGAGCTTTTCCAGCTCGATGTCATATTGAGCGCGTGTAGGTGTTTTTGAAAGGGAGTGTGTAGCAGCCTGCAAGGCTCCCTTTATAGTGTCCTCAAGACTAGAGGTCAAGCCGTCACGGCACTTCACGTCACGGCCCTGTAGGCATTCCCCTTCTCTCCTTCTCTTTACTTTTATTCCCCTTTTCCCATCCCCCAGTGTAGGGTAGCAAACCGGACTCATGACTGGTTAACATCCCTGCCTTCCCTTCCTTATTTCTCTCTCTCTCTCTCTCTCTCTGCATCGAGGAGGGGAGAAAATTAGGAAAGTGAGAGGTCATCTTTTCTGTTTTTTTCTTTTTTGAAGTTTGAATTCTTTTCGCGCACTTTCGAAGACCATTGTCATTGTTATTGAGAAATCGCAGAAATATAGGCTTCCGTAAACTCTAAGGCCCAGCTCCCCATGCTCTAAAGTGGACCTGGTTGGTTTTATTCTTGGCGATGGGCACGTTCTCATCAATGACGGGTAGCTTCGTGTTACTGCGGAGTACTTTTTCCGTACGACGTTAAGAGATTATAGTGTTCTTTGGGAATGATAGGTTTTTGTCGTGCTTTCATACGACGTTGTACAGAGCTTACGATTTCACTGAATCAACTAGTCCGAAAAGCGTGAAGTGGAGTTGCGAACCTCAGCAGAAAGCATTTAATGCACTGACCAGCGTGACTGCTGAGAGCACAGCCCTAAAATTCCACAACTTCAGCGGTTCGTGTTGCAGGCAGATGCTAGCGGATCTCATTTAGGCACTGCCTTCCTACTGGAATTCAAAGCCGCCTTGCGACCAGTTGGATTTGTAAGTCACGCTGGAATGCCCACAGAAAAGAATTTGACTGTTACATGAATGTCTTGCGACTGTATTCGCGCTTAAGAACTTGGGTATGTACTTAGGTCATGCCTCGCCTACTGTACAAACGGACTCCGTGGCGCCTGGCTGCAGGGTCTCAACATTCCGGTGGGTCACCTTTCTCGCAGTATGTCAGCATTCCTGATATGCCCTTTTACCAGCAAGCGTTCATGTGGCGCACAAATGTGCGGATGCATTCGGTCATGCGCCTCGGCCCAAGCATCCTCCCTCACAGGAGACAACCCTTCTGGTTGCGTTCGTACAGAACGGCACTCACAAAGCCACTTCCGTATCGTCACCCAAGTAGGCCGCCGTATCGTCACCCAAGTAGATCACCAGACCACAAGCATCCAATAGTGCGAGTTGGATTTGGCGTCGTCGTTGCCGACGGCTTCCTCCTACAGTACATTCCTCAAGATGACGAACATTATGGTAACTCCCCCTTTCGCGTGGTTATCCCACGAAGTTTCGTAATCGATTTCATTCGGTACTTTCTCGGCTCTGCCTTAGCTGGTCACAGACCTTCTGACAAAACATAAGTTATGCCAGACTACTACGTGGACAGCAGTGCTGCAGGGCATTCCGCGTTATGCACGAAGTTGGGTTTGCCAAAGAGTTAAATCATGCGATGACCTACCACCAAGCTTGATCGAGCCTGTGATTAGAAAGAGCTCTTGAAAAATTGGCGCGTGTGACATCCTGGGGATCTCGCTCGCACATCTGGGACCGATGACTCCCCGACAGCGTTACGATAGGAGCGGGTCAGTTTACCCCTTCGGCGAATTATCTTCACGGAGAACTTGCAATTCTTGGTGGCTTTTGCGGATTGGTTTTCTGTGCCAGTTAATAACCAATGATGCAACTTACTTCACCGGTCGCATGTTTGCGAAGCAGTATTCCTCTCCAGGCATATAACACAAAAGTGCTTCGCCATGCCACCCACAGGCTAATTTAACTGAGTGTGTCAACCGAAACATAAGGACATGGGTTAAGACACATACCACGGACCATAAAGAGTGGGACGTCAACATTTTCGAAATGGCTTTTGTTACGCCTACCACAGTAAAGAGATCCATTGATAATAAGCCTCCATCTTTTGCTTTGACAGGGAGCTCTCTATCCTACTAAGCCATATCCTGGTACATCGCACTGGTCACATTCGTATACGTTATCTCTCTGATGCACTGCATAAGTACTCACAAAAACGGTCGCTGCTATACTTGTGGCCAATTGGACAATGCTAGGCTCGTATAGACATGTCGATACAACGAGCACTATCGTAACATTCACTACGAAACTGCTGATGTGGACTAACGCCGTGCCCATCACTTAAGAAACTCGGCTATGAGTTTCTCAGCGCCCTTAGCACCTTCATGGGAGGATTCATCGGTTATTACACACAAGCATTGTAATTTATCTTACGGCAAATGGGACTGATCAACCGAGGCTTATTAGGACCTGCATATGTTTCCTAACTGAAACACTACTACATTTCGCCTTAACTTGATTGCTACCATTCTATATCGTATGCTGCCTCTTTTCAGTCGATGCCTTCTGCTACAGCTTTCATATCGTTATTATATTGCCATGCCAGCAACCTCACGCATTTGAGCGCCCCTGGGCGCATATGTACAGACGTAACCACCCTCCCTCGCCCCGTCAGCGTGTGGGTCCACCTTCTGGGTACCCTCAGCGACACCACAACCAGGGGCCGTCGCACCCCACTATCTGGCACCACATCTGGCACCCCTACCATCGTCCCATGCAGCATCCCTGTAGCTTCTGTTCTCAGACCACCACCCAAATGATCCGCAGAAACGTTAGACTAACGTCGAAGAACGGCACATTTTCAGGCTATGCGGCGTGATGGACACACTGGTCACGTGCATTAGCGCGGCCGGCTTGACTGTTTCTGGTTTACCTCCGCCTCTCTGGAGCGCTCCGGAACACGTTCACCCTACTCCATACGACCCCTTATGAATAGTTTTATTGGGAACTCATCGGAGAGGGGGGGGGGGGGGGGGGGGGGGACTATTCATCGATTTTGAAGAATTGTACAGAAGATCCATTGTCTTTCTTTTGAAAAATATATGAATTCAATGTTGACACTTTGTTAAAAGGCAGGTCACTGACCAATGTCAAAACAAAATAAATGACGTTTCAGAATCCTTAAAGAGCTCGAAACGTCATTCATTTTGTTTTGACATCGGTCAGTGACTTGCCTTTTTCGCAATGCTTTTACCTGACCAGACGGCAGTCCGTGGACCTCTAGACAATGTTGTCACTTCTGCAATGTTTACCAGGGAAATATTATTGTAAACCTGGTGGGACAAAGGGGGTATTTGAGTTGTGTTCAATTATTATTCGACGTATGTTGGGCACTAAATATTTAGTGCGATGTTCTTGCTCAGTATTCATCTACTGCGTATTAAAACAGCATTGCAGCTTCTTGTACATATTTTTACGTCGAACAGAAAAGACACAGTGTCCTTTTGTGCGTATTTATGCACAGGACAGGTCTGAACACCCGTTCCGTTTTCATAGAAGGCGCCGCTTCATCGCCAGGCGCCGAACAAAGGCTATTGTTTGGAAGAGTACATGTATTAGAAGCATGCATTTCTCCATAAGTACAGAGCCAACAACTGCAACAAACTCTAACCCAGCCGCACATCCACATCGCATATACAGACCGCTTTAGCACGAGGCTGAAGAAGTTTTTACACTTTCTGAATTCTGGCCCTCCTAGGTTTAGTAAAGGCGTGTTAGGTATTTATTCAAAAATAAACACTTCATGATTTCATTGAAGATCCACCGATACATCCACTTAATAGTTATTGCTAGTGCATAATTAAATACTGCTCTAAGGGTACACAATATTCGGTGGTATAATTACAAAACTCTTGCAGTACCGCTCGCATAACGGTCATGGACTGCGTTATTTCACGAGAAAGAACATACAGGTCGAGCTAAATTGTGTGGCATTAGATTTTACAGTTAGACGACCCCAGTGGAGTTCGCGCCCAATTTTTTGCATGAAACTGCATACAGACAGACAGACAGACAGACAGACAGACAGACAGACAGACAGACAGACAGACAGACAGACAGACAACAAAATTTATTGAGGGCCCGAGGAACTACGAGGTTGTAGTTCTGGGCCGCACTTACGCTGGAGCCTGAAGACAATGGTTTTCCGCATATTCGCGGGCCCTTTGACCATCGCTTTGGACTACCTACAAGTGCCAATGCAAGTTGCCCCAAAAAAGTGACTTTGCCACATGGACATGAAAGTCGTGCGAAACTTACTCGTACATAATAGTAAATCAAGTACTGCTATACTCAATACCTACTGTTCACTGAAATAAACCAATCGTATTTCTGCTGGTTATTTGTTGGGGGAAATAAATCATATTTAAAATATTGCTGACAAGCTATGGATTCAACGAATCTAGAGTCATTTCTCAACAGTAAATCAATAGTCTTGTTCTAACTGGTCGTCTGTCTTGCGCGCAACTTGCTTCGCGGGCGAAGACTAACTGGCAGTTAATACCGAGTCGCGGAGGAAGTTCTCCATGGACCGCAATCTGCTGCAGCGGCTCCTGTTTACCGCTGCGATCGCGATCTGCCCCAGAATGCGTGCTCATTGACTTAATAACTGGTTCGGGCGTGGAAAGCAAGCTATTTTCGGCAGCCCATATATAGGGTGCGCGGTTCAGTGTCTGTGGGTCGTAGGGGAAAATGAATGACAGAACTGAACGGGGAGAACAGATGTGGTGGAGGGCTCCGGGAATTTTGACCAAATAAGTTCACAGGCGTGTTCTCAAATCGCGCAGTACCAGTTTCGCCTCAATGGAAAATGCGACCGTCGCGGCCGGGTTTGAACCCGTGTCCTTTGAGTCCGCCGTCGAGTACCGTAACAAACAGAGAACCATCGCGGACACTCACGTAATTCCACCTCGAGGAGTAACGCTTTCCTTTTCGCCGAGAAGCAGGGTGTAGATAAAGTCCCCGTATTAGCTGCTTTGTCAGAACCATAAAGAAATATCTAGGGAATTTCGAGACAGTAAGGATGGTAGGACCCGCCGCGCGCTGCGGCGGGCCTGTCATCGCAGAAGAAAAGGGTGAACAGCCAGCGCCCGCGGCTCGTGGAGGTGTAAGGCCACAACAACAACAAGCTGGCGGCAGAAGTGAGTCATCGTAGCCTGGACTTCGCAGAGCAAAGTTAACGCATTTCGTTACTGTCTGCGTGTCCTCTCTGAGAGCCTCAGCAGGCCAACGGCTTTCAAACCACGGCTGTGAGCGCACGAGCCATCGCAATGTATACGTCACAAAGGTAGTCCGTTTCGTGTTGTGTAGCAGAGACCGACTGGCTCATTAAGCAAATTTTACTTCGAATCTGTCTAAGCTGCAATTAAATGGGCCCTCCTAAGCTTTTGCAAGTAACCCTCGAGTGATATCAGTTCAGGGGCTTGTTGCCTCATAAATTGCTTGCCTCACAAATTTTTCAAATCCGTTTGGTATTAGCGGCGTTACAGCGTCCAGGCGAGCGCGCTGGAAGTTTCCACAGGTGGCGAAAAAAACAGCTCCACTAAGGTGAAACCTGGGTAGCTGCGGAGCATGCGGTGACGAGTCGGTGTTTCCCACAGGAAATGTCAATCGCTGCTGGCGAGATTGATTTACGCTCCCACGACGACGACGTTAGAGGCCGACAGCACGGGCGCATTAGCAGAAAGCCGTTAGAATCGCTTCTGACCCGACAGCCCTACACATACACTGTCTGGGTGCATTGCCTCCAGCGTGGGCCCACCGTGTGTACAGCAGCACACGCCGACAAGCCCAGCCCCTCAGGTGCTTCGCACCTAAAAGTGCCCTGTGGCCACCTTTTCGTCGGCGTCAGGGCAGCGCACATTCTCTTCTGGGCAGGCAAATCTGGGCTGGCAGCAACTCAGAGCTGCCACCGCACACGCGCGGAGCACTCAGCGCGAGAGAGCGACCGCGGCCGCCGGTGTGAGAGAGGGAGGGCAGCTAAACAGCTCCACTGCTGTGAAACCCGAGAAAATGCGTAGCACCTTCTCAGGTTTCATAGCAGTGGAGCTGAAGTGGACAGCATCGGTGGAGCTTCTGTCAGCAATGACGTCCTGGGGGAGCGGTAGAAATCGTGCGCTCAGCGAACAGGTGGCGGCTTGTCTTGCGCGTCACAGGTATTGGCCGGAAGTAATAGCGCGCGACAGGAGGAGACGGTCGTCGACAAGGCGAGTTCCTGAAGTGCTATGCAATAAACTCTGTGGTTATGAACAATTGCAGCCGCCAAAATTAAAAGCCTAACCCCCAAGATTCCTCGACTGATCAGCGCCCTTTCGGAAGATATCTCACTCGCACCATTAAGCTTTTCAAGCTTAGCGGGCTTGAAAATTGCAAAAGCATGACCTCTAAGATGCGGCAAGTAAATCTCAAAGGCCTTGCCACGCAACTCTTTTACCTGCGGCTAGGGGCTCCTACGGTACATTTTAAGCTGCATTTTGGGCGCATATGTTTATGGACGCATAGCCTAGCTCCTTTTCTTAATGAAGTGACTGCAGGACGGGTACCGATGCAGCGACTCGCACTGCTAGTGTAGGACTTCCCTTGTTTCAGCCAGGAAGTTGGTAATAGCAAGTGGTACCGATTCTGCTTTATAGCTTATCTCGGAAAATGCATATATAGTGCTCAACGGGAGCCGTAACGGTACACTGTGTAACTATCCTGATAGCTTTCATACACTCTTTATAAAGTGATGCCTTCAAAGTAAAGAGTAAGCAAGGAAAGTGAATTCAAACACGGGAGACCTACAGCCGTCTACAGAAACGCTTTGAGGCATTTGACCCATGTCTTACCCCACTGTTCTCTTCGAACTTGAAACGAGCGGACAGGGAGGAAAACCTGCTATAAGCTTCCTCTTTATATCGGGATGATCACAATTCATCATGATGGCGACCACTGCTACTAGTCGGAGAACCAGACTGCTCTGGAGCACCAAGCACACCCGTTATGACGTAGGCGAAACGAAAGGCCTTGCAAAACGTCAACAGACGTGTCAGATGACGTGGCAGACGGTGGCAGATTGGCACAGCAGTAGTTTCACATCGGTTTGTGCGCGTGTTGCGTGATCCCGGTGCGGTGAAAGTTCAGGGCCGGTGCAGTCGTCGTGTGTTTTCTAACATTGTGCTCCTGGTAATCAATGTGCCTTTTTGTGTTCTGTAGGTGACTCTGCATTGCACACTTGGGCGGACGACACCCCCACAACCAGTAAAAGGGAACAAGGAATGTTATGAAGCTGCTGTTCACCCAGCAGTGCCCCAATTTACACCTCACCTGGAACAAAGGTCGACAGTCTGCGCCTTCTCCGAGCTAGTGTTCTCATACATCATTTTGTGGTTATAAGCTGTGTGCGAACTCGCCGCGCGTAGTAACAGCAAATGTACATTTGGCAAAGGATGACTGCGCAGCTGCACCTGTCTCGCGCAGTGCTCGCTGCGGCTTATTGTTCCCACAGCGTGCCACAAACATGTGCACATCCGAAAGACCTGGCTTGAATTAAACCGCTGGATTATCGATCGCGACGCACATTTTCTTTCCTACAAACCGAGGGAAGTTGGAAGAAGACCGCCTTTAGAACAAAGGGAAGCTTTCAGTCATACGCGTGCTCAGTGTCTTCAGTAGTGTTGCAATAGACCTCTGTATACATCGTATTGCTGTCTTTGAGCGGTGGGACCTAGCCTTCATTTGGTAACATGCATACTTCTGTGCAAGAAATAGCAGGTGTCTGTGGATAAGTCTGGCGTCAAGTACATTGCACGGGCATGTCGCTTAAGGGATTTCGCATAAGCTAAAAAGTGAATATGCCATGGGAACGCGCGCTCTCCGCCGGCGGTCCGGACAGCGCGCAGACCGGCTGCTCCCGGCTACGCGATTGGCTACGCCGGTGATGTGAAATGACCAGGTGGTCCGGAGGTGAGCTCTCTCGCACGGTGCGTGGTAAAACACGATGTAGGGAGCTCCGTATGGGAAAGAAAATGTGGCTGATACCCCTATTACAGAAATCTGTACAACACAAAAGTGAAATGACCGAACTGCACCGTAGTGCGCTTTCGGGATAGGGTAGCCTCAGTGAGAGCGCTGACACTGCCCTGCCCAGGCCGAACTGCAGGTGTTCTTTGGTGCTATGACGATATTTCGCTGTAGCGATTCTAGGTGGCGGCACGGCCCCAGCCAACGTAGAACACAACGAGAAGGAAGGAGATGGGGAAAGATTAAATGAGGGGTTATAAGGCGCGTTCTTGCTCCATCTAACATGGCCAAGAATAGCTTAGTCGATAGCGCGGCGGGCGCCTTTTGTCGCGGTTCGAGCGATCGTGGGTTCAAACCCAGCAGCGTTAGTGAAACGTTTTCTGTGTCACTGTTTAAGTAAATTTTACTGCGTCATATCTATTACGGTAGGGACGTATAGTGACGTGGTGTACCCCGGCATAAAACACCTTCGTGTTAAAAGAGTGACCTTCCAGGCATTTCTTTTTCTAGGAGGCGTTGGCCGTGCCCTCACCAAGGCTGAAGCCAACTACTCCGTAACTGAGGAGTGTCTAGCTATTGTGTGGGCAGTAAGCAAGTTCCGTCCACAGTTCTACGGCCAGACTTTTCACGTGGTGACGGATCATCGCGCACTCTGTTTATTGGCTTCCCAGAGGGATTCTTTCGGTCGTCTTGGATGTTTGGAAGCTGGGCTCTTTATCTGCAAGAATTCGACCTTCGCGTGGTGTACCGATCGGGCCGAAAGCACTCTGATGCGGGCGCGCTCTCTCGGTCTCCCCCGCAATAGCTTGAAGAGCTCCAGATCAATGATACCTTTCCTTTGGCTGTTCTTACCGCCACCGACATGCCATCTGAGCAGCGTAAAGACCCTTGGATAGCCTCTGTACTGAATATTCTTCTGCCTCCTTGCCTTCTGCATACCCACTCACCCTCCGCCGCCAAGCCAAGCATTTCGTAATACGGGACGAGCAAGGTCCGACAATATCGCATACTTCATGCGGATCCTCAACATGCTCATGCTGGCGCCCTCAAAACGTATCAATGGCTCTGCCTGCGTTACTATTGGCGCGGCATGTACACGTTTGTTCGTAAATACATTCCTTCATGCCCATCGTGTGAACGACGGAAGACATTTCCTCATTCGCCCGGACTTCTACAGCCCTTATCTTGTCCTACACGCCCTTTCGACCGTGTTTGAATAGATCTTTACGGACCACTTCCGAGATCGGTCTCTGGCAACAGATGGGTGATTGTCACTGCGGACCGTCTCACTAGGTATGTAGAAACTGCCGCCTCCCCTCCCGCTGGTGCTGGTGACGTAGCCAACTTCCTCTTACGTCACTTTCTTCCGCCACGGCGCGCCATGCATCTCCTGAGTGACAGAGGGCGTGTATTTTTGTCCGACGTACTTCAAGAGCTCCTTCGTCCATGTCGCACAGTTCACCGCCCGTCTACGGCCTACCATGCTCTGACAAACAGCCTCACGGAGCGCTTTAATCGAACGCTGGGGCACATGCTCTCCATGTACATAAATGATGACCACTCCAATAGGGACGTGATCCTTCCCTTCATGACGTACGCCTATAATACCGCGACACAGTCTACCAGAGATTTCTCTCCATTTTTCCTCCTATATGGCCGCGAACCGTGCGCCACACTCGACACTATTGTTACGTGGCGATTAATGACGCTGACCTGCAGTGGGGTGTATACGGTTACAGGGATGTGAAAGACACCCAAGAGAGAAGACGATGTATCTTGGGTGAGCGTGGTGTGACTCCCAGCTTGGTCGGTCTGAAATACAAACGCTGTAAATAATTCCACCGTTTGTTCTGTTCCGTTTCATTTTTGGTGGAGGTGCTGGGTACCCTTCAGTCTTCTACGACGGAACTCCGCAGTGGACGCCACCTCGAGTCTACAAGCATGGCTCCGGGCAATGACACGCCTCCGTCCACTTCAGCTACGTCACCACCAGCGATCACAACTCAGTACGTCGCTCTATCACAACCCCGTGATCCCGGTATCTTTGCCGGCGCAAACAACGTTGACGTGGATCAGTGGCTTGGGATGTATGAGCGCGTCAGCAAGACCTACGGCTGGGATCCAACCGACATGCTGGCGAACGTGATATTTTACCTAGACAAGACTCCTCGCGTCTGGTTTGAGACCCACGAGCAAGATATTACCAGCTGGAATACTTTTAAAGTTTCTTCTGTTCCGTTTCACTATGTTGCCGTATCGCCTGAACGCCTCCGAATTCAGCCATGTTTCTGAAATTGCCAACTACGCCGAGAGTGTCGTCAGCCGGCCCGCTCGACCACTACGGACAGCCAAGCCCAACAAAAAGATCGCCATGACAGCGATATCTCTGGAGACATTCAGTGCTGGCTCCCACATCTGGCTCTGGCTACCCTTCCACTGCCCTGGCCTCAGCCCAAGTTTGTCCCTAATTACCACGGCCCTTACCGCGTCATCAAGCGCCCGACTCCGTCACCTACGTTATCGAACCCAACAACTCTTCCTCCGATAAGCGCCGTCTGGGCCGCCAAGTGGCACATGTGAGCCGTCTCAAGCCCTATCACGATCCACTTATTGCAGCATCGCCTCGAGTCGCCAGGGTTGGCTCCTCTTCACCGCCGGGGTATTGTAGTGGGGAAGCACGAAGCTATGCAGTGCAGTGGGACACGGCCTGAGGAAGAGGCACGATCCCTGATCTCGAGCTGACGACGCTGGTCAGAACTGCGGCTGCTGCCATCGTCGTACCACCTGTCCATCCGCTATCTAAGGCTAATAAACCCTCCTTCCATAGTAATTATATGGACAGTCTAGACAGATTTTCGCCATCGCCATCACCGTTTTGTCATGTATAAGGCCCGAATTGATAACAACCGCCTGCACATCGTACGTTCTACCCGTGGATAAATGCACGCGAGCGGAGGAGACCAACGCGGCTGAAGGAGAGATCAAACGAGCCCGGCCCATCTCAGTCACTCGGAGGGCGTATGCGAAAACACCACCCCGTTGGGGAGGCCTGCGTCGAAGCGGAGAGGAAACGCCCCGCCCGTCTTTAACGAGAATGAAAAGGAGCGATGGGGTGGGGGCGGATGAGGTCGCCATAGCCAGCTACTGAGGACTTCGCGCGGTCGCCATCGCTGGCGCGTACGCTACCGCGGCAACCATCAGACGTGCTGCGTACTCCTGATCAAGTGTTCTGTTCCAGCCGCCCCTCATATTTATTTTTATATTAAAATGCTATCAAGGCCCGAAGGCTACACAAAAAGGAGTAGGGAGAAAAAAAAGAGTTACAGGGTGTCGCGTCTGACGGAAGAGCTGTCCAACGATTCCGGTGACGCACCCACTCGCACATACCACGAGGAGTCACGACACTCACACGATAGGATACTGGGCCAGTGCGAGCAAGCACGGTAGCACTAAACCGCCTCGGCCCACGGCGGAAGTTGCTCGCCCACGGCGGAACGTGCTCTTGCGACGTCTATGGCGATGGGCTCCGTGCTCCGTGTCGATATACACTACGTGTCGGATGCACTGAAGAAAGTTGGACGCAAGGCTAATATTGATGTCATATTTTCTGCCCCGGAAAAATTGCTCAGCATATTCAACGCTACACATCCGTTTGCCAAGAAACAGGTGTGCTGTAAAAAGAATCATCAGTCCCATTTTGTGTCATGTACAAAGAGGGTTGTTTGTCGGTTTCCGTTTTCGTGTGGTAAGGTTTTTATCGGACAGACTGGAAGATGCTTGAACGAGAGATTAAAAGAGCATAAGCAAAAAGTAGGTCGCTATCGAGATGGACATGTCTCTATTCATTGCAACAATTGTGTGTGTCAACCTCTTCTTTATGATTGTGTGGTTGTGTACAGAAGTGCTGATAAAGATACAAGAGAAATTGTCGAAGCTATCCTGATATCAAAAGCAGGTGATACTTGCGTTAGTAGCCCTTCTGTTGCTTTGATGCAAAGTGAATTGGATTTTCTAGATGCTGCTGGATTCCATGTGTGATGACGGGGGATTTTTTGTGTGCGTGTTCATAAATACCGTACTTTCCGGCAATAAACCATGAGTTGAAAGTGAGCGCTCGTGTCGTTGTCTTCCTTGTCCGTGTGTTCTAGCGCTATGCTTCCTTCAGATGCATCTAACCAACTAGCCCAAAAAGCGGTACTTGATAAACAATCTGCGCCAGCGTTCTGCGCAGAAGGCCGGAACTTTAATGAAAACGAACAGGAATAGAAACCAACTGCCCATCGTTGTAGTCTTGCGGCGGCAATTGGCGGTATGCCCGTTTTAGGACCAAGAATTGTAGTCAACGGCGTGAGGAAATCAAAATGCCTTGCATACAGGTAGTATTGAAACTTCTTCACACTGAACACAAGCGCTAGCGCTTCCTTTTCTAGCTGGCTATAGCCCTTCTCAGCTAGCCTCAGGGCGCGCGAGGCACTAGGCTACAGGCCTGATCTGACCATTCGGGAAGAAGTGTGACGAAACTGCACCTACCCCGTAAGCAGACGCATTACAAGGCAACTGTAGGCGTAGGCCTGGGTCATAGTGAGCCAAGATGGGAGCAGACAAAAGCAGCTGCATAATGTGCTGAAAGGCGCCATTGCAATCTTCATTCCAGTCCCAGGCTACGTCCTTTTGCAGGAGCCTGTTTAAGGGAGAGGGAACAGCGGATAAGTTTGGAACGAACTTTCCGTAGTAATTGATTTCCGTAGTAATTGAGACCAAGCAGTGACTGAACCTGATGCCTATCTGCTGGCGCAGTTGCCTTGGCTATCGCGGCCAGTTTCTCGTCCGTTGGGTGGATGCCGTACTTGTTGATTACGTAGCCCGAATACGTCAGCTCGTCGCGAAAAAATTCGCACTTCGTTCGCCTTACGCGCAAGCCACGTTCTGACAGCCTTTTTGAAAACTGCATCAAGGCCCCGCCATGGTGGTCTAGTGGTTATAGTACTCCGAAGGTCGAGGGATCGAATCCCGGCCGCGGCGGCTGCATTTTGATGGAGGCGAAATGTTGAGGCCCGTGTGCTGTGCGATGTCAGTGCACGTTAAAGAACCCCAGGTGGTCGAAATTTCCGGAGCCCTCCACAACGGCGTCCCTCATAATTAGAGCTGGTTTTGGGACGTTAAACCCCACAAAACAACAAAACTGTATCAAGGTTTTGCAGATGCTCTTCTCTTGAGAGGCCCGTAATCAAGATATCGTCGATATAGCAAAACACAAAGTTCAGTCCTTTCGAGACGTTATCCATGATCTGGAAAATTGCGAGTGCGAAAGCGATCCCGAAAGGCAGACCGTTTACGGCGTGTCGAGTCAAGAGACGAGTCGCGCTTCACGACTGGCACTACCGGAGTGGCGTACTCACTACTTGTTACTGGTACCAACACGCCCATCTGTATCAGTCTCGACAGCTCCTCTTTTACTGGTGCTTTGAGCGAAAATGGCACACTGCGAGCTTTAAAAAATTTTGGGTGTCTTGCCTTCTTTGAAAATGAGAGATGCTTTCTCGCCTCTGATGGTTCCGAGCTCATTTGTGAAAGCATCCTTACATTTGTCAAGCAAGCTTTGTAACTCAAGGTGAGGTTCCGCGCTCAGACGAGAATTGTTTCAGCCCGCGGACTTGCTTCCAGTCGATGTGAATTTGCTGAAGCCAGTTGCGCCCAAACAATGCTGGACAGCTTTGAGGAAGCACGTATAGCAGTAACCGCTGGCACTGATCGTTGCGCTCAACTTTCAGAAAAGCAACACCGCATGGCTTCAAAGGTTCCCCAGTATTTGTCCTGAGCGTCAGGCTATAGTCCTCCTTAGCGGCGCTCACGGAAAAAATGAACAGAACTGACGCAGGGATATTACTGAGAGGGCGGTTCCTGTGTCGAGCTCCACTCGCAAAGCACGCCCTTCCGCAATTTCGCCAAGCATAATAGGCTTTCCTGTTTCTACCTCTTTGGCCACCACACTTCGAAGGGGCGGTTCTAACGGCTGCAAAACTCGAACGTGCAAGGCTGTGCGCTTCCCCCTATGCTGCTTCTTCCGACGCCGGCACGCTTTCTGAATGTGCCCTTTCTTGTTTCAGGAAAAACAGGCCGCATTCATGTGCGGACATGTACTGGCCTTGTGGTTCGAATTGCAGCGGAAGCATTTCGTTGTTTCCTTGGTCGGCAACTGATGAACTTCGAACTCGCTACCGGGCTTCGAATGAGTAGCTGTAGCGTTAACGAGTGCAGCTTCCAAGGTTGTAGCACGATCAACACCTCGTTGAAACGCGAGTTGCTTGTCCTCCGAAAATATGTCTTTGAATGTCGACTCGCAGTGAACCGGAAACAAATCTGTCTCCGAGTGACTCGTCGAGAAACGCACCGAACTCGCACGTTTGGGCCAGCGCCGGTAACTCTGTTCCTTCTGCATTCGACGATGAAACTTCGCTCGCTCACCTATGACTGACTGTTCATGGGACAAATGTTTATGGAGCAGCTCGCACAAGCTTTCCAGAGAATGTGAGGACGGCTTTCTTGGGGCGGTAAGCGACTTCAGAAGCGAATAAGTCTGCGGACCTAATATGCTGATGAACGCGTCTACCTTACGTTCATCGGAGACACCGTTAGCTCGAAGATCAGCCTGCACACGCTCCTCGTAGCTAATCCAATCTCTTATCGAGTTATGAAATGGCTCTACTTGCCCCCAGCTGAAATCATGCGGTTGCCTTCGCCTTGGCCCCGTCACCTTGGCCCGTCGCCTTGGTCATGTTGTCCCCAGCGGCTGCTTCACGCCTGCGTAATCCGCCAGCGGCTTCCAGTTGCTACCAGACCGGAGTTGCTACCAGGCCATCCTCGTCGCCAGCCTATGTCGTGTCTGACGGAAGAGCAGCACAACGATCGGCGAGCAAGAACTGAGGCTGTATTATGCCAGCAACTTAAAACGACGGGCGCACTGCCCGCGACAATGTTGCAACAAGGACTGCCCGCGCCAGCTACAGTGGCTACAATGCCGGCGCTATTTAAGCACAGCAAGGCTGATAACACAATCTGTGCATGGCCGTGGCGCGAGACAAGCGGCTAAGCCTTGTCGCGCAGGCGCGCGGCATATCACAGGCCATCTTGTGCTGCGAGCTTGACATGTTATCGCCCATTACGCAGGCGACGGAGGCGGGAAGGTGGTTCCAGGCGAAACTTGTCCTTGGAGAAAACGAGTCTCTGTACAATCTGGGGTAGCATGATGGCAGGCCCACCTTATAACAATGATCGATCCTTGGTGATATGAAACGAGGCGGATGAAACAGGACGCCTTTCAAGTATCTGTTATGATGACTGATTTTCTGAATGAGGTTAAGGCAATGCCGTCGCAACGCCAGCGCAAACCACGCCACATAACGCTCACGCGAATGCTTCTACGAGTGCCGGAAGGAACCCCCTCGCTTGATTCCGCTGTGTTGGGCCAAGTTCCTCGACGGTGCAAAGTGCAGGCTGCTTGGCGCTGTTGTGCGTTGTGAAGCGCGTGCCAGAAGACATAAAAATAACATGACTCAGCTTGCAGCTCCGCTAGGCCGTTGTCTCTTCTCTTGTAGAACACATTTAACCCAGCTCTCTGTTTTTCTGGACTTCTCGCTACGTTTGCGGGGTCCACCGCCCGCTACATCGCGGTGATGGACGTACAACTTCCCGAGGCACCATCCGGTTCCGGTTCTTCTGCGGGAATCGCTTCGAGGAAGCGTGGAAGCACATCGAGCGACAGCGCGGACACGGAGCTGTACCCCGCCTCAGGTGACGAGTCCTCGGAAGACGGCTTTGAACCTGTCTTGCACCGCAAGGCCAAACGAAGAGCTATTAACACATCTTCGGCGTCAAGTTCGGCTACTGTGAAAACTAGGCCTCAGCGATGGCCTCACTCCATTCTGTTCGTGCCAGAGAACGCTGCTGACAATCTGCGCGTCCTGAACAGGCAAGCACTTTCCTTATATCTTGAAAACACCGTGCCCAACGAGATCAAGGACGTCCGACTAAACACAAGGAGGAACATCTTGGCCATCGATGTGATGAACCCGTCCGCGCTGAACACCTTGCAGCGTGTGACGCAGCTGGGTAACATCAAGGTACGATCTATAGTGCCAGCGGGGGGCGCCACGGTGACAGGCGTCGTCTATGACATTGACACTGAAATACCCAACGCCGACCTTCCGCTTCTCATCAAACCAGCCAGTGAACACAACGTCATTGTGCGGGTCGGCCGCCTCGGTAATACACGCTGTGTGAGGATAACGTTCAAAGGTGACTGTCTTCCTTCCTACGTGAAGGTTGGCCACTTTCGCCATCAGGTACGAGCCTTTATTCCGAGGCCTGTGCTGTGCTTCAACTGCGAGAAGATTGGCCACGTGAAAGGTGTTTGCACAAATGCCGCGGTGTGCCCACGATGCGCCGAGTCTCACTCAGAAGACAAGTGCAGTTCAACTACGATGAAGTGTCCCAACTGTCAGGGAGATCACAGTGCCTCCTCCAAGGACTGCCCCCGCATCAAGAAAGAAATCACAGTCCTCAAACAAATGGTCAGAGACAGCTTGACCCACAGAGAAGCAGCTGAAAAAGTCCGGCGAAGAAGACGTCGACGTCGAAGATCATCCCGACGACAATCATCATCTTTTCAAGAGAACCGTCAAACAGACCCGTCATCAGAAGCACACCAGACGCACGTTTCCAGCACCCCAAAGACCGATGTTGGAAAGGGGAAATCTGGAAAGCCTCTGTCTACAACGCAATGGCCACCGCTGGCGCCTCTACAACCTGCAGCAGAGCTACCGCAGAGGTCGCCAACAGTGCAACACAGCGTGGCATCTGAGAAGTCGCTCAATACAGACAAGCAAGTTATCGCTCTTCTAAGACCCTTAATTAATGCCATTCGTGTGTTGCTGAGCAACATGCATACACCGTCTGCCAGAAGTGCTCTTCAAGTGCTGGACGCTCTGAGTCCGGTGCTAGCAGCCCTTGAATAGGCCCATCATGGCCCATCAGCCACTGTTCTTCAGGAATGAGGTCCGAAATGCAGCAATTTTTCAGTGGAATGCCCGCGGTTTTAGAACGCGCGTTTCAGACTTCCGTCGCTATGTGTACGTCAATAAGTTTCCCATTATAGTCATTTGCGAACCGAACTTACGAAAGTCGATAAGGCTATCTGGATATGAATCATTCTCTTCGTCGACTGTCGTAGAAAACACCAAGGTTTTGGTGTTTATTCGACGTGACCTCACCTATATTCATCAACCAGTACCAGCTAACGACGAAAATCAATACGTATGCTTAACAGTAAAGAAGAAGAATTTTACATTCACTGTTGTGGACACCTACTTATCGCCGTCAAGTCGATTTGACCACAAACGACTACGTGATATACTGTCCTCATCCTCTGGTCCGTGGGTCGTCATCGGAGATTTCAACGCACATCATACACTCTGGGGAAGTTCGAAAATCAACGCAAGAGGCAGAGCTCTGGTATATTTCGCATCCAGTAAGGAGCAAAGGCTGTTGAACGACGGAAGTCCTACGTTCCTACGTGGCGCCACGTACAGCAGCTGTCTTGACTTGGCATTTGTCTCACGAAGCTTTGTCAGACGTGTTAGGTGGTTTGCGGACATAGAGACGCACGGAAGTGACCATATCCCGACATATATCACGATCAAAGGATTGGCTCCTACTAAAATGCGGGATACAATTCAGAGTGGACTGGACCAAATTTCAATCCATCATGAAAGAACACTGCGAAACCAATACACCGTTTGACTTGGAGGAGGAAATAAGAACTGCAATGCACGACAATGTGCGTACTCTCGCATGCTGCTTAAAACCGACGCAGTTCGATTTTGAATTGGAAAGACTTCGAGCAATCCGGCGGCGTGCTGAAAGAAGGTACCGACGTACGAAAGCAATAGAGGATTTACGTACCGCCACACGCACGCAAAAGAAGATTCAGCGGCGGTTAGACAGGCTCGAATCGCAACGTTGGACTGCCTTCTGTGAGTCACTAGATCCTCGCAAACCTTTGTCACAGCTGTGGAGAACAGTGCGAGGTCTCCGGACACCACCTGTGCAACGGTTCCCATTCAAGGCCCTAGCCCTCTCACAAAAGAGACTAGATACTGACGTGGCAGAAGAGTTTTGTACCAGATTAGCTGGCCAACCTCTTGCTACCAGCAATATACCGCCTTTGAGGAGCTGTCCCCCACCAGGTTATCACCGCATGGACCTACCGTTCTCAATGCACGAACTTCAGGCTGCCTTATCTTTGTGCGGACGCACATCAGCACCTGGACCTGGCGGCATTTCCTACCGAGCTCTGTCATTTAGGTGCGCGAGCGATACTTGCTCTCCTTGACTTGTACAATAGCTCCTGGAGAGATGGTACTCTTCCCATCAGCTGGAAGACAAGCCGCCTTGTGCCACTGCCGAAGCCTGGCAAGTCACCATTAGAACTCTCATCCTACCTCCCGATCGATTTGGCAAGTTGCGTGGGCAAAGTCATGGAGAGGATGGTCCTAGGACTCCTGGAGTGGTAATTGGAGCACAACAACTGCTGCCCAGATGCCATGGCGGGTTTTCGTAGAGGCCGATCGTCGATAGACAACGTCGTAGATCTGGTCACATACGTTCAGCATGAGAAAAGCCGTAATCGTCTCCGCGCTTCCTTATTCCTCGACGTCCAAGGGGCATATGACATGTTACCCATGAAACAATCCTCTCTGCTCTCGAAGAGGTAGGAGTGGGTGGTCGGACGTTTCGCTGGATACGGAGCTATCTCTCTACGCGTTCCTTTTTTGTAAGCACCGAAGATGGCCGCACTTCTCTACATTATAGCTGCCGCGGTGTTCCCCAGGGCGGTGTACTTAGCCCTGTGCTATTTAATATCACATTAATTGCTTTGCTTCAGCACGTTCCCAACACGGTCAGACTGTCAATGTACGCTGATGACATCTGCGTATGGACGTCAGCAGTGACGCGGTTACAGTTGCGAGCAAGAATTCAAAGAGCTGCTAATGAAGCTGCTATCTACCTCCGTAGTCGAGGCCTAGAAATTTCCTCCGAGAAATGTGCACTGATGCCCTTTACGCGCAAATCTATGACTCACTACACCGTAATGATAAGTGGCCAAATCATACCCTACGTTCGAACATATAAACTTCTCGGTGTCATAGTTGACAGAGATTTGTCATGGAGCCCTCATGTATCGTACATGAAAATAGGTTGACGGGCATCTGTCACTTGTTCAAGTTCTGTGCAAAAGCATGGGGAATGTCGACACGTGCTATGCTGCAGCTATACAGGGCGCTTTTTCTCGGCTTTCTGCGATACAGCTTGCCAGCTATAACGAACACGGGCAAAACAAGTCTACGTACAATACAGAGTGTGCAGGCTCAGGCGCTCCGGATCTGCCTAGGCCTACCACAGAGTGCATCAACAGTGGCGACAATAGCAATCGCTAGAGACCACCTCATCAAGACCCAAATTGACATGGAAGGACTGAGGACACGTATCAGGCACCTTGCCAGGACCCCTCGGCACCACCTCTCTTCTTTGCCAGTGGACAGACCACGCACCTCTTTCAGCAAAACGATAACGGCACATGGTGACTCATTACCAACTTCTTTCACCCCTGCTGCGAGACCTTCAATTCCTCCATGGTGTCTCGCTCAGCCGGAAATCAACCTGATAATTCCTGGAATTGAGAAAAAAGCCGCTTTATCATCACCAGCGCTTAAACAGCTCACGCTACTTCTATTGTACGAAAAGTACCGGGACTCTACGCATATCTACACAGACGGATCAGTGCTTCCAGGCAGTTCCGCTGTAGCAGTCATCATACCCGCGAAAGTTAAAACCTTAAAATTTAAGACGACTCATCCGACAACATCGACGGCAGCAGAGCTCGCAGCGATCCTTACTGCCCTTCATTTCATCAGAGATGAAGCGCCACACAAATGGACGCTTTTCTGCGACTCCAAGCCGGCATTGCAGTCCATATTGTCTCTACGCCGCGGACCACATGAACAGCTGGTGTTCCAGGTTACAGAGATGCTGCAACATACAGGGAAGGCAGGCCACAAAATATTTTTTCAGTGGCTTCCAATCACTGCGGGGTTATAGGCAATGAACGGGCCGATCAAGCCGCCCGTTCTGCACATAATATGGACCAACAAGTACCCATACCATTGTCAAGGACGGACGCGGCACGGATGCTCCATCTGCTTGCTCGCAAGTGTACTGTATCGCAATGGGGTGGCACACATTTCACGCATTCCCGACTTCACTCTCTGGATCCGACGTTAAGCCTTCGAGTCCCACCCAAGGCTTGCCGAGGAGAAGCCACGCTCCTATACCGACTATGGTTGGGCGTCGCTTTCACAAAGGCATATGCGTTCCGCGTACACTCTTAGCACGGTAACCTTAACTAAAGGGGCATATTTTCACATTTTTGTGTACCTATAATCTATAAGTTACTATGTAACCTATGTAAAATTAACTTTTAATATAGGTATACAAGCTCGCCCTTTACCATGCACGTTACATAAATAACCTTTAGTATCTGCTTACAATACTGGGCGTCTTCCTAAAGAATAGAGGTTACATAGTACTGTACACACGTATACTGTCTACATAAAGCGGCACGAAGGCGATATTATGCAGCCAATATGTTGCTTGCCGAGTGCGTGCCTCTTCTTTCTTTCGCTCTTCGTTCTGAGAGGCGTTCGCTCCCCACCTGCTCCCACCAAGCAGGTGTCGCCTAGCAACGTCAATGCGGCTCACTTTCTTTCGCCTTTCGTTCAGTGCGCGCCTCGTCTTTCTTTCGTGCTTCTTTCTGCAGCGTTACTACACAGCGCACGTTACGTGCGCTGACAACAGCGATACCGCCGCGCTGGCATCATGAGGTTAAAAATCCTTGTCGGCTTCTTTTGAGTCAAGCAATACTGCAACACAAAGTGTACACAAAAGCAGATTCTCTCAGGAAATTATTTGACTAAAAAGCTATGCATTTCCCATAATTTTACTTAAGAGCAATTTTAGCCTGTTTACTTATTTCTTTTTCATATTGGCCTAGCAGATTTGTGATGTAGTAAACTATGAAATATTGTTTGTTTACACTCTCTGCTCTTTAGCCAGCAAACGGTTAAAGCAAATGACAAATGACAAATACAATTTCTAGTGTTTACTCATACGTGCTCTAGTGATTTTGATCATTTAACCTACTATGCATTTCAACATGCACTTTCCACAAGATTACATTTCACAACAATATGAAGGGCTGAGTAGGCTGTGCAGGTGTCACAACACTCGGCTTTATAAATAATTCAAATAGATATTGACACTTCGCAGATAAAGTAAAGGCATTGAAATACACATTTTATTTGAAATATAAATTAAAGCCCAATAATTTAAGCATGCCTTGATGCCATGCATGTACATTAAGGAAAGCTTTGAGGAGTGGTATCACTAATACCAAGTCAAGTATGGCACTGTCTCTGAGCCATACATGAGCTTACAAACACTTTAAATACAGCCTGCATAAAATGTAAACAGCTATAACACAATGAAAAGCTTATGTATGTATTACAAGCAAAGTCAAATGAAAATGACGGTTATGTTCAGCTGAACCTTGGGCACTTCAGGAAAAAGCTTTGCACATTCTGCATAGCTTTACAGCTAACTACAAAGGCATGCCCTATATGACATATCAAACTCAACAGCCTAAAACACGCGGTTGTGACCATATATGCAACACTCAAGAAACAAGTGGCACTGTGGATAATTTTGCACCGGTTCAAATTGGTAATAAACATCACTTTTTGCCCCTAGCACATCGACAACCTTGTATCACTAAACAATAAATTGAGCAAACAAACAAACAAGTAAATGAATTCACCACTGCATAAAAGGAATTATTGATCCTATACTTGAACAAAAGAATGTAGAAAATGAGTATTGGGAGCAGATATGCATAAATTTTTTACCACTACATAATCTGGAACTTCACTCAACCATACATGAACCATAGATGAGCCAACACTTTATTTTCATGTGCATGTGCGTGTGTACACTGCGTTTACAAAACTAGATGGGAGTGGGAAAGTGAACAAGATAATACAAGCACTGCAATAATTATTGCTTTAAGGCTACAGGAAAACCTTTCCACATCCTCAGTAGCTTAACTAAGACTCTCCTAGCCTAGTTGGCACATGGTGCTGACAGAAAGAATGATGCCACAACAAGAAATTCCAATGTGAAGGACAGCAGAAGGCCAAATTTCAGTTGATATATATGGGGAAAAAATTTACATAGAGGGAAACTTCAGGCAGATGCTTCATTCGCATTTAGTGGCCATGTAACAGTATGACTATAAGGCACTTTTTATCAAGCACTGTCTAAAAACTGTTTCACTGCAACAAAGAGACAAGGACACCTCACTGACGCACTGTCCACCTTTCTTCTTTATGTACAGAGCCTCCATCAGTTTGCCGAGGAAGGTAGTTTCCAAAATGCATTGCGAAGTACACTGCCATTAAAGTTCCATCCTATGTAAATTTTTTCCCCATAGATCATTTGAAAGTTCGTACACGTCTTGTCCTTCACTTTCTTGTTCCTCGCTGTGCCTTCAATTTTTTTCTGGCAGTACCTGCAGCTTAACACTATGGCTCTAAGGACACTTCCAGAGCAATATTGTCTATGAAAAGGTTCTGAGTAAAACATTTATATCATAAACATTACCTAACAAAAGATTTCCTGATAGACGTATATATGAGCAGTGCTTTTAAGTTAATAACAATAGGAAACCTACAGTCTGACAAAAAGAAACTTCAAAAAGTTGTTGAGGCTCTACTTGAGTAAGAGAGTGTATAGAGACGCAGACACTACGTGTTTATGTCACCAGTTGAGGAAGTGCACACAAGCAAACACTCAATTCAAAGCAACAATTCGATGTGTACATTCAAACAACTACAAATGCAGCATTTATGTTGAACATAGTACGGCACCAAAACTGTGCTTCAGTACTTGGAAAAAGCATTTCTTTAAAAAATGCTTAATCTTTTAAGTAATACACACCTCAAAGAAGCCTGAATAGTTCACGCTCGAAGCAATTGAAGATACATCTCTCTTGATTGTGGCCCCATTGCGGGAATACAATCTTTAAAGGTGCCTTGAAGTGCTAGTGTCCTTATTAAAAACACCTGAACAAATAAATCCCACACAAAATCCAACACAAGAATGCAATATGGGCGCTCAGCTGTATGCTGTCATGCAGCAAACATGTAATAATGCAAAAGAAAAAAATGGCTACTGACTTCCTATCAGATAATCTTTTTCTTCATAAGAGCAAAGAGAGACTTCAATCTGTTGTTGATCAGCCCCCTAAGCACGAGATTGTTGGGAAGCACTACTTTCAGCAGCAGTGCAAGGCATGGTGCAAATGCTTATGGATAATGCAAGTTTTGGGTGTAAGAGGTCAACAAACAAAAAAAACAAAGCTTTCTACACTTTACCACTTGATACCCAGATTATTTCTTCTTTGCTACCAGCATAGATGCATGCATGCTCGCTGCATGTGTAGATGTGAGAAGCTGCAATCTTGACATCACAAGTGGGTAGTGGAACCTATGAAAATAAGTTGGAGTTTATATTAGCTGTAACATATCAAATATTTCATGTGTTCAGCACAGTGTAAACTGACAGCATGAGAACATTCATTTAAAAATGCGGGAACGTTGAACTAGCGGTGCAAGGCTGGACAAAAAGCAGAGCTTGTCGCCAACCTAGCTTGTGGCTTCTACAAGCTCAACTGAGTGGCTTGTCACGTGACTAGATGCTGCATGGTTTCAGTGGGAACATGTCTTGTTAGAAGCTGTGATGTCATTACATGATTTGAATCACGTGTCTATGTTCTAACTGGCTCGGCAGGAACATGCCATATGATCACCCAAAATCACGTAAAGCAATGCCACGTGATATGTCGCCGACAAAACGAAGTAAGGCAATGTCACGTAACATGTCGCGCCAACGTCACGTAACGCAATGGCACGTGAAATTTCTGCAGAAATAAAGCAATGCAATGTCACGTGACATGTGTCCCCAAATCACGTGAGGCAATGTCACGTGACATGTTCCTCCAAAATAACGTAACAATGTCACGTGACATGTTCTTGCCCAAATCACGTAACGCAAGGTCACCTGACATTTCCCGTCAAAATAATGTAACGAAATGCCGCGTTACATGTTTCCGCCAACATCACGTAACGGTCACGCCTGACAAACTACGGCTAGCTTATCTGAGCAGCTTCGGTGCAAATAACGTCGTATCCACTTCTCCACCTCCCCCCCCCCCCCCCCCCTACCTCCATGCACACACTTATAAGCCAACCAAATTCGTATTATCCACCCTCCCCTTCCCACCGATCCCCACGATACTTACAAGCCAACCAATAACTTCGCATGCAGCCCGCGCCGCCGGCCTCCCCTTCCGACCCCCTAACTAATACCGGAATCTGGTTAAATCCGCGGTTTACTCATATAAGTGTGATTTCACTTATAAATATAGGTGGAGCGACGCTTGCGCACGAGCAGGCTTCGTGTAGCATTCACTCGTCAGCTGTGCGCACTCATGATCACCTCCCAATTAATTGTAAATCACAATAAAGGTAGGTTTCTAACGAGACTGTGGAGTTGTGAAATTGAACGTGGTCATTTGGGGTCCTCTCTTTCCTCCTTTTCAAGGTTTACCTCCCCAGTGTTATCGCCGCATTGGTTAGTGAAAAAAAAGCACATGTTCAGTTTTGAATTTCAGCGCACCTAAAAATTTCGGCAACCTCTGCGTCTTGCAAGGCCCGTAATTAAGGCGCAAGTGCGACTACGTTTGAAAGGGAAGAAGGGGTCAGGCCGACTGACGACGCTCACCGGCACTAGCGATAACGCCATCGACGAGAAAACAGCAGGGATTCACAAGTGTGAGCGCCTTGCAAGGAGTTGTTTGCCGTTTTTGTACGTATATATACACGCACGAACATACAAACCTCGCTCTTTCACACACACACACACACACACACACACACACACACACACACACCACACACACACACACACTTTTTAATAAAATACTGGCTGCGCCCCTACCAGTAGTAAATCCCGCTTCACAATGCATACCTTGGCATGAATGCGTTTCAGTCATCCCTGTGACCGTGACGACCGCAGGGCTGTCGCGCTGAGATCCCTCTACATCGCGCCAGGGCGCAGAATCTGAAAAAAAAAATGAATACGAGCACCACATCAGGCTCAAACGCCTCTGCCTGCACCGCCTAATATGTACCCTTGGAGCAGCCAGACTGGGAATCTTGTGCCGGCGTAAAGCTCAATGTTTCTTCTGTCGACACAAGTGCTGGAGGCGCGCTCTCTGCAGAAAAAAAAATAGAAGAGGTATAAAATAAAGGAGGCTTTTATAGGCTAGAACGGTAAGTTCATGGCTAACGCTCCGCGTTATACTGACCATGCGGCGCCGAAGATAGATCAGTTGAACGAGCTTCCTGATCTGCATTCGACACTGCAAAAGCCTCAAACACAGAGCCTAGCATAGTGGTTTACGCAGTAACCACGGCTGCATCCGTTTCTTTTTTCTGAAATAAAACGTAACAGAATATCAACATTAGTATTTGCAATGCAGTAATAGCGCTGCTGAAAACAAAGTTAACGAAGGCATCGTGTAGTAAGATTGGCCAGGCATAAAATCCGCAATAAGGCTTCGAAAATTGAAATGTTCTCAATTTAATATCCAGACAGCCAACACAAGAAGTAAGACAAAGGGTGACGTTTTCTTTTTCCATTTCGCTTGAACTTGCGTAATGGAACAACAATTGGCCCGGTCATATGTACTACTGTAAGAGCTCCTAGGACATATGAGAATTGTCTCACGTGCTCGCACAAAATGAAAACATACTGCTTAGCACAAATACTAAACGAAAAACGCAAAAAATCAGATACCAACACGAACTTGTTCAAAAACTCGCGAGCGCAGCGTTGCAAGCATGCACTGTCAGGTATTCAACAAAGTATATACTTCATGCGCTTTACCACAAGAATAGATACAGCACGTTTTACTTACCAAGTTCGCATATCCTGCCGTGTGCGCTGGGGACATATCGCAATAGTCGCACCTTACCCGGCTGTCACTTTCGGAAATGCGTAGTATTGTGTACGGTCGTCATATACACGCACGAACATACAAACCTCGCTCTTTCACACACACACACACACACACACACACACACACACACACACACACCACACACACACACACACTTTTTAATAAAATACTGGCTGCGCCCCTACCAGTAGTAAATCCCGCTTCACAATGCATACCTTGGCATGAATGCGTTTCAGTCATCCCTGACCGTGACGACCGCAGGGCTGTCGCGCTGAGATCCCTCTACATCGCGCCAGGGCGCAGAATCTGAAAAAAAAAAAAAAAAGCACATGTTCAGTTTTGCATTTCAGCGCACCTAAAAATTTCGGCAACCTCTGCGTCTTGCAAGGCCGGTAATTAAGACGCAAGTGCGACTACGTTAGAAAGGGAAGAAGGGGTCAGGCCGACTGACGACGCTCACCGGCACTAGCGATAACGCCATCGACGAGAAAACAGCAGGGATTCACAAGTGTGAGCGCCTTGCAAGGAGTTGTTTGCCGTTTTTGTACGTATATATACACGCACGAACATACAAACCTCGCTCTTTCACACACACACACACACAACACACACACACACACACACTTTTTAATAAAATACTGGCTGCGCCCCTACCAGTAGTAAATCCCGCTTCACAATGCATACCTTGGCATGAATGCGTTTCAGTCATCCCTGTGACCGTGACGACCGCAGGGCTGTCGCGCTGAGATCCCTCTACATCGCGCCAGGGCGCAGAATCTGAAAAAAAAAAAAAAAGCACATGTTTATTTTTGCATTTCAGCGCACCTAAAAATTTCGGCAACCTCTGCGTCTTGCAAGGCCGGTAATTAAGACGCAAGTGCGACTACGTTAGAAAGGGAAGAAGGGGTCAGGCCGACTGACGACGCTCACCGGCACTAGCGATAACGCCATCGACGAGAAAACAGCAGGGATTCACAAGTGTGAGCGCCTTGCAAGGAGTTGTTTGCCGTTTTTGTACGTATATATACACGCACGAACATACAAACCTCGCTCTTTCACACACACACACACTTTTTAATAAAATACTGGCTGCGCCCCTACCAGTAGTAAATCCCGCTTCACAATGCATACCTTGGCATGAATGCGTTTCAGTCATCCCTGACCGTGACGACCGCAGGGCTGTCGCGCTGAGATCCCTCTACATCGCGCCAGGGCGCAGAATCTGAAAAAAAAAATGAATACGAGCACCACATCAGGCTCAAACGCCTCTGCCTGCACCGCCTAATATGTACCCTTGGAGCAGCCAGACTGGGAATCTTGTGCCGGCGTAAAGCTCAATGTTTCTTCTGTCGACACAAGTGCTGGAGGCGCGTTCTCTGCAGAAAAAAAATAATAGAACAGGTATAAATAAAGGAGGCTTTTATAAGCTAACGCTCCGCGTTATACTGACCATGCGGCGCCGAAGATAGATCAGTTGAACGAGCTTCCTGATCTGCATTCGACACTGCAAAAGCCTCAAACACAGAGCCTAGCATAGTGGTTTACGCAGTAACCACGGCTGCATCCGTTTCTTTTTTTCTGAAATAAAACGTAACAGAATATCAACATTAGTATTTGCAATGCAGTAATAGCGCTGCTGAAAACAAAGTTAACCAAGGCATCGTGTAGTAAGATTGGCCAGGCATAAAATCCGCAATAAGGCTTCGAAAATTGAAATGTTCTCAATTTAATATCCAGACAGATAACACAAGAAGTAAGACCAAGGGTGACGTTTTCTTTTTCCATTTCGCTTGAACTTGCGTAATGGAAGAACAATTGGCCCGGTCATATGTACTACTGTAAGAGCTCCTAGGACATATGAGAATTGTCTCACGTGCTCGCACAAAATGAAAACATACTGCTTAGCACAAATAGTAAACGAAACACGCAAAAAATCAGATACCAACACGAACTTGTTCAAAAACTCACGAGCGCAGCGTTGCAAACATGCACTGTCAGGTATTCAACAAAGTATATACTTCATGCTCTTTACCACAAGAATAGATACAGCACGTTTTACTTACCAAGTTCGCATATCCTGCCGTGTGCGCTGGGGACATATCGCAATAGTCGCACCTTACCCGGCTGTCACTATCGGAAATGCGTAGTATTGTGTACGGTCGTCAGTCGCAGCCATGCTCATCGCAGCGGCCGCGTACAGCGCCGAATAATCCCTGTTACACAACGGCATTGCTATGCCGTGGTTCACCCGCAGCTTTCCCGTATACTTAACCGCGCCGGAACAATTGCAGAACGTGGAGGATGCAGACAGTGTGTCGCAAGGTCGGACACGAGCATACGGCCTCGAAACGGCAACGACCGAATGCCGCGAAAGCCCTCGGACGGCGCGCGCTTTCCGCCTTCGCTCGGACATTTCCCACCATGCAACGCGAATAACCGCGACTGGACTAAGGAGGAAAGCGAACAGCCTTTTGATTACGCAGAAGCCCGGTCGCAACTACCATGTTTGGCTTTTGTTTTTGTTTTTCTACTTCCACGCCTTCTATGCTCCCTCAGTAGACACCAGAGCGGGCGTTGCTCGCTGTTGCGTGCATGACAGAGCGTCTAGCGAGCTGCGCCATGAGTTTCAAGTTCGGTGTCGCTGCTCGGATTCGCTATTGGCCTCGAGATCGACATGTGGGTATCACTGGTATCACCGCACATGTAGCGCTATCACCGCGTAAGTGTGGTAGGCGTTCGCCGGCGCGCATTGAAATATACGCAGCGGCGCTCTTGTGAGCGGCTTGAGGCAGTGTTTAGCTAAATAAAAGCATTAACTGCAGTCAAACGGTAATACATCCGTCCTTCAATCTCACGTCAGTGCAGTAATCACGCGAAACGTTTTCATTGCACGTCAAGGAAGCGTAATATGCCATTCAACGGGGCACTGACATCACCCACCCTCACAGTTTGACTTCCTCGGTGGTTCACTCCGTCTATCTGTCTTTCACCATACTTAAGTTTTCTACTGCCTACAATGCTGGAATCGATGTTAGGCAAGTGAAAGAGTTTAGCGTTGAGTTTTCTCTTATTTATTCTTTTATTAGCGACAGCTTCTTTTATTACCGACAGTATATTTCATGGCGCAGCTTAGATTGAAAAATGAAAGTGCCGGATCTAACTCTCCTGGATAAAGTCCTGGAGTGGCCGGTGCAATGATCCCGCCTCCAGAGCGTTCGGTAATGTGGTCGACCCGCATGGTAACCAAAATGTGCAGCTGGCACACGTGGGCCTCTCGGCCAGCGCGTTCCTGCGGCCCGTCCTTCACGCGCTTTATTGCTCTGTATACATTGGTAACTGTAGAGGTAAATAAGCCCATTATTTTTTGATGCCAGGGTAAGCTCCCGAATAAAAAATCATAAATTGAAAGCATTTATACAAATCTACGAGCTTCTGTTTTGTTGGAATACCAGTGCCCATGCTCCAAGTCGATGTTCCCACCATGGTGACTAAAATGCCCACAGGAGCGCGGGGCTTCGTGTCGTATTCCGCCACTGGACTTTGGCGAGCAATACAATCTCCGTCTTTCTTTCACACGGCGGTTTTGTCTGAGGTTTTAAAATAGGCTGCTCATAAATCCGCTGACGCTCTAATAAACGGGTTCAGCTGAACTTGCAAGTGAAGCTGCGCATGAATGCGCAAGTACTAAACGTTCTGAAGGGCTAGATATAGCGGCACCGAATGCAGATCGAGTTAATCGAACATGCGCATCATATGCCATGAGCGTGTACAGAATAATCACGTCGACGCCCTCAATAAACGCCCACTGCACCGCGTAAAGGTCTCCTTCTATGGGCTCTGCTTCTCCTATAAGTTACTATATAAAGGTTACATAGCACCTCGCCTTCCATATACCTTTAGGCACGCTCATTTTCGACGTTGTAACCTATATACTCGACAAGCGTTCACGAAAACATCAAAACATTCCAGATGTAACCTTTATTTTAATGGGTACTTCTGATTAAAAGTTACCATAGAAGGTACCGTGCTCAGAGTGTAGGGATGGCCGACACCGCAGCCTGTGACCACCGTGGGCACATTTTGTGTGACTGCCCACGGTATAGTGCAGAGAGGCAATTACTTCAGCATGCACTAAACAAGCTGGACGACCAACCACTGTCGGAAGAAGGGTCCTATGCCATCGTCTAGATCTCACGTCGCAACTGCCCACGGTATAGTGCAGAGAGGCAATTACTTCAGCATGCACTAAACAAGCTGGACGACCAACCACTGTCGAAGAAGGCGTCCTATGCCATCGTCTAGATCTCACGTCGCAGAAGAAGGCCGTGCAAGCGCTACTGCGCTTCTTGACATCTACCGGCCTTCGCGAACGTCTCTAAGTGGAACATTCTTTGTGTGTGTGTGTGTGTGTGTGTTTTATTTGTTGTGCTTGTCTGTAATCATGTACCCTCTCTCGCTGTCATCTTTATAACCCCCTCCCCCTTCTCCCCAGTGCAGGGTAGCAAACCGGAGTCTAGTATCTGGTTAACATCCCTGCCTTTCTCTTCATTTCTCTCTCTCTCTCTCTCTGTTTTACCGTCACATGGTACATTACGATCCTGCATGCTGTGTGCACCACACGTCCACCACACTTCAGGTTGCCTTAAAGCTCCTAGTCTTACTTCGTATATGATATCATGCAGGCATGCAGGCAAGGAGGGCCAGCCCCCCCCCCCCCCCCCCTTCTAAATTCGTCCAGTCAGTCAGCCATTAACGCAGAGGTATAGTGGCGAAAGTACAAGTGGCGCCGTGCGCGTTTTGTGACGCCCCGAGAGACGTCGGGGGGGGGGGGGCAAGAGACTTGAACGCAAAGAACAGGTATTTTAAGCATCGCTAATCCTATTTTTCGGCTGCCGCGGCGGTCATAGAATCGCTGGAGCTTTCGTTATTTGCGAGTTTATGGAAACCACGCTTTGACAGCAGAGGCCACGCTTGCATGGCGGTCCCAAATGAGTGTGTGTATGGGGCGGCGGCTTTGGAGACGACAGGACGCCAACGCCTCAGGGCGCCCCACGCTCCCGTAAGTGATTGAGCAATGCGAACGGAGGGTCTCCAGCATATTACAATCGCCGTGCAATGCAGTACGAAGAACTGCTCCTCGCACACGCACATCTGACCGGCCACAAAACACCGACTACCGACAGGCGCGTCTTGTCACCGAGCACTTCCAGTGTGAGGACGTCTACATCTGGAGTGTTTCGGAATGGATGCGGTAGTAGCCAACGCTCGTTGTGGTAGCCTATACACATGTGTCGCTGGTTAGGCTGTTCGACGTCTTCTCCGAACGTCGAATTTTGTGTATGTTTATATTTTGCTTTCTATATTTTGGGAGAGGAGCTTATACTGGACTCTACTATGGAGTCGGGTCTCAAGCAATAGTTGGAAGGCAGGTTGGACTGGTGTGTTTTCCACTGGCGACGTTGCCGTAGACAACCATTGGATAGACGCCCTGGTGAGGCGGGGTTGGCAGGGAAAAAAGTCGTCTCGGGACCAAGGGAGAGGCTAAGTTTTGGAGATTCGAGAGACTCTGATAATAGCAGTGACCTTCCGTCATGTGAAGAAGTAAGCCTCGTTTAGCGATGCCTCGTGAAAGCCTCGCCGTTCGGTTCTCCAACCTCGGAGTGACGATGTAGTGGTCTTCGCAGCGAGTGCTTGATGTGAGCACCAATGATCGGAGATGATCCGTGAGCTACGGCGACTTCGAGGGCGACTTCCGAGTTCCTACCCGAGCACCAGTTCACAGGCCGGCGACGAGACTAATGCGCGGATCGAGCTCGCCGATACAGATAAGCATTCCTTTCATTGCGGCTTGCGACATTGCGTAAACTCTGCGCTTTTAATTTATAGGCTGTTTTACCTTTTGTATCGGTTGTTCATTGATGAGTTTGTTGCTGTGATTGCTGATTGCTGATTCAGTTAGGAAAGAACGCTAATTTCTGCAGCCCACCTAGGGAGCATGGCTAAGCGTCTGTGGGGGTGGGGGGAAGGGACTGAAAGAGATATAGAGGAGAGAAAGGCCGTAGTGGAGAGCTGACATCGCACTGTGGATGACATCGCACTGTGGATCAGTGGTCATCCGCACCATCGTTCGCGTGGGCGTGAAGTCTTGCAGATAGCTCTGAATGCTGCTTCAAAGTAGTGAAAGGACGATGGTCTGCATATATCCCCGGTATGTTGACCGTGGCTGTGTATCATTCCGGGCAACGTGCTCGCCGAAACATAATCCGGCTCTACCTAGAAGAAACTGTAATAGAATGGGTGCCACAGTATTGCTACCTGGGTTTAATTATCGTCGATAGCCTATCTTCACGCCCCGCTGTTTCCTACGTGCGGTGCAAATACCAGTCGGCATTTTATTTATTTATTTACAACATACTGCAGGGCCGACTGGGGCTCTAGCAGGGGGGGCAAAAGCGTACTCAAAAGGATAATACATAGACATTTACATACAGTGCATTGAGAACAAAAGACAGTGTCTAATTAGTACAGCAAAGCACGAAAGCAATAACACTTTGAATATCACACAAAAAAAGGAACATAAGTAAAATAACCTAACATCAATCCTGAAGTATGATCTAAGTATGTTGCTGCCTTGACTGCTAGTGGCTGCGACCAGACGACAGCACTGCCGGTATACCCCTCATCCGTAGTGTCAAGGCCGCGACATTGTGCACAGACTTATGCAATCATTGTACTTGCCAGAAACGTTCACCGATGACGTCCACCGTTTCTAGGTGCCTCAGAGCGCACATCCGGCGTATATCCCGCATCCACGGTCCCTGCCTATCCCTCTTGCCCTCACGAAGACCTCGAGCAACATTTTCAAGTGTTATACTGAAGCATCAAGAGATTCAGCGTATACACCAGCACTGAGACCTTAATTCCCTTGTGGTGTCTTTTCCAGCCACAAGTGAGCTTTGAAATTTCGGGTATAAGGCCAACCACCCAAGTATAACGAACAATGCTGCTGTTCTTACGTGAGATATACGCTGACCGAAGGCACAGCCATGCTGATGTGTCGTTGTCATCGACCAGGTCATCAGCTGCGATTGTAATTCCGGTTGCAGCAACCGTAACCAAATTCAAGTTGTATGTAACATCTATGGCGGCAAAGCTCTTTGCTATGAGGGCTGTTTCGCAACGCATCATGTGAGAATTACCACGCAGATGGGTCAGAAGAAGCACTTCAGTTTCCAGTTTGTTCTACCGAGGAGGCCTCATGAGAAATCAGTAGATGATATTTTGGTGCACGAAGAAAAATTATCACCGTTAGGGTCGAGCAAAAAGGAGACGATGTTATGTTTCAATGGTTACCAGGACATAGGCAAATTGGTGGAAATAAATTAGTTGACAACACAACATGATCCGCACATGACAAAACACGACTAGACGCCGATCCCGCTGTCAAGTACAAATGCTGCATACCCATTTTATGTGCTTACTCAGGCAATTACACACGATTGGTCGTCTCCTAGTTTTGAAAAGTGCCAGCTGCATGAACCTGATGCGCTTGCCGTGATAAGTTTCCTGCTACAATTCGACTTTGTTATGTCACTATTATTGCGCGTCTTTATTTCATCTGGAACGCTGCCAACCTGGCTGCGTGATGACGAGGTCAGAGTCCTCGACGACGCTGCTTCGTTCTCCTCGTGTTCACTCGATCATCCAAACGCTTATATATAATACTTTCCCTATGTAGAAATCCCGTAACACATCTGTCCATTCCATGATGACCTGTTCAAACGCATAGCCGCTCGAGTGGTTTATAACACAACCATTACCACTGCGCGGCATGCAGTCTGGAATAGGTGCCGGCTGTTCTGGAAAGAATGCAGGATGACCAGATGTTCGCTGCCTTTCTTCGCGCGACCCTCCTTCAGTGGGCAAATATCGTAATGCATGAGAAGGCGAGTCACAAGCCGTGGGCGTATCTTCAGCTTGTCCTTGTCGGATTTAAACGGTTGTCTTCGACTTGGTCCTTCCCCGAAAAGACAAGGTGATTCCTGAACTGCTTATCCTATCACCGTATGTCTTCTTTTTCCATGATCCACTATGACGCCGATGCCGCGTACCATCCTTGTTTAACGTTACATACGGCTTCTTGCTGCATTCAGTTAGAGGAGCTGGTAGCCAAGGTGGGTTCAGGAAATTCTTTATCCACACCTTCGATGAACAGATCGCTAAAAGCTACGCAGAAAAATGAATGTCGCAGGACCCAACGTTTCGACAAGTGGACTTGTCTTCGTCAGGACGGCGACTGTCTTCTCGAGGGTTCGTTTCTCACACAACCCCCCCCTCCCCCGCAGAAGGGGAGAAGGAGAAGTGCGGCACTTGCGAAGAACATGCACTATTTGTCACCTGCTCTGTGCTCGACCGTCCCGTTTTCGGTGTCTTTCAGGGAACGTATGGCATCTAGATGGAACGGAAACTGCCTATAAAACGTTAATTCTGCAGGCGTCTGCTGAGTTGCAGCTCGTGGTGTCGTATGTTGCTCGAGCAAAGACCGAGACTGCCGGCAGGAGAGACTTCCATCCCTCAGTGTCTTGTGCGCCATCTTTGCCTCGGCTACCGTACGCTCCGCTGATCTGGGTGGTATGGAGCTGATGGTATGTGTTTGATCATGATCAGCTTGAAGAGGCATTGCATTTCTGAATGAAAGAATGCAGCAAAATTACCAGAAACTATTGCTTGAGGAATGCCAAAAGTTGCGAAGAGGGATCCGAGCACACTGATTGCTGCGGAAGTGGACTGGGACGGCACTCGTCTTCTAACCATTCGGAGAAGGCATTCGCCCCTATTAAAAACTCTGGTTTTTCATCGGCCCTGTTAAATCAACATGCACGGCCTCCCTCGGTTCATTTGTACGGAACCACCCCGGCGCTACAGAAGCAGGAGGAAGACGACTGTGCATCTGATAAGTATCACACGACCGCACTTTGGCCTCGACGTCGGCGTCCAATCCAGGCCACCGGAGATAAGTGTGAGCGAAGCGTTTAATCGTAGTCTATCCTGGGTGGTTAGCCTGAAAAGTTAAAGCTTCCTCTCTAGCCTCTGCAGGAATCACAACCCGTGTGCCCCATTGCACGCAGCCACGGTGTGTGGAAAGCTCATGTACCCGACTCTTGCAGAGTTGGAAGTTTGTACCTTGCCATGACTTTGTTGATACTGTTTGTAAGTTCTTGTGCACTTGAGAAAGCCTGGAATCTTCCGCTGTCAGCCTTGCTACCTTCTCGGCAGTCAGTGGATGTTTGCGCAAACCTTCAATCATCGACACGTCACCGGGTTCCCCTGGTTCATCGACATCGGAAGCAAGAGGAAGCCATCCAAGGGCATCCTCGATCTGATATTTTTCGCCTCTTGGTACACCATCTCATAGTCCTGTGGGCTTAAAATCACACAGTAGTGAAGCATCCTCGGTGATAAAACTCGCTGACTTTGTGTTCTCGGACACGTTATTCCAAGTCGCTTATGATTAGTGCTATGAACACATGCCAACCGGCAGTATACTGAGGAAAATTGCTGACTGCAAAAAGAGTAACAAGTCGCCCGTCTATTAAGCTAGGAGTAGTTTCTCTCACATTTGCCGAATGTCCCTTACGCAAATGCGACTGGTATTTTGCGCCCGTTTTCGTCCAGCAGTGCAAGAACGGATCCTATACCATAAGACGAAGCGTCACAGCTCAGAATCAGTACCGTGCACTTACGCAGCGCGAGCTTCAATTTGATAAATGCACCCCAGGTGAGTCGTCCCACCTCCACTTAAGTTCGTTATCCAACAAGCCATGCAGCAGTTTGGTGATGGTCGCTTTCGATACATCGAAGAACTCTGACCCCAAACTGGTCGTGAACGGTCGTTGCTAGCATAGAGTTTCTTACTATTAACTCTACGGTTGCTAGTTTACAACGAAACTCTTTAGCTGTCGATTCCGCGAGGTCCTCCGATGGCGGCTCGGCAACGCGTCTCTGAGGAACCGGGTGTAAAGACATGATTCTCAAGACTGATTGTAGCTCGGACTTATTTGTTGGTTCTCGCGCACTCGTTTTTGCTCCAACCTTTTAAGAAGTTCTCTGAACTCCTTTGGAACTCACCCTGTATCCAGGAAATGCATATCAATTTTTCCTTATTTGCTTTGAGATCTGCTTGTTGCAAATGCTGTAAACCGCTTCCAGTCGATCTAAATGCTCTTCACTCGAACCTCCCATGATGAGAATATCGGCTAAATAGGCGTGAACACCGGGCAGTCCAATGAGCAGACTGTTCATGAAGCGTTGGAATATAGATGGCGAGGCTGAAGCACGAAATCGAAGACGTTGCGTGGCGTCGCCGTAGCAGCACTAGGCGCACTAACGCCCCAGCTAGCCCATCGTTCCTCGCCGCCATGCGTCCCGAGTTCAATCTCGAATTGAAGACACCCACTGAGGCCATCACGACGTCGAGATGTACGTTCATCGATCTCGCATTGACCACCGACCCATGCACTGTGCGAGATGTTATGTATGTATCCACCTACTACTCGGATCACAAGGCCATCGTAGTGTCTTGCAGACCGGCCAGAGTACGCCGTTATTGGAACGATAACAGGGTGACGACACCAGTGCGTGTCTAATGACACCACCTCGGCTCAGCCATATCTGCGTCCACTGCTTGGACGACGAAATACAGAGGACATGTGAAGTGTCGACAACACTTAGATGGTATCAAATCATCTAAATAAACACAATCCGCCCTCGCACATTACCGCCGTCTTATAACACAATTCGGTAACACCAGTGCGCAGCACCCCTCCGCAACAACAATCTAGCCAAAAAAAAAAAAAAACGCTTTCGCGTTCTCATCTCATAAGAATATGCACAGGGATTGTCGAACTTTTTTTCGCTGGTGTACGTGACGAGTTCAAATACGTGGGGACGAATCCGTGGTTGTCCTAGTCGACTGCTTTTTTTTTTTTTTTTTGCAATTGGCTCGGTGACTCTGCTTATGTTTCCAGAATCAATGCCCGGTGAAGTATCCCTTGCCATCACTTGTATTGTAAGGCATTTCTTCTAAATGCATGCCCAGCTTTCTGTCTGTCAACGTACCTCTTCCTCCGCTTCTAAACGAAGCCTTGAAACGGTGGAAACGGTGTCGAGAAAGAGAAAGAGAGAGAAAGCTCTTTATTGAAAGGCAGAGAATTCATCCGGCGTTGAAACATCGTTGACATGCTACTCTGTGGGAAGAGGGGGGTTGGGGAGAGAAAGACAACTAGGAAGTAGTGCAAAAAACAGTGAAGAAAATAAAAAGAAAAAAAATTACATTTGTGTTTCTGAACATAATGACTAATTGCATACAACGATATTATTTCAACCTTGCGCCATGCTGGAGCGAGGTGACAGGATGCGTTAAATGATAGGTGAGTGATGGTAACGATGGAGGTAAAATTAGGGCTTACAAAGTTGTCCTATGCTGCGGAAATATGCCATCGCACGTCACTGTTGCGTGGAGCAAGCTGGAGAGCCTAAAACACAGTGAGGTGCTAAAGGGATCTGTGTTAATCATCGCATGCAATGTTCATAGAGCGCACGGTCATCATCGTACGCTTGGCACTGAAACAAGGTATGCTCTGCGGTTTCAATAGAGCCACAGTTGCTGCAGTGTAGGATTGCCTTTCGATGGAAACGGTGCCGTAAGTCGTTTGCATATGCAATGTTTAGCCGAATTCGATGGCACAAAGTTTTCAGATGTCGAGGAATGTTGGACTGTTGTTGTGATTTGAGACCTACGTCGAATGAGCATAGGAAGGGTGATGATGTGTTTGTAACTTCCATGCCGGTACGTTTGTTCGTAAGCGAATCGTTCAGCTTTTCAGGAAGCATTCGATTTGGTGAAACGTATTCGCTTATAGTTTTGATATCTATCCTTGACCGCTTCGTACTGCTGCTTCTGCTTTTTCGTTGGGAAGAATGCCGCAGTGAGCTGGTGTCCACTGGAATTCAATGGTGTGTCCTGCGGTAATAGCAAGGTTATGTAAATAGGCAATGTCGGCAGAAACAGGCTGATGACTAGTTTTCCTAAGGCGGTTGTACATTGCATGCAGTGCTCCTTTAGAGTCTGTACAAATTGTCCATCGGCCGGGCTTTCGACGCAGGATGTACAGGGTGGCTTCCTTGATGCCATGAGGTTCCGCTCTCTCGGAATATGTTTTCCGCTGCAGCCGATAGGACCGCATTTCTTTGAAGTGATGGAAGTTTCTCGAGCGGTTGAAGCACCAGTGTAAATATTGTGAAGCAGTATTGCGTGTAATGGGTATTGTATTGCTGTGTAATGAGTGTAATGTATTGCGTGTAATGGGTATATTTCTCGGCAACGTAGAGGAGAGTAGCCTGCAACTGCGCGGCCTGTGGCATACGGCTCTGCTTCGTTTATGCCGGGTACAAACTGGCTAATATTTAGCGGCGAAACTGTGCAGGGAGGAAGTGTGGCAGGCAGTAGGCGCTGTGGCTGGTTAATAGAAGGCGGGTGCAGCACATTTACATCTTCGCCAAAGCAGACTTACTGCAGGTTACGTGAACGTGATACAGAAGATGGTCCTTCCCTTGCAGGACATGTTCAAGATGTGTCTGCTTGGTTTCTTGAGTGGCAAGGACATCAAACGGGAGACAGCCCGCTTCCCTTACTGTTCCAGGGTGATGACCCTTGCGGGAGGCCCAAACAGATGCTCAGGCATTTTTTGCGCAGCTTCCAGAGACTTCTCATTCGCTGGTGATAGTTTGTGGAGTAGCGGTAGGCAATAGCGCTATGCGCCTTCAACATAGGCTTTTTCAAGCAGAACCATTGAGCGGCAATTAGAGCCCTATCTTGCTCCCACCATGAACTTGGAAAACTTGAGATGCTGCAGCTATTCTCGATCTTAGTTGTCTTACCTGAAGTGACCAAGAGAGATTTCGATATACCACAACTCCAAGGAATTTTTCAAAGCGCTCATATACCAGTGGCCTTCCTCCGAGAAGGATCGGATATCCGGTCATCTTCTTGGAAAAGCCATGACAGTACTCTTTTCTGGCGAAAAATGAAAACCCGCGGAGCCAAATACCTTGACAGGTTTAGTAATGCCTTTTGAAGCCGCTGTTGTGTTATATAGTGCGGACTTCAGGCGCTCCAGATGCATATGTCATCGGCCTAAAAGGTGACGTGTAGTTCTGGCGGCAGGTTGTTTTTGATACGTATCAGCACAATGGTGAATAAGAGCGGGCTAAGCACAGAACCTCGGGACACTCCCTTCTCCACAGTATAAGAAAGCGCAGGGCCATTTGGAGTAGCCATAATTTATTCAAGCTCAAGCTGAGGAAGAGGAAAAAGACGGACTAGATGCCAAGGGGGCGGATGAACAAAACAAAGTTAGAGATGGCGACATGAAGAGTACTATGTCTGCTTACTGTGTGCCGTCTAATTACATATTCTGGCCCAGTCGACGCACAGAGCCGGTATGTGGGTGACTTTCTTTCTGGAAAACCACAGCTATTCTGTGGTGCTCAAGCAATATCAAGCGGAGGACGAAGCCGCTATTCAAATTCCCAAACACATCTCTACAGGTGAGCTTCTGAACTTCATAATAAAGGGGCGTCTGCGTCGTCAGAGGAACTTTTGGAACGAGATTCCGTAAACGTCAGCATTCCGCCGTGCTTGTTGAGCAGGCTGATGTTGACACCCCTGGAAACCACTTCCGCGTTCCGCTAGTTTCCGCCAGTGTTCATCTGAAGAGTTGCTAGCAGTACTGCGAGCCATTGCAGTTCAACACCAAGTTTCGTATCAAGGTACCGTTATTGAGTCTCTGGCTACTGTGTTAACGCAATAGGGAAACAAGTCATCACCGACCCGGATAATACGCCCAGACACACTATATGACGTGACTGATAGCCCAGAACGGTGGATAGCTTTCAATAAAGAAGCTGCAAAGCACAACGGGTGGCTGTCCTAACAAGATTTGGTGCTTACTATGGGGCAATTCCTAAGTGGGGTCGCAAGAAAGTTGTACGAATGGCAATTTTCGGCACAAAAGCCTGAAGGTTTTCCCAATGGAAGCAATGTTTTCCTACTGCTTTCAACAAGCATCAGGTCGAGCACTGGCATGAGGCAATATTCTACCGCTTTAAGTCCGGAATGCCACTCGAGTACTTTCTTAAAAAGCAGCGGCTTCTTCGGATGGCAAAACCTGGGTCGTCACAGGCATCACTTCTGTCGCGACCGATGGCTTACCTAGATACTAGCACCGACAGGTTTTAGCCAATGCTCCGAAAACGCTCGAAGTCCTCCTAGAGTTACTTAAGTTGTTACCACAACCCTGGGCTGAGCGAGGGTTTACAACAAGGCGAGACATTACAGAGACGACAAGTACTAGTCACTTTGACGATGACCGTTCGTCGGTATTGGAACGTGTCAGCTCAAGCATGGGTGAGACTATGACTCCTCCACAGAGGCAAAATCATTGGAAACATGAACACAATGATGGAGCAAAAGATAACCCTAAGCACGCCAGGCCAAACAAAGAGACCGTGCAACTTGTGTCGCCAAGTTTGTTGCATAGAAAAGTCGATGGGAATGGTCAGGCTATGCGAGCTCTCGCAGACAGCCGAGTTTTGATTTCCATCATAAAGAGAAGCAAAGCAAAAGCCAAGGATGTATTCACAGGCAGAACTTTGCTGGTACGGGGCTATGACGGCGGTGAAAAAAAAAACACAGCGAATTGACAAAACTGAAGCATAAGTTCCAGTCATAGTCTGAGAAATACAAGCATTGGTGAAAGAAGGTTTGGTAAAGCATACTTCAGTAGAACACATTCTTGGGCTAGTTGGTTTTGCATATTTACAGCGACGAACAGCGCAAGTTAGACGCACAAAAAAGGAAGAGGCAGACAAGGACAGGAGCTACTAACAACTGATTTATTGCAGGAACACCCACCGATATATATCGAACATGTAGCGCATGCGCGAAGGTACAAAACTCTGTTGATGTGCAAGTGCCACTATGTGCCACTACGTGCGAGTGCGACTATGTGCAAGTGCCAGTAACAGACACTGAGGTCAAGGACTTTTAATGGAATTTCAGTAGCGATAAAGCTAACAAACGAAAATGAGTATTAGTTAGAAATTAACGAATATTAAGTAGTGTAACTTTATCAGTGACAAAGTATTTCCGTCTCTACGAAGAATACGTGCGTTGAGAACTGTCATAGCATGCAATTAAAAATTTCTATTGAGTAACGACATGTGTGTGCGTGTGTGTATGCCTGAGCGGCACACACTACGGGATTACTATGCGCCCGCCCGAACACATGAACTAAGCGTCGCGTAACGTGGCGACTGCAACTTCGCTTTAAAGAGCAACCCCGGCGGTTTTACCGCCCTATTCTGATTTCGCTGTTTTGCAATAGTATTGATAGCCCTAAAGCAGCCGTGGTCGTTCAGTTTTCTCAGAAAATCACTAATTATTTTAAATAACCGAATGAACGACGTGTTCAAGCCGAAACCGAAACGGGTAGACACTTCGTGCGGCACATGCGGTGACGTCACAGCGTCCCCGCCATCGGAAATATGGAGCTGGTGCCGGAGAAATGAAAGTGACGATGTCATCTAACGATGCATAGAGCTCTTTCGAACTTGACAGCGACGATTTGAGCGCTGAAGTACTGCCATTTTACTTTAGACGGCCCGCCTGTTCTGGCAGGTAGCGTTGCAGGTAATGACGTCAAAAGCACAGGGTTGCCCGCGTGGGAATCCTCTAAAAATTTTAAATTCATTTTCAGGAAAACTAAATCACATGCAACCTCCCGGCTTGGCATAAATTATTGTAGCACGGAGAAGAACGAATACTGAAAATTTGATTGAGATCAATGGGCAATGAAAAAAAATTGCACCATCTCCCGCTAAAGAGCACCATGAGGCGATGCGAAGCAGTACGGGGGGTGCACACCGCGTTTGCATCGGTTTGACGCTAGTAGACGCTGCCTGTGTCAGCGTTGTCTCTCGCGGGCGAGGGCGCGTTCTCGTTCCTTGCGAGTTGGTAAAGCGTTCATCGAAGAAAGAGCGTTTCATGCATGGTCAACGCACGCCGTTCAGGGAGGAGAGGAGGAATGCCGAGAGGAGAGAAGATGAGACAAGGAGAGGAGGGGGAAGAGGATGCGCAGTGTGGGTGTTGACGCTACACGGCGGATGGATGGAGGGAGTGAGTGAGTGACATAGCCCTGACCATAAGCTTCTCCGCATCTAAAATCGCCGGAGTTGCCATTTGAAGAAGCGCTCCCACGCCTAAGAACATGGACATTTTCACATCATGCCCTCACCGAAACTGGACAAACGCGATGCCCTACTGAAAGGCGGGACACAATATCTCCTCAGCGCAGTTTGTAATTCTCGGGAGAATTAGAAAAGCCCCACACACGCCGTCTTTATTGGTATCTTGAGCTGCTGGCAAAAATAATTCAACCTTACAAATGTGAGACGACAGAGCTTCAGCTACCAGTTCAGTTAAACTGAACTGTAGACGCATGCGCAAGCGTGGCAGTGCGTGATTGATTGGCAGGCAAGCTTCGTGCAATATTGTTTTGTCTTACCCAATTGTTCAGCTCGACTGCTTGTTATCGTCGCCAAGATGACAACGATGGATGACTGGTTCATAGCCTTGAGTCGTTTGTTGCGATGAGCAGTGAACTAGAAAGGGTCGTTTTGGATAGATATCACAGTAAAGTGGGCGACGTGTTCAATCTGCATAAAAGTGCTTCAACCACAACCAAAAACCAGAAAAATATTTAACATCATCTGCCAAGGTAAAGATCCCAAATGAAGAGAAGCGGCATGCTGTAGAGAAAAAAGTGTTGCATGTGTACTACTTTGACACGAATTCGTACAGCGCAAAAAAAGGAAAAGAAAGCAAGAACCTAGGTGCCCAAAAGAAGGAACCGTGCGCTCTACACGCTTGAACAAAAAAAAAGTGCAACTCGCCAAATTATCTACCTGAGTTCCCTATACAGCGAAAATCCAATACGAAAATACTGTATACCTTCTTTCGTAACTTCGAAGATTTGTTTCTGTAAAGTAGAAAAATTAACATAGTCACAAAATAGTGTTGTTGTTTTGTGGGGTTTAACGTCCCAAAACCAGCTCTGATTATGAGAGACGCCGTAGTGGAGGGCTCCGGAAATTTTGACGACCTGGGGTTCTTTAACGTGCACTGACATCGCACAGCACACGGGCCTCAGCATCAGAACATAGTGTCAATCAGTCGTCGAAGCTCCCACGAACATGTAAACCGAATATTATTGTGCTGCGTGCAGCAGGACATTCGCTAGGTGGCTTCAGATACAGTTGAAAATTCCATGCTGTCCTTGCAACCAGTGTTGTCACAAGCAGGAACGACTACCCAGCTTTACTAAGTACTGCAATTCGTAATTTGATAATTGTAGGGACATCATCAGTAATGCGTCATTTGCTCCTTTCGAGCTCAATAAATAAAGAAAATATGCGTTCTTTTTTCATTAGGACCTTCAATAAAAAATAAAGTCAACATGCGGCGTTAACTGCATTTATTCGAAATTCTTGCCATTTTTCTGCTTGTGTTCTATGGAGATGAAACCATTCAAGCTGTCCTTCTGCAGCTTTTATCCTGCTATCCTGGCTGTTTATGTATGTCGTGTGCTTACGTGGAAATAATAAACATCCGACTTCAAACGCTCCTTTCGCACCTTCTGACGTCATTTACTGAATGAAGTTAAGGTGATTTTTAGCTGTATTTGAAACCAAATAGGTAACTTCCATGTGCGCGCACTGCAATATTTCACTGACACGCTCACACTATCCTCCACGAACGATTAGCACCGTTTTCCTGACATTGTTCGAAACGTGTGGTTGAGCCCCTTCAAGTAGTGGTGGTGTTGGCGTTCCCTTTCCGCCAATGCATTCGATAGCATCTTGCCCGAAAGACTACTTGTGAGTGTACGTGTTCCCACTGGTCGTCCTACCTCTTGCGGTATGCCTACACTGGTTAACAACAAACAAGCCCAGACTTTTAGCACTCTTGCAATGTGTACGTGCTTCGATTAGGGCAAGCTGCACAGACGCCCATTGTGGCGTAAGCGCGACGCAGAGGTCATATATATAGTCTGTGTAACGGCACCTACGCAGTTATGACCGCCATTAGACTTACACTCCAGCGCCGTCGTCTTCAACTGATATTTTTTCACAAATTTCGATATCATCCAGACCGTGTCTTTGAATCGTTTGCGCAGGGATCTGATACCTTATGCTAGCTAATCTTTCAGAGAGCTTGCCATCTTTCTTTACTGATTTGTTCTGGACAACAAAGTTCTTCGTAGAGCGTTACACAAGACAACGCGAAAATCAAGATGCCCGAAACTACAATTCAAAAGCTTCATCGCTATGTACAGACTCGCCAGAGAGCATTGCACGATAAGCAAATAGATGTGGTGCTGATGCATGTGTCGCCCTTTTGCTTGATAAAGTGCGTTTGATATTTCGCGGGCCAATTGGTCTTTACTGCACGTTGTCGCAGTAAAGACCAATTGGCCCGCGAAATATCAGAAGCATTGCACGAACGATATGATTCAGAATTATTTGGCGATATTGCAATGCCTCCTTCTTCACCAAACAGATAAGTGCATACTGGAAACTGCCATCTCTAGATGTAGTCAAAACCCATGTTTCTTCCATTACGTTATATGGTTAGTAATAAGAGAAAAGTCATGACAGCACCACTCACGTGACACCTTGGGAGGTGTGAAGCATGTGGTGATGCACCGGTTTTTCCCACAGGAACTAGCAATCGGTGCTGATAGGCTTGCTTTACCGTGGCCACCACGAAGATGATCTTAGGCGCCGACAGTCGTGGCGCATTAAGAGAAATTCGGTAAAATCACTTCTGACATAACCTTCTCTGCACTGTCTGACTTCACTGTCTCCAGGATCGGCCCACACAAATTTCGCGAGCGAATTTAACAAGCTTCTCAGAGTTAACGCAATTACTCTGGATTATTCCGGTACCTTAAGGTAGTCTACATTGTATCAGTTTATTACTGCCTGACTTCCACTAATTATACATCCATTTTTTACCATAACGTGATGGATCGCTTTACCGTGACGGGTGACACGATGCGCCGACGGAAGATGCCGACGGCATGGGCCAATAAGGTACGTGCTTCAGGAACCCCCTACCTAATGGAAAGAGAAGCTTGCCGTGCGCGCGTCTTCTTCTCTCTCTTTCTTTCTTTGTTGATTTCCATGTCTCTTCATTTCTCTTACTTTCTGCTTTCTATTCCCCACTGTTATTTAGTTGTTGCTCCTTTTTCCAAATTTGTCACGGTCCGATGCCGGCCGAAGCGCGAGAAAAGAAACAAGTGTGCGCGCTCCTTTCACAACGAGGATAGTATTGCTTGAACTACTCCACTGATACCCACACCTACGAGGCAATAAAAGCATCTTTTGAAAAACACGTACTGAACAACCTCAAAAAGGCATACGTGGTGCTTGAGCTTGAAATGGCTCACTCAGTTAGAAAGACGGCGTCCGCAGCAGAAAAAAGAAAACGACACCTAAATTCCCATCGACAGCGACGCGCCATCACCTGCGCACATCGGCGGAACTTAGTGGTTAGAATGGCTGCAGTCGCTCCCCTAGCTCGCCGCACCTGCTCCCCTGATTCGCCTTTAACTGCCCGCGTAGGGCGCTGTCTATGTCGGCCACCGGTAATTGGCTAGAGCTCCAGAACGTGCGGTGACAAAAGGATCCGATGCCTTCCACTGTACCAGATAGCATCATTTTGACGCTGTTGAACTGGTTGAACTTAACGCAACAGTCTGCCAGTCTGCATAACCCTCATCAGCGAAACAGAACATGGACCGAGAAAGATAAGGCACGAAAAGAGCTACAGAGCTGGAAATTTGCAATAAATGTTCTATTAGCGATTGTACGTGCTATTTATACAATAATAGCGCGTCGATAAGAAAGCCAAGGCAACAACGCAAATACACTACGAACAGTACACAAAACGTACGTGTCATCAGTGAATCTTGATGAATATTGACCAGCTATCCTGGCAACGTCCCTCGGAGAATGTCTAAACAAAACGGAGGAACAGAACATGTACCTGAACGCGTCAAGCACGCGATGCCATCATTTACTACGCGTTACTGGAATCTCGAAGACCATGTAAACGTCCGACTTTTTTTTTTTTTTTGTAATGTCGGGAGAAGTGTTGGCTATATTGTGGCAGCAGTTGAGCCAGACGCTCGACGAAAGCGCGCGGAGACAAAAGGAGACACTGTTGCACTACTAACAACAAACGTGCATAGAGACATACTTGGGTTTTAATGTTGCTGGGAAAGTCATCAATAAAAAAGGTACGCAGCTTCCGCTAAGTCGTTCAAAGAAAGATCACAGCGAAGCTGGCCGATGGTTTACTGAAATCGGTCCTTTGGTAGTCAAGTGATATGACGGCGGGTACGTATCACGTGACAATTTGTTATATTTTTGGCGGGAATATGTCACGTCATCACTCAAAATCACGTAGTAACATGATTCCACCTAAAATGTGCCCGCCTAAATCACGCGACACATTTTGATTGATCTGTGGGGTTTTACGTCCCAAAACCAGCTTTGATTATGAGAGACGCCGTATAGCGGAGGGCTCCGGAAATTTCGACCACCTGGGGTTCTTTAACCTGCACTGACAAAGCGCAGCCCACGGGCCTCAACATTTCGCCTCCATCGAAATGCAGCCGCCGCGGCCGGGATTCGATCCGGCGACCCTCGGATCAGCAGCCGAGTACCATAGCCACTAGACCACCGTGGCGGGGACGCGACGCATTTTCACGTGGCATGTAGCGGCCTAAATTACGTAAAGAAGCGTCACGTGGCATTATCTTGCCCAAGTCACGAAACGCAATGTCACATGGCACGTTCCCGCCAATATTACGTTACAAAAGGCAACGTTGGATGTTCCTCAACACAATGTTACAAAATGATATGGCACATGTTCCGCCAAAATTACCTAAAGGAATGTCACGTGACATGTTCCCGCCAGAACCACGTAACAAATTGCCGCGTGACATATTCCCCTCCACAGTTACGTAACGATGGCGACATGTTCTTGCCCTAATCACGTAACACAGTGTCACGTCACATGTTTCCGACAAAATCACGCAACGCAATGTCACATGATGTGTCGACCGGTTTATCGACCGCTTTATTGCTACCGCGAATCTGCATATGGCGGCGTTCCGGAAATTTGTGTCCATCGCGATAGACAGAAGAACCATACGAGATTTGAAGACAAAAATGCATACCTTCATTTGGAGTGATGCTTGCCAGATCAAATATTTCGCGCCTTGCCGACTATGATTAAGAGGTGCAAATGTCCGATCAAAGTGCTGACCTTGCGTAAGTATTGTTCATTTAAACTTCAAAGAAATTTTCCCGGTATGTTTGTTGCTCAAGACTTGAAAGATACGCGTCGAGAAGTACCTCTTGTACTGAATAAATTCAACGCAAGCGGTGGACTAGTTGTACGTTTTTTACGCGGAAAACCCAATAAAAAGATGATTTCACTCGTATTGACAAGATGGATAGTGCTATTAAAATACCGCAATAAGTTGTACCTGCCCAAGAGAAGCGTGAACACGATCGTACAGTGCAATCAATTGACTTGCTGTCAATGGGCTCATGTGGCGCAGTGCGCCACTGCTCAAGGCTCTGTCCCATTGGCCAAAAGGCTCTCACATTGCGACAGCGTGACTAGGCAACCACCTGGATATGTATGTTTCTTGTTCATTTCTTCGCGTATCGATCTCTCGCGGCAATCCACTTCACAAAAGACAGATCCTACATGTCTGCCGCGTTCTGTTGCAGAAGTGTTGAAGAACGAACACAACAATAGCAACAGCAAGACACAAGCTCACTTTGTACACTAATGATTTTTTGAAGAACATTGCCGCTCTGAATGAAGGTCAAGTGCGCTCGATAGATTCCTGCTTCCATTTCCTCTGATGCACGCTCTCGATGTGTTCAGCCGTGGCACGACCCTGCTCGTACGGCGTGTGTACAAAATCTGCATAGAGACCGAATTTAATGCAGATGTATTATGGAGGCCATATCGATCCCTGGCGGGTTCTCGACAAGTCGAGTTCCGAAGCTCCGAAACATCGCAATCTTGCGAGAATTGTGGGTCTTGTTCTTCTACGCACTCCACCTTACCTTAGTTTATCTCATAGTACTATTGTTTTCTGAAAAGAAGCTTAGTGGCACACTGTATGAAAGATTAGTGGTAGTGGTACACTGTACACTACAACAGTTGGTGGTACACTGTAAAGAAGGGTAACCAGTTCCTTAGATTTGAGAACCCACTCAAAATCATGAGACTCTTCACACGACTCTTTCGAAATTGCACTTGTGCAGCTGCTCTCTGCCAGTCCCATGTCACAAGCAACGACGTCTACGTATGACTCCGTTCGACTACCTCAATATTTCCTACAAATATTCCATGGTATAAAGGTTGACCGCTTTTCAATGATTAGTCAAACGCCCACCGAGGTACGAATTTGACTGCATTAGCGAGCTCAATCGTGTGCATTGGCCGGCTTGAATAACTAAAATGTTGTATTAGATGAGGCACTGTTGTACAAATAATTCCACCCTACTTAGGGCAGTCGTTTAACCATTGCAGAAAGGTAGGGGCGAGCACATGACTCATAGACGACGCACCACCCCCGTTTACTTAACTGAACTCTTCCCGAGGTCACGCTAGATTGTCAAATAACTACCTAAATGCTGAAATAGAAGCACAGTGGTGGATACAGGGATGCGACGACAAGTTTCTGAGGCTGTATTATAGTCCGACTCCTTTGTGTCAGTTAAGAGTAAATACTCAGGCTACACATCGCGAACTCTCAACTAAAGTAAACCATTATTTATTAGGGCACTATGAGGGCAGCTCCGACATTATTGGCCTCGAAGACACACCGTGGCGCTATCTGCCGGTACCTCTCTGTGACGTAAAAAACGACATCACGTGATACCGGCCGCGCAGCATACATCTACAATGGCGCAGCTCGTTGAGACACGTTTTCTTTCTTTTTTTTTCGTGTTGCAAGCGTTTCCTGTGTGTATCTTAGCTGCAAAAGGACCTGTGCTACAGGTCGGCAAAGTATTTTGCGAGTGAACAAGAGGCATCGCCGCATCCTCCACGCTTGTCGGAAACGTGTGCCCACGGTGCTGACGAGGCCGCTCGCATAAAAGTAAAACTTCATTCGGGCCTAGTTGGTACATGATCTCAGAGGGAAAATTTACAGCGCAAACACAAAGACACACCACAGGAAGGAAATGACACTCACAAGCGCTGACTATCAACTGATTTAATACTGCTGTTGTCAATGCATATATACTTTCAAGGCAGCCCCACCGCACATGCGCCACAACAAAAACCAAAGTGATAAGGTGAAAATGTGATAAGGTGAAAATGTGGATCTCTGTATTAGATACGGGATGACATGAATTCAAATTCAGATGGGTGCAGAGACAAAGATGTGTCGCTTATACATAGGTGATCTCTTTTCCTAAGGTGAAAAGCTTCTAAAGCCAGCCGCGCATGCTCATTTTTGCTTCTGCCAAGTATAGACGTCCCTTTAAAAAAAAAAAAAAAGGAGTGACCTTAATTTAAGGTCGGGCGGTCCCATGCCGCCCATTTCCCACAAGGGTGGGTGACCTCCCAAGCGTACAGTACCTTCCAACAGCCGAGCACCAGGCGGAAGCGCGCTTGTCCCTATTTTACCGGTAGGTACCCGGCGGCAGTGGCGGATGCCTCTCTGCCTACCACAGCAAGGCGGACGCTCAACTATTTCACCAAGGCCGTGGTGGGTAAGGTGTGCCCAGGGGACCTGCCACGTCCTTATGGGGCCACCTTTCGAGATAAGTACACGTAAACCGAGCGCCAGGTGTGTACTCCTCTACCCGTTTTTAAACCGGTGGGTGTCCGGCCGGCACTGGGACTTGAACCCGGTACCTACCGCGTCGGAAGCGGACGCTATACCATTGCGCCACCGGTGCGGTGCTCGGGAAGTTCAGTTAGCTATCACTGGGAATACTCAGACATCCCGCGTAATGTTACTTATTCAAGCGCGAATAGGCGCTACATCTCGTTCACTTGCGCGGACGGTGCACGTGTGATAAGTGACATTTCGATTCACGCTGACAGCTGTACGTAGTTCACGGAATACCTTTTCGGGCTCGTGATTAAGCGGGCAATATATGTGAGGTCTTGATATTGCTCATTCAACCTGCATGTCCATTCATAAGGGAACGTATATGCAGAATGGACGCCCACTTTGGCACTTTTGCCAGCATTATCGCGGGGCAATGATTCATCACGAGCTTAATTATCACCAGCAAATTATATCCTAAATTCATGCATACGGTTCCGCCGTGTGCGCGCATTTATTTCTGCGCACAGTATCTTGACTGTTGACAGGATCAAAGCAGCCTGTTAGTTTTTGCAGTGGCGCTGCTCCGTGAACGAGACACGTTCCCTCTACAGCAGCAAATACGCGTCGTAAATTCGAATGCCTACAGTCCAAAAAACCTTATGCCGTACTCACTGAACATTTTAGCACCAACGCCGTGCACAAAATTGACTTCGCGGAATGCTTCCCAGACACTCAAAATGCATAATCACTTGCCTGTTTTCCCATTCCCAGCTTCTTCAACCAAGACGCTTCGTCTTGGGGTATATATGCGCGAAAATTACACCTACCTCGATCGAGTATGTCAAGTGCTGTGGCCCCGAGCAGTTTCCCATGTGCAAAAGCATGAAGAAAAGTAACCGGCTTGGTGAAGAAAGCTAGCGCGCTTCGCCGGCGACGTCGAAAGCGTCACGTGATGTCGTTTACTACGTCACAGCGACAGCAGCGCCGGTCTTTCCAGTGGTCGCCCTCGAGGCCAATATCCAAACCCATTTGCAGCACAGTGGGAAAATGTCAAAAGCAAAAGCTTCACAAGGGTCACTGTCATTAGAATCAGTGTGCTAAACCTGGCATAAACAAAAGACAGTGTTCAGTTTTTATGAATTTGTCTCAATGATAAAAGTAGAAAAACAGTGTTTTTTTTCCTTTTTTGCTTAGGTTGCGACATCCAGTGCACTATTTTATGTTTGACAGAAAGGAGCACGTTGAACATGTCTGGTTATCACATGCTGCATATGTTACTCACAAATACCGAGTGCAATTAACTGCAGGTTAGAGAAATTGAGCAATGCACGGCGATGAAAAAATAAATAACACTTGCTAAGCTACAAGTATGAAAAAGTTAATCGCAGTTTACGGCAATGTACGACTCGTATCTGTGCAACGTACGCTAAACGTAACGGAGGCAGCCGCAAAGAAAACGCCATCTCAATCAACAGAGGCAACGTGATTAATGCACAGTGATATGGGTGGAAAGCTGGCTCAGGAATCACTATACTGGTGGATATGAAAGAATGTATTTATTTTACAAACGCACTTCTCTTTGTTTCATCCGGTTAAAACTGGTTGGCACTTAAAATATGATTGTTGAGCCAGAACTATTGTAAAGCTTCGAGGTCTTGCACTTTTAAATGCGAAGCATTTCTTAGCGAACTTCGGCGAGTTTGAGCGTATCTATCTATCTATCTATCTATCTATCTATCTATCTATCTATCTATCTATCTATCTATCTATCTATCTATCTATCTAGCCGCCTACGATTTTGTGCTCTCCTGGCCGTTTCGCTAATCGGATGTTTACGAAAATTGGTATGCCACATCATGACTACATGACGAACATAAATGACTGGTCATAACATGAAAATCATGATATGCATGTCATGAGCGGCATGATTTACATGCCACGGTCTTGGGGCTCTCCTGGCCGTTTCGCTAATGGGATCTATGCGAAAATTGGTATGGCACAACATGACTGCCTGACGAACATAAAAAGCAGGTCATAACATGAAAATCATGACATGCGTGTCATGAGCGGCATGATTTACATGTCAGAGTCTTGGTGCTCTCCTGGTCGTCTCGTTAATGGGATGTATACAAAAATTGGTATGCCACAATATGATTGCATGGCGAACATAAATGACAGGTCGTAACATGAAAATCATAACATCCATGTCATGAGTGACATGATTTACATGCCACGTGTTTCGTTAATGGGCCGTATACGCAAAGTGGCATGCCACAACATGACTGCATCAGAAACATAAATGAGAGGTCATAACACGAAACTCCTGACGTGCATGTCATGAGTGACATGATTTACATGCGACGGTCTTGGTGCTCTCCTGGCCGTTTCGTTAATGGGATGTATACGAGAATTGGTATGCCACGACATGACTGCATGGCTAGCATGACTGACAGGGCACAACATGAAAATCATGATATGCATGTCATGGTCGACATGATTTACATGCCACGCGTTTCGTTAACGGGATGTATACGAAAATTGGCATGCCACAAGGTGACTGCATCATGAACGTAAATGACCGGTCATAACATGAATATCATGACATGCATGTCATGAGCGACATGTTTTACATGCCACGGTCTTGGTGCTCTCTTGGCCGTTTCGTTAGTGGGATGTGTAGGAAAATTGGTATGCAACAATATGACTGCATGAAGAACATAAATGACACGTCATAACATGAAAAGCATAACATGCGTGTCATGGGCGGCATGATTTACATGCCAGGCGTTTCGTTAATGGGATGTATACCAAAATTGCTATGGCACAACACGACAGCATGACGAACGTAATTGACAGGTCATAACATTAGAATCATGACACGCGCGTCATGACCGGCATGATTTACATGCCATGGTCCTGGCGCTATACTGCCGTTTTGTTAATGGGATGTGTGGGCTCCGCCTATGACCAGAGGGCGTTACGTAGCTCTCGTCGGACGGCTCAGTCGCGCACGGTGCTAATTTCTGCAGCCCATGTAGGGCGCATGGACGCTTAGCCGTGCTCCCTACATGGGCTGCAGAAATTAGCGTCCTTTCCTAACCGAACCACAATCAATCAATCAATCAATCAATCACGGTGGAAACCGAGGCGACAGCGACGCGCGCGTTTCTTCGCTGCTTTCCGGTCAAGCTGCGAACCACACGAACGCTCGCGGCGTCGCCCGTTAGAACAGTTTGCCTCCGGTTTGGAGCGCGCGTTTCAAAGGAAATAAAATGAAAGAAGGTGGGACGGGCGGTCGCTGCTGCTATAGACCTATTCCACCGGGCCTACGTCACGAAGATGCGGTGGCGCTGTCGTCGGGAGTTTTGGTTTCGCATGGTAGGCATCCGCCGGCGCGCCTACCGTAGCAGCCGCTGCGTTTTCGCTGGTGCGGGCGCTGCTCACCGCCGTGAAATGAATAAAAAAGTGTTCGCCGATGACCTGCGCCGTGGGTTGGTTGCTCAGAAACGCACAAGACACGTGCGATCGGTTTTTATCGTTTTCCTGCTTATGTTTGTACCTGTAATGCCGGCTGTTTGGCGCATCGGTTATGCGCCAAACATTTTCGTCACGACTAAGCATATGTATAATTATTTAGCGTTAGTGCGGCTTGTTTCATTTGAGAGAAATAGCATTCTCACAAGTTTGTCAAGTGTAATGCTCGACACCAAATTTCTTGGCATAAACAAAGTGCGGACACAGAGCGATGACGCTTACCGCAAAGCGCGCACGACGTTAGCTTAGCTCGATGTGTAGAAGTAATCGCGGTCGCCGTGTATTATTGAAGTGGGGAAGGTATAGATATGTCATACGATTTTCATTCACTCAAGTGAAACAAATATATAAGAGCGTAATTCACGTAGCCGTGAGCGAAAGGCAGATTACAGCGACGCTTTGGCAAATTGCTTGCGGCTGCGATAGCATACACACGAGAAGTGTCTTTGGCAATGCTGTAGTGGTTATGATGCGCTTTAAATTTTTTTTTCGGTTGTCAGGCTGCTCGAATGAACTACACGCTTGAAATTTGCCGCGTCGTTACAGGACTTCACGCCTTCACGATCGGAACTGAGCGTCAGAGCCGCAAGCCGCGGTTATGCACCTTGCTGGCGGTTATTTGAGAGCCTTGTCCTTGGCACGTTATTGCTTTTTGTGTGTGTGTGCGTTATCACAGCCGTATTTACACAGGTTGTAGCGTCACCAATATCGCATATACTTGAGTACCTGTTCCGTTACATTTGTTTTTGCGCAAGGATTTCCTGTAGAGGCTTTAGGTCCGAAACAGTATTTTAGCTGAGGCATCCTCAAGTCGCATTTAAACAAGTCTCGCTGTTGCAAGTGGTTCATCCTTGCGCTAGTTACCGAATTAAAGCATACGCATGAAGCGATGCCGACATGATAGCTCGCGATCATTCGCATCATGTGGCAAGGTGCTTATCCTTTCAGTCAGTTTCTCACATCTTGTCATAGCTGGGCGTCGGCACATTCTTTTCTACATTCATTGAATGCTTCCTACAGAGTTAACGCAACTTCATCTCACGCGGCTGCCCCTCGCAAACTGTTGTAAACACGCCGTCGGCGCTCCGACGCCCCGTGTTCGGAGGCAGCTTTCGCACACGCTTCGCCGGCGGCGGTGGCGCGACCGTGCAGGGCCGCGGCAAGCGGTGGGCGGGGCCTCCGCGCCGCGACGTCGACACAAGCCGTGGTTATATCGCCGGTGCCTACCACTGTTTACCAACATGGAATAGGTCTATAGAGTTGGAGACGCGCATCGCGTTCGCGTATTTCCCTGTCACAGTCTGCCCAATATTGCTTCTTCTCTCCGCCAGGCAGTGCATTCTGGCGCTCATGTCGCACATGGAAAACTCGACTGCACGGAGCCTATACGAAAATTGCTTTGGCACTACATGACTGCATGACGATCATGAATGATAGGTCATAACATGAAAATCGTGACATGCATGTCATTAGCGGCATGAACGTGTCTACATGCCACTCGTTTCCTTAAAGAGATGTATACCAAAATTGCTATGGCACAACACGACTGCATGACGAACATAAATGACAAGTCGTAACGTTAGAATCATGACATGCGTGTATGAGCGGCATGGTTTACATGCCACAGTCTTGGTGCTCTTGGGGCCATTTCGTTAACTTCATATGTACCAAACTCGGTATAGCGAGACAACAATGCAAATCCATTTTACGTTCCTTATGCGTGCTTCGGATTTCCTTGATTCCCACTGCACGTGGGATCTGCCAATTATGGAGAGAAAGGCCGTAGTGGAGAGCTCCGGAAATTTAGACCACCTGGGGTTCTTTAACGTGCACTGACAACGCACAGTACACGGGCCTCTGGCATTTTCGCCTCCATCGAAAATGCGACCGCCGCGGCCGGGATCGAACCCGCGTATTTTAAGTGCAGCGTGAAGAAGCTGCTTGACTGCTTGCCCCTTGAGGAGAGCTGCAGCAACCGTGGCCACGCTCTTCCACCAATGACGCAGCTTCTGATTGCGCTGCGCTTTTATGGAGCAGGCACGTTTCAAGTAGTGGCGGGCGACCTGGTGAATGTGTCTCAGCCGACAGTGAGCCGCATCATCGAACGTGTGTCGCGGGTGATCGCGAAGCATTTGTTCCCAGCCGTCGTGAAGTTCCCCGACACCGATGACGGGTTCCGTGAGACGATGGTCGAATTCCACCGAATTGCCAAGTTCCCCGGGGTGACAGGGTGCATAGACTGCACCCACATCCGTATAAAAGCACCACATCCGTATAAAAGTTTCTCCCAGGCACTGTCCTTAGCGCGCTTGGACACGTTGTCGGTGTTTCTGTTTTCATTTGCCGATCTGTGTCGCGTCACCAAATTACACAGTAATTCGCACTCTTCGCGCGTGTAAACGAACCTCCGTGCGGTCGTCTTACCGCCGTCGCGCGTGACGCTGTCGTCCGTGCTCATGTCGCCGTCTGTCAGGGCAAGCAGGACGCCACGAGAGAGAGAGAGCTCTTTATTGAAAGGCAGAGAACTTAGCCGGCGTTGAAATATCGCTGACATGCTACTCTGCATGGGGAGGGAGTTTGGGGAGAGAAAGACAAGTAGAAAGAAGTGCAAGAGACAGTGAAAAAGAAAAGAGAAATAAGTTGGGCTTTGTGTTTCTGACTATGATGCCTAATTGCCAACATATGTTGGCATTGAAAGATAGGAAATGAAAGATGTGTGGTTGATCCCTCTGTCATGGGAATCGGTATAACACGAAAGTGAAACCTGTCTTTGAAAATAAGAGGCATTCCAGCAAATCGAGAGACGGGAGGTCGGTTTGGCACTGTGGACATGTGAACCCCTTGCATGTACTACGCATCAGCGGTAGCTCGGCCCTGCGCAGGGATGCTCGACACTTACACACAAGCAGTTCTCGAACGTCTCGCACTCCACCGGAGACGCAGCACAGAACGCGCCAGCGCACTCCGCCAGCCTGCCATAAACTAGGAGCGTCCGCAAACAGTGAAACTTTGCAAGCGAAACTGAACTGTTTGTCAGCGGATCATTCTGCGAACTTACACATCGCTGCGCGAAAGATACATCATTTGCTTGTCGGCGGTCGTCTGCGTTCCTGGAGTAGAGCGTGTCGCAACGCAACTGGCTATCATAGACGTCACATCAGACAACTTATGCAGCGGCCGTGGCTGAAGCAAGGCACCGGCAGGACGCCGAAGCTTGCGCTGTGATAGAGGCGTTGAGATTAGTGAAGCATTATCTACCACCGCGCATATTATTTCCTCGATATTGTAAGTCTGGCGGTGGTGCGGTCGATAAGGCTGCCAGCTGCTACCATCGCACCCTGGCTGGTTGCGGGTTCAACTCACAGTGAGTAGAATTTTTCCAACCTCAAATGAGTGCTTATTTTTTCAGAGAACTGCTTCAGTTACGGAAGTACGTCATAATTTTTTTTTTTGTGTACCCCGACATCGAACACTTTCATGTTTAAAAACAACATGCTACATTTTTAACAGCATGAAAAAGCACATAGACATTTGTTGCTCAGTATTTTCACATTATTTTTATTGCATGCATATTTTACAGAAAAATGTTAAGCAAAACACTCCACACGTCAAAGCGGGGTAACTATGACGTCCATGTTACCCAAACGACTAGAATTCACAAACGTATCACTTAGAAGCAATAACTGTATATGAGGCATCACTGTAGCAGAGTATGCGAAATTAATGGTCGATTTCAGCTCAGCGTTAGACGGTGTGCATACATGTCACACAAATGTGCAACACAACTGCAAAATCAGTGACGGTGCTCGCTCATCAGTGCTAGAATAAATGTATAGACATAAATGGCGGAATTCAAATGAAACAGTCACATTCCAGTTTTGTCTGAAGTATAGCAGCTAAGTACGGATAAGCTGCAAAAACAAGGGGTTGTTACACTTAACATTTCATACATTTGACAAGGCTAAGAAACCTTACGAAACATGCTGTCATAAGAAGAGTAGTTATTTAAGGAAACATAGAACATTCCTTGCATATGCCGACACATATTATTTCACAAATGCAGCAATAACAATTTCTACCATTTCGCGTGCAACATCAAGTTATCAGAAAGCGAGAACTGTGCGACAAATATTTCTTGTGCGGTGTTTGAAGACAGTGAAGTATAGACCACGCATTCATTTGCAAGTATGAGCAGACTATAATTGACAGCGGAAATCAAACGAGAAATCTCGAGGGGAACAGAAGTACAGCTGCACTCTGTACATGCATGTAACTGCAGAGAGTTATTTATCAAGGACCAGATGGAATTTCATTGAATTTCAGAAAAACAAATGTAACCGTTATAACCGCACGTCCGAGATTACTCTAATGATTCTCCGCTCAGTCGATTTACTTCATCAAACCACCTCAAGCTGGTCTATGAGTTAAAACTAGCAAACCTTACTAAACGCGACATCCAGCACTGCATGTAGCATTCGGAAGGAGCTTTCATTTCGCTCAATACTCATTTGGAAGTAGGTTAATGAGCTTTTGAATCTCCATTGAACCATATTTGGCTAGAATTGCTTTTAAGATGAAGAAAAACGCGTAGAATTTGATCACGTCGCCTTCAAAGTTTGACTACCTGCCGTTTTAGGACGTGGCTATTTTTTGAAAATTACAGGCAAATTGCAGGCAATCCTCAATTACAGGCAATCGTTGTGTTGCAAAAGTAAGAAGAATGCTGAGAACATAGAATATGCAAGAAAGTGATTTCACAATAAGTTACATAAGTTCAAAGATTAAAGCCAAGCTGAGGCGCTGTATACGTTTTGAAGTGAGTCAGACACAAATTTCAACTCACTTACTGAGCAAGCATGACATATTTCGTTATCATAAGCAGCAGTAGGGACACTGCAGACATAACGATGAGCACCGTGTCTGCAATCACACATTCAAACAATTTAAAATCGCCATCAGACAGCTCGTTCGGACACAGAACGTCCGATTATGAAAAGTTATTCCCTGTGGTGCAAAAAAAAAAAGAAGAGTGCAAATCAGGTTCCCAAGTATTCGGGTCGTGGATGTTTGATGCTGACGCCTTCCGGTCTGAGCTAGGAAGCGTGAAATTAAGATGATTATGCGAGCTGCAACCACCCTTACTTGTACTAGATGAAAAACAAGTATTCCATGAACCGCAGTGACGAGCGAATGTAACATTGAGATTGCTCCATTAAGTACTCGCCTGAGTACGGCACATATAAGCGTCATGATCCCTGTTATCTCTCAGGACTAAACAGATTCACCGTGGCTTTGCTGCTGAGCCTGCGAATGCAGGGACCCTGAGTAAGGCGAAGAACAAAGGAATAGAGCAGTAGGCCCCGCGACCGGCTTGTGTGCCTGTTTATTGTCTTTACAATGGCAGGGTCTACGAACTACGAACCATAAATAGTCGGTCCTGAGGGTCTTTCACCCAAGCAACGCCGTCCAGCTTTCCACGATCATAGAACCCGTTGCTATCCTCCGCCCAGGAAGAACAATGCCGCCATTCGATAACGGCGTCAAGGCGACCTCGGTGGCTTACCCGGCGTGGCCAAGACACCGCAAAACCTGCCTTTCTTCGGGAGCCCTGCTGACGCTTCCCGTTGCGACCATCCATCGCCCAGGGCTCCTGAGCTGCCTGCGCTGCTTAAGAATGATGTACAGCCTGCCTCGGTGAAGAATTCTGTCGCCGTGATTACGGTAATTGGCACCTACTCCTTGGACGTCAACGCTGGACCCGCGTGCGGATCAACCAAGATCGCCGCGGTGCTGTCGCGGGTCATCGCGCGCCTCCGTGTCAATGCCAATGCCTTGAGAATGCCGAATTCCATGTTATCTCCTGACACCCTTCAAGCGTTGTGCATCGTACATTCCTTTTTTAAAGCTGTTTTAGTCATACCGACTGCCAGTCATATCTTCACAAACATTTCATATTGTAAACCGTTTGCTTGTCCTTCCTGCGCTGCCGTTATTCGCGGCAACTCTGGCGCGCACCGCGCGGTCGGCTCTAAGGCAACGAGCCCCCTCACGAGCCAATTGCCGATGACGCTTGTGGTGGGCAACTTCTTCCTCAGACGTACGCATTGGTTGAACCACCAAATCAAAGCTGCGTATATACTAAGGGGATGCACATCCCCCGATGTCAAGAAAAGAGAAAAAAATCGCAGCATATCCACGGGGTGAATGAAGATGAGTGGGCGAAGCTCCGGAGGGAATCATCGGTAAACCGTGAATCTTCCGTGCAATTCGCCCAGTCGATCATCGTGTAAAGACGTCTCACGCAGCCCCTTACACAGGCCGGAAAGCGCACCGTGTTTGCCGACGCCATTACATGACTGCTGAGAGAGTAAAAGGCGGAGAGGCCTCAGCGTCTTACACCAGCTTCTTACACGGGTCGTAACGCGCTAGCACAAACGCGTTAAAAACGCGGTCTTTCGTTAATATTGGGTGTTTACTGTCATCATGGTGTCATCATGGTGCATGTGTCCATGTGCGCCAATAAAGAAAGAAAAAAAAAAGTCCATGTGCGCTTCGTGGCGCAGTGGCTAGCACCGCGCGTTCGGAAGCGAGGGGTCCCTGGTTCGATTCCGCGCTTCGGACACAACGTTCGGAATTTCTTTCTCTTCGTCCATGGTCCATGAAGCGCGATCCGACGCGTACGGCGACGATCCAGGAGAATGAGAGGAGAGCTCCCGGCGCAGCCCCGCGCAGCAGCTAATCGGAGAGCAGCGGCACCTCCAGCGCTCATATACAAGTACCGCCATCTAGCGGACATTCCAAGAACTAAACGAGAGGTGGCTACCTACAACAACTACATACATCGGGGACGCACGACCCACGCCTTAAGGAGCTTCGCCCCTAAAAACATGCCAGTCATACTGTTCCCATATCTTGACATTGTGAAAGCGTGCTGTGTAGTGTGCTAGTTAAGAAACACCCGGCTTCAGAGAATGCGGACGTTGGGTCGGACCCCAGAAAGACCGACAAATTCTTTCTCTTTCTTCCTTGCCTTACTTCTTGGCAGCGGATGCAAGCCATTCATGTTGTTCGCACATATTCGCACCTCCCGACTGTGTAACGGCTAAGACACTTCTGTACCGGATTTAGGGCCTGTGATAGGCAGTCGAGCACTGGCCACAAATTTTGTTCTTTCTATATTTTGTCTCCTGCTAGCTCACGTCACCCTGTTTTAGCGAATATAAAACTACCACGAGACAGGTCCGACGAAAACGGCTTCGGTATAATACCACGCATTGGTTAAGGAGAGTCGGGATGTGGTGTATCGAAGAGTCGGACACGACTCTTACATCGATATACCCACTAAACGTTTCCGTAGAGCGATGAGGAGCCTTTGCCGCATCACGCATGCGGACGCGTTCACAAATGATCAAGTTCCTTGACCTGAGAAGGTCAAAAAAAAAAAAGAAGGACATGGCGCAACAGTTACACATTTGCTTCTTGTATTTTGTGCGTAGCTGACTATGCACGATAAACGCAGTGGGACATCAACGCCTCGGACTACCAGTTTTTCATTTAAAGGGGCACTGACACCAAAATTTTCGTCTGCTGTTTTTTCGCTGCAATACGTAGCTGGGGACCTGTTAGCCATAACACGGCACATCATTTGCTCCAGCGCGCGTCAGATAATTATTTACGGCCTGTTTATTACCCACTAGTTTCAGTTTTGGTTTGGGAGAGCTCAAAAAACGACAAGGCGCCCGGTGTAACTGGCGCCATCTAGCGCTCGCAACGGAGTAGAGTTCGGACACGTGAGCACATATAACTGTGACGCACTTCCGCACGACAACCGCCGCGTGCTCGTTTTCTTTCGCCTGTCGCACGTCCTGCGCGTTGTTGTCGCTGTTGCTGTCATCGTTGTTGGGTGGCAACTATTTTCTTGAGGTCTGGCGTCGCCGGCAGTCTACTAACGCAGCCGCAGCGAATAACCAATGGCGGCTATGACGTCATCATTGCTAGCTGAGCTCGGCTGCCGTGGTGACGTCGCGGAAGTTAGGGGTCCCCTTCAGGTCACCTTTGCTGCTGCCGATGTCGCGATGTACAGCGTCTAGCGCTCGATTGCGCATGCGAACTTCAATATTCATTTAAATTACCTTCGGAGCTGTGTTCGCCATTGCGATTTGGTAGATGACATCTGTATGTCCACGAAAATCGATCTCGCAAGCTATCTTAGCAGCGAAATTTTGGTGTCAGTGCCCCTTTAATACATCACAACCTCCTGCGGAGGCTGAGTTGAGTGGTAGTTGGAGCACAGGTACACATAAAGGGCCGCGAATATCATATTGTCATCGGCCCCTGAAACACCCCCGATGCATTTTGTGATGACAGTGCAAAGGAGTGCATCCCTGACGTCGATCGAGTCCACCTTTAATTCGAAAAAAAAATGGTTGGTAGGCGTGCCGCACTTGACAGTCGCCGGTTGGTTCAACATATTTTGCCTCTTGTAGAAGCCCTGCGCATAAGTCAAGCAATGCCAGGAATTTTGCGGGATCGGTTTAGAGCTAGCGCTTCATGAGCCATGTAGTAGGATTTCAAGTGTCTAAAACCCCGCGGGTCACGTGAGAGCTCAGGTTCTTTTTTCAGTATCTACGAAAAGAGACGCTACCCATATGAACACTGAACTTTTTACCGTAAAGCTAGGGTGAAGATAGGACAACAAGGCCAAATAGGGCAACAAGGAAGTCTACAAAGAAAAATATTGTTACGACGTATAGGGTTCGCATGCCTTTAAACCAATAATAGGTTACGCGAAGGTGAAGAAGCAGCGACGGGCGCATGTGATGCTGTCAGCCATTCTGCTACAACCGCAGCCTGTAAATATCGCAATGTACTTTTCTGCCGCCACCATGTATTTGTGATTCCCCATGACAGCATGTAACCAGCGTGAACACTACGAATGCTGCTCGTGTTATGTTAGACCGCTAATATTAGGTATTTGTGGCTAACGGTTATTTATGGCGTGCCTTTATTGTAGTAAAATAGAGTTCTGACTCTCCTTCTTTAAAAGTTTCCCGCACAAAGACATTTCTCATTTGCCACAAGTCCTCTGGTGACCTTTTTGCAATAGTTTCATCTTTCAGATGTAAAATGTCTGCGCCCTCCAGTGCGATAAGTTTACTACAAGAACTTCGACGTCTCCAAAACCCTCCTCCGATGTTGGCAGTTCGGGTACTGCCTCGCGATGCTTGAGGGCACGGGATCGAATGTTGGCCATGGTGGCGATATTACAATGTGGGCGAAACGCAAGAAAAGAAAGAATACAGCCATGTACTTCTACGCTGCTCGACGTTCAAGAACGCCATATAATCAAAGCTGCTCTGGAGTGCTCTACCACGTGGTGTGTCTCCATGTGCTTTTGGCGGAAAAGAATTACTATATTCAGACATCTGCAACGTTGGTACGAGTTTACGCTCTTTACGCTTACCTTTAAGTACCGCAACATTTGGAAATTATAAATCGTCGCTTGAAACGTTACGACTGTTGCCCAATTATCAGTTCAATTATAAAGACTGCGGTAGAAGCCAACAGCAGGAGCAGAAAAAGTACTAAAAAACGACCAAGCTCAGTCATCTGAATCGACTGGTGCTCTGTGGTTGCGCTGTCGGCAGCGACAGGCATTCTTTTGCAGTCTTTGGGGATCCCAAGTAGTCCTGTCTCGCGTAATCCGCGCACCAGATTTCGAAACGCGACCTTAAGGGCGAAATTTTTGCGAACCAAGAAGCCAAACAATGCCTGATTCAGCGTGTCCTTCGATTCGACAAACTCGCTCTTTGACATTGGGAAACACGGGGGCGACGCATGCGTTAAACAGATACGGCCCTTTTTCTTTGCACATGCAAGGCATTCCTTAGGACTCCTGGTGACGAGACTGTTTCTGTCGTTCGCTGCATAGAAAGCTACGGTGAGTTTCCTATGCAGCTTTGTGAAGCTGATGTTCCGCGTAATGCTTCCGTACGTCATAGTTCCAATGTGCAAGCACGGAGTGACTTCTTTGCGACTCATCGCGCTGTCAAGCTTCTCAAACGTGTCAATAATGTCATCGCGAGAACGAAAACTGAGCCGTGAAACGAACTCGCTGCGCAGATAGTTTGACACCGGAAGGACAGCGATGAACCACAAGTAGTACACCAGAGTACGCGTGAGTAGTGGAATTCTTCTTCGAGAAATGGGCGTAGAAATTGCATAAAAGTAAGCTAGAAGGAAAAGAAAATATTCGGCGAAAGTGTTGGACAGGCACAGTTTTTTTTCGATCACGTCAGCGAGCGTTAGAACGGATGAAGTTAAGACGAGCGCTATTACGAGCAGCAAGAAGACACTTTTTGACTCCACTAGAATGTTTGAAACAGGTGTCAATTCGAAGCTTCCACTTTGAACAAAGAATGTTTCGTGGACTTGACTAGTAACTTGATCAATGTTGAAATTTAGTGCACTTTCGCGGGAAAAATACATCAAGTTTCCCACGATGTCAACTTTACCCGACTCGAGCATGTACAGCTCTACACCGTGTTGTCTGGTGGTGAACCATTTCGCGGTGACATTACGAATCCTAAATGCCTCTAACAATACTGACATAGTTACTGTCTTTCTGCAAAAATACCCTTCCTGATAGGCATCTCTGCATCCAATATGTATTCGTTTATTTCTGAGCCCAAGTTCTGGTGCAGAGCTGGTGTGATCATCCTTGAAATAATACGGACATTCTCTTGCCGATGGTGAAGCAGCGAGTGTTTGTGGCAAATGCAAGCACTGTGGTCTCCTTTGTTCTCCCCTACAGAAACTACCGTTTGCGCAAGATAACATTCTCGTCTTGAAAAGCTTCTGATCGCCATCGTGCATTACGTTAGGAGCAACTTCAATGAGGAAGCAGTCAACCATGGCAAAATGAACGGGGCTAATAGGACACATTGGCAGGTGTATCAGCGAGTAATGACCGAGATTTATTGCAATCACGTTTGTCTTCCTACCCGCTTCAACATTTGCTTTGATGTATCGATGCAAAGCGTTTGGAGGAAGTGACCACAGAGTCACAGCCCAAGAAAACTGGCGCAGTAGCGAAAAAGTGCTTGCATTCCAGTATCCTGCCTGCGCAACCAGAGCTACCTCGTCCTGCCTTAAGATATAAGGCCGCAAACTCTCAAATAAATGCTCATTCGTCAAATCCAATGAGGCGTTTTGTGAAGAGCAATAAGTTAGTGAAATACTCAAATAAAAGCAAGCTAATATCCCCGTGTGCAATGTCATTTGCGGACCACCGTTTCAATGGCTCTGAGAACACCAACGTTTCTAAAGCTCAGCGCTGCCCAGTACACACCTTCGCAGCCAACGGCAACACGGACATCTCATGTGTTTTTCGAAAGTAATGGGATGATTATTTTCTGAATAATTTGTAAGGATGGGAACCTTGACGCAAGTTGCCTAATGAAAGTTGCAGCTGTCTTCATAAATCTTTGCCTTGATTATGATGAAGCGTGATTATGATCACGGCAGAGCGTAGTTTTTGAGGAATGTGAGCGACTGAAAAAGCCACTCGTCTTCTCTTTGTATGAACTTGTGGTAACTCGTTCTATCGTGTATGCCTATAACTCCTCTCAGTTTCCAAGGAATCTGCGACAGAGCTAAAATAAAAGGAAAAAAAAAAGAAGCTCAGTTTAGTGATTAGTGTAAAACTACCACCGAATTCCTCTCAACAGCTGAGGTTCAGCAGCTGCTGAAGGCAAACATACAACTCAGCATCAGACACCTTTCGTCGTCCTTTTCAACTGAGGTTAGGAAATCTTTGTACCCGCGTACCTCACGCTAAAAGGCATTCGAAATTAAATCCCATCGCGGTACACAGCAAGCGGACCCTCTCCCTCAGTTGCGTGTGCCTGGATCTGCTGATTGTTCCTATTGTCCTCACCAGTCGTGTCGTTCGTCTGAAATGAGAACAGCGAAATAAAAATTACACAAGTGGAAATCGGATACATTTACCATTCAACAGCAAAACACTCAAAACCTCCACGGTGAATGGTGATGATCGGCATCAGCTTCTCCGGAACGTTTGGGCTTATTTTTTATTTATTTATTTCCTCAAGGACCTCAAGATGAGGTGTTACATGCGGGCTAGGCCAAAGAATATAAAAATTTAAAATAAGCTAACCAAAAAGTCAACAACAAGAAGATATGATGAGACTGATTCGATGAGCCGCTTCAATATTCTTCGGTTCATAACAGTGCGTAACAGGAAATATTGCAGAAGAGTAACATTATGGGCTTGAGTAAGGAATACAGTGTTACGGTAATTGTTTCGGGCGATACGATGGGACCTCCTTAAGTACGGATTATCGGAAAGTAAATAATAAAGAAACATATGAAAAACATTAAGATGGGCTGTTTTACGACGTGACGCAAAAACGAGTGAATTAATTTCGTTCTGTGTGTCTGAGACGCTTGAATTATACGAATAATTACAGAAGATAAATCAAGTCGCACGGTTCTGTACCAACTCAAGAGCCCTAAAAAGGTTACTGTGGGAGTAAAAGAGAGCGCTGGTGTACTCCAGTTTCGGAAGCGCTAGGATTTGTTAGGCTACTTAACAGAGGGTGGAGTGCAGCCAGAGGTTACAGCGTAGGTGCCCTAGGGCATGGAGAAAGAAGTATTTGAGGAGGGAAAACTGCTGCGCCACGGCAGTGCGCGGTGGCGGCCCCTTAATGTCACGCTTGGGCGAGGAGGAAGTTGAATCTTCTGCGCATCTCGACAGATTACGCTTCCGGCCTGTTGCCATCGTTTACATGTCATCCCATGGGCACGACACACAATAACCGCGTTACCGTCTCATATATCGTAAATTTTCTCAGTTTTCAGTCTATAGCCTCAATAAATAGGGGCGGCGAACATTTTAGCTGTAGTTATTAATAAATGCTGACTTAATTACGTGCTTTACAGCGCTTGGAACGAGCTGCTTGCAGTCACTCCGGAGCAGACGACGCATGCCGCTGGAAGTCACTCGTTGGCGTGTTATGAGTACACGCATGGTTGTTGTTGTTGTTTTGTGGGGTTTAACGTCCCAAAACCAGTTTTGATTATGAGAGACGCCACGCATGGTTAAATGGCCTTGTGAAGAAAGGGCGTGAAAGTTTCCACGTATTCTTTGTAATATGCCTACTGTAGGACTTTCACGGGCTTCCGCTGCGTGCGGCACGGGCGGCTTCTCGAACATTGAATGCGCGCGCTTTTCGTGCTGCAACAAAGGCTTGCGCTATCTAGGATTTCCATCACTGCCGTTTTCAGGGTGCAGATGTGTTGTGGCAAACCTCAACATTGGCTCATTCTGCAAGGTGAAACTTATTACTTGCCCCGTCACGGTGGTCTAGTGGTCTAGTGGTAGTCACATGACGCGGCGATGTTAAAGGGAGCTTGGTGACGAAGTCTTCGACAAAACGACACGGCCTTTCTTGTAACTATAGGCGCCGTGCCGCCAATATTTTCGCGCTGTCTCAGCCAGGGATTGATGCCCCCCCGCTAACACTCCCCTAACACCCCCCCCTTCCCCCCCCCCTTGTATTCTCACAGCCCCTTAAGATTTCGCCAGATAACCATTGGGTTGGTATCCACACCCCCCCCCCCCCCCCGACCCCCACCCCGCTACTGGTTACGCCATGGGTAACACCCCCAGCGGCCTCCCACTCCCCCCATAAAAAAAAAATCGAAATTCTGGATAAATCACGGGCTCAGTTACCAGGTTTCTGTTCGCCAAAAAAAAAAACGTGAGATATAAAAGAAAAGCAAACACACGGCCCACTGGACCTGTCGTGAAGTGCGGAGACAGTGCAAAGATGGAGACTTGGGTTGTTAAGACACAAATATTCTCGCTGCTTGCCACGTTGAGGAAAGTGAGATGGTGCGTGCTCACATGTCCTTTTGCCACGAGTACAATGCCTTGAACAATAAGAAAGCAAATAACGGCGTATGTGTAGTTGAAAGAAAAGAAACGACGCTGTACTGGTGCCGACCTAACCAATCGAGCTCGCGTTATAAAAGAAATATACACTTCGCGTTATAGAAAAGATAGTGTGCAGCTAATAGTTGTGCATGGGACACTTTCTTAGTCTATAAGATAATTTGCAGCCACCGAGGACGCACGAGAAACGCCCCCATTGCGGTGAATCGGCGCCGGTTGGTTTTGAAAAGTTGAACCGCCCAGCTTCCGCGGAGAAGGCGACGCGCGCCTTTCTCCGCGAGCTGTCTCGCACGACTAATGGCGCGTCGGTGCGGTGCCCTACAGCGTGACTTTACTGGGCCGCCCGAACAAGCGCTCTTTCCCCTCTTCAAGAACTCTTGCTCCATGCCTAGGGTACGGTTCGCAGAATTTATTTTAGTGATAACATGACATTTCCAGGTTAGGTCTCGTGAGACATGTACACCAGGATGAGTCAGTGATTAGAATCACCATGCCATTGATAATATAAGTCGATGGAACATGATAGTGACAAAGGTGTACATATATCAGGAGAGTTTCATATTCATTCAACGATATGAGCCAAGTGTTGCACCATTTCAGGACGCGCGTGAGGTCGCTTTGCAGTGCGATACGGTCCGAGGGGTTAGTAATTGCAGAATAAATGACACAGAAATCTGCAAATAATCGGATATGAGAAGAAATCTTTGAAGGCATATCATTTATGTATATTAAAAATAGGAGGAGCCAAGAAATGTACGTTGCGGTACACCTGGAAGCGGGGGTATCAGGCATGAATAACGCGAGTTGGCATACAGAAACTGCAAGATATGTGCCAAAAAACCCCTAATCCAGCTCAGGACATATGGACGGGTAAGACGTGAGAAGTTTGATAAGAGGCGACGATGGGAGAGTTTATCAAAGGGTTTCACAAAATCTAAAAATATTGCGTCGATCGCTGTATTATTAGATTCGGAGCATCTCTTGCTCGCGGGTATGTCACGCGTCCGGCGTCCGCCCTCACACTATGTATGCGCGGCTCTCCTCTCCCTTCCCTCTCTCTAACAGCTGCTGCAATAAATAAAGCGGGTAGAGAGCGCGCGCGCGCGGCGTCCGTCCGCACTCACACTACGCATGCGCGACTCTCCTCTCTCTTCCCTATCTCCAACAGCTGCTGCAATAAAAAGCGGGTAGAGAGAGCGCGCGCGCTTTGCTCCAGTAGTATCTCAACTTCTCCGGTGAAAGAAGTTGGTGGTGTTGTGTGATGGAAGCAGCAATTCCGTCAGCGAGTGGGTTGACGCAAGTACGCATCAGCATCAACCTAGACTCTGAAAACGGTCACATGATGCGTGTAACGAACCAGGTTAACAACGTAATAACACGCAAGGTTCACCGCAAGGCTCACCGCAAGGTTCACCGCAAACGTAACACCGAAAAGGTAACACCGAAAACACTGCAAACCTGTAAAAACCGCCGTTAAATGCACCGTTGAAACTCCCAGCGATGCTCCTCATCACCCCATGGTCCCCTTCGGGGAGATGGTGTAATTTTTTATCTGGATTAATATGCTAGTCGTGTAAAAAGAGAGCAAGGGCGAGATAGGAGATAGTTTTTTTTTTTTTTTTTTGCGAACGCAGACGGTTCTGTTGGCTTTTCACTGCATGTCACTGGCCGTGGTGATGCTTGCCCCGTAAGCAGCTGAGCGCGACCACGTTTCTGCATGACACGTCATACTCAACGTCACGCATCTACGCTCGCGAAAAAGAAAGAATCATCGTGTTTATAAAACAATGGTACTCATTTGACGTCGAAAAACATGTTTTGTATTATATCTTCAAAAAGAAGACAGCAAAACCTGCTCGTCATTTCTTTAGGATGTTCGCCGCTTGTACATGAGTTGCTCTCACCCTCCGCTTCTCGCACATTGTTTGGTCACCCTGTCATAAAACTGTGCTTACTCAAACAAAGGAGGATGGCCGATTCTGTAAGCCTGCGCTGCACTCAAAAGGACAGAAAGTTGAGCGAGTTGGTAAGGGTCCATTGTCAGAAGAGGCGTGCAGGACACGGACACAAGGAGAGCAGTGAACAACACGAACGCTGTGTGCTTGCAGTGATTTGCGCTGCACTCAGTCGCGCAAATCCGCAGCACGCACAGTGTCAGCCGCGCCTTCACTTCATGACGTCGTAGCGAGCGAACGTGACGTGTTTCGAACAAAAATATCCGATCGCGCCCCAACTTGACTTTCACAGGAATGATTTTTTTGAAAGCCATGGTGATTGGCATAGAAAAAAAAATAAGAAGGTTAAAAACTTAACAATATCCGAGTATAGAACCTGCTCTACTAATTTAAAAGTAACACCCGCTCTTTGTAAATTAATAGAGCGCGTTCCTTCATTTCTCACGTGGTCACGCGGCCTAACATGCTCATGCCTAACCACGGCCGGTCTGGACGCGCGCGCGTCCAGACCGGCCGTGGCCTAACATGCTCATAGGGAATGGTGACTATACGCAAGATTACTTGTGCAGTTTATTCCTATCTTCTCTAGAATATGTCTGCGGGTTTCTTTGTGCTAACATTTCATATAGGGCTATCTTTTGTGCCTCAGTTAGTCTAGTTATTCTAGCGTGTTATGCATTCTAAGTTCCATGAGCTTGTCATTTGGCGTCCTTCTTGGTATCACTCTAGATTCTTTTGTAACTGTTCGAATGAATCTGTTGATGTTTTATTTATCGGTAACATGGGGCTTGAAGGGGCCCTGAACCACCCCTAGGGCTTGATTTTGAACCAGGTTGGCCGTGTACTGAAAGCTTCCCAGAAATTGAGAGCCACAAGAATTTTCATGGAGACTTGTTAGGCGAACAGATGTTCCGAGCGCAAAACCTCCATATCCAATTCTGTCTGCTTGTTGGGGTTATGCGCCTAGGTCTGAAAAAAGCCTTCTCCCTTATTCCTCTGCGCACTCGAAGGTTGTCAAGCGCGGCATTGCAAGGGCTTATATGTATGCGGCGCTAGGGAGGTCCTGTGACCACGAAGTTCAAGCTAGTTTCTCCTCTCAAGCAGCACGTCTGAACCTTGCAAGTTTCCCAGAAACACATTTGACCAGCATCGCAGAAAGCCTCGTGTCTGGTTTCATAACTAAGTGCTCAACAACTGCGCAGTCAGCGACGGAACTGTGCGTCAGCCTCCCCTCGATTGCCCTTCTGCCGAAGAAGATAACATTTCTGTCGGATTAAGCATTTTAAATGCAAACCATTTCTTAGCGAACTTCGGCGAGTTTGAGCGTATCTATCTATCTATCTATCTATCTATCTATCTATCTATCTATCTATCTATCTATCTATCTATCTATCTATCTATCTATCTAGCCGCCTACGATTTTCTGCTCTCCTGGCCGTTTCGCTAATCGGATGTTTACGAAAATTGGTATGCCACATCATGACTATATGACGAACATAAATGACAGGTCATAACATGAAAATCATGATATGCGTGTCATGAGCGGCATGATTTATATGTCACAGTCTTGGTGCTCTCCTCGCCGTTTCGCTAATGGGATGTATGCGAAAATTGGAATGGCACAACATGACTGCCTGACGAACATAAATGGCAGGTCATAACATGAAAATCATGATATGCGTGTCATGAGTGGCATGATTTACATGCCACGGTCTTAGTGCTCTCCTGGCCGTTTTGCTAATGGGATGTATGCGAAAATTGGTATGGCACAACATGACTGCCTGACGACCATAAATGGCAGGTCATAACACGAAAATCATGACATGCATGTCATGAGTGACATGATTTACATGCGACGGTCTTGCTACTCTCCTGGCCGTTTCGTTAATGGGATATATACGAAAATTGGTATGACGCGACATGACTGCATGGCGAAAATGACTTGACAGGTCACAACATGAAAATCATGATATGCGTGTCATGGGCGACATGATTTACATGCCACGCATTTCGTTAACGGGATGTATACGAAAATTGGCATGCGACAAGATGACTGCATCATGAACGTGAATGACGGGTCATAACATGAAAATGATGACATGGATGTCGTGAACGACATGCTTTACATGCCACGGTCTTGGTGCTCTCTTGGCCGTTTCGTTAGTGGGATGTGTAGGAAAATTGGTAGGCAACAATATGACTGCATGACGAACATAAATCACATGTCATAACATGAAAATCGTGACATGCATGTCATTAGCGGCATGATCTACATGCCACTCGTTTCCTTAAAGGGATGTATACCAAAATTGCTATGGCACAACACGACTGCATGACGAACGTAAATGACAAGTCATAACGTTAGAATCATGACATGCGTGTATGAGCAGCATGGTTTGCATGCCACAGTCTTGGTGCTCTTGTGGCCATTTCCTTAACTTCATATGTACCAAACTCGGTATAGCGTGACAACAATGCAAATCCATTTTACGTTCCTTATGCGTGCTTCGCATTTCCTTGATTCCTCACTGCACGTGGGATCTGCCAATTTTTTTCTTCAGTCTTTCCCTTTCCCCTACTCCCACGGACTCATCAGTGCTCCCGATATTGGCTGCAGAAATAAGCGCCCTTTCCTTGACCAAGCCGCAATCACCACCTTTCGCGGTGGATGGCGTTTCCCCGCCTGCTGTTCGAGCATAATGGCAAAACAAAACTGCTGTGTTAGGCGCCCAAGTACGGCAACAACATTGACGAGTGAATGTGGCGAAAGTAAACATGATATATGCCTTTGCCGTGCCACATTTATTGTCGACAGTGTCCGGTCACTAAGTGAACTAGTTGATTTGCCTAATGGCAAATCAACTAGTTCACTTAGTCGTGGATTTTATGGAGGCAATGGGAGAGGGGGTGGGATATCCACGTCAAACGGTGCCGTGCCATCAAAACACATAGAGTAATGGGCAAGTCCAGCTCGATGTACCATAAAGATTTAACTGCTTCTCTGAAGACACGTGTCACATTCGTGTCATTCCGGCTCCTCTGAAGATGGATCACCCAGGTTTTTTTGCGTATTTCCAGCAACATGGTTTTGACTAGGGTCTCACAATACAAAGAAAAGCGAGCGCAAGGCATGCGCGCGATTTCGGTTAAAACAACGCTTCTGGGAAGGGGCCGCACACAGGCGCGCCGGGCGCAAGACGGATGGGTTAATTTATGCCTGTCATCAGCCAATAACATCGATGTATGTTAATATGCTCCATGACGAAACAGAGCATGTGCAAGGAGTGTGAGGAGGAGCCCAAGGAGGAGTCTCTTTTTGAGTTGAGAGCTCCTGAGGAAGTGGAAACTTCGTGTACGGTTTGCGAACGCTACGCTTCGCGTATGGCTTCAGCATTTGACTGTGGTGTTCATTACAGCCTACGCTAGCCGCAGAATGTGTTTTTTTTTCACCAAGCCCATGGGGTGGTTCAGGACCCCTTTAAGGCGAGGAATGTAATACGAGATGCGACTAATGATGAAGGTCGCTACTAGACCGTATCATATTTTCCTCTCTCACTCCATGGTGTCTGTTAGATAGGTAAATGACTTTACTGGAGACCAAGAGAAGAAAGCCCAGTTTTACTCCGGCCTCCCTGTGGGCTGCTCCCACATCGGGACAGGCAGGGAGTACCTGCTCCACCCATTATGGGCCCCTTGGAACGCCCGAAGTTGACAGTTACGTTCCGTACTTCTGATTGCGGAGTGAAAGTCCTGTTTCGAGATGAACCTCGCCTTGAGTACCCTGGGTGCGTGGGGGCAGTCCCACATAATGTGCTCATATGTACACTTGCAGCCACAGCCCTGGCAGTTCCGAGTTATGTGTATATATACTGACACATTAGCTGGACAGGGTAGACTCCTGTTTGACGGTAATTTCTTGTCCTCTTGTGAGATACGGATGGTGTGAAGGCAAGACTGTACGACACAAACGATAATGGGAAGTTACTTTGATGACTGTAGCCAGAATGTCCCGCGAACCTTGATCAACCGCATCCCCATCCAGAGGTCCGGCCCCAAGCGGGACGGAGTGGTCCACGGCCCAGGGCCGTGAAGCCCTGCGCGGGAGGCAAGTCATCGCGCCCGGGCGTGGGCCAGTTCGCTGTAGTTTGTGAGGCCGCTGATCGTGAAGCCCACGTAGGCGCAGAACCAAATTATCTCGTGCGATGGGATGGTTCTACCTGTGAGAATCCTATTAACGAGTGGGGAGACCCTGCCAGAAGCAAATGCTCTAACCGCTGAACGTGAGTCGTAATAGATGTGAAAGCAGGTGAATTTCAGAAGCCCTATAGTGCGAGAGAAACCTGCCTGAGCTATTGCCGTGGAGGCTGCCTTGAGTGAGCGTGCTGACAATAAGGTACCTTGTTCAGAGACTAAAACGGCCACATAACGATTCCTATCTATACGCGCAGCGTCCGTGACGGTCGACGACCCCGACCCTAAGTGTACCGGCTCCAAGTTTTTCTTTGCTCTAGCCCTAAACCTTGCGACGTTAAACTGAGGATGCCTATTCCTAGGGATATGATTGAGCAGGAGTGCTTGTCTAAAGGCGTTGTCAAGAGCGATGATTCGTTCATCCTCTAGTATTGCAGAAATCCCGACCCGTCCGGGTCACCGACAGGCGAGATCTACACCGTTAGTTGAGCCTCTATAATTTCATCCACTGTGTTGTAAGTTCCTAAAGTTAACAGCCCCTGCGTCCTAAGGCAGATTAGAAGGCGGCGCGCCCTGTTAACAGTTTTACGGATCAGTGCATTGAGCCTCTTCCTTTCTGCAGTGAGCCAGTTGTGCATAGACGCAACATAACAGGCATGACTCATGAGGAAACCATGAAAGAAGTGTCCTCCCTCATGCCTCCCTTCCTGTTAGAAACTCTGACAATGGGGCGAAGTGTAACCGCAATATGTTGTTCTAATCTACGTAGAGTTTCCGAGTTATGTCCATTAGCTGAGATGAGCATACCAAATATTTTGATACTGCTAACCTTGGGAGTTCTATGCCCACTGACGGTCAGTAATGTGATATCCACCTTTCTTGGGGGACCCGTCCCTGGGTCGCCTGCACTTTCTGGTGGGCTTGTACATTAATAGCTCCGATATACTTCTTTATAGCTTTAAAGACATGCGACTGATGTTTTTTTCAACCGGGTTGGCCGCCTCCTGCAATTTATCTTCAAGGTACTCTCGACACCGCCTCGGATCCAAACCGTAATGTCATACGCGAATAGTGCACTTTACAACCCATCGAGTTTGTCCAGTTCCCGAGCAAGGCGCGCCATGTCAATATTGAAAAGCAGCGAGGAGACGACTGCCCCCTGAAGTGTTCCACGTGAACGTAATTCGTAGCTTTACTATTTCAGCTCTATGGTGTCTGTTTGAGATCACTTTTATTAGGCTCATGATTTGCTGCGAGCAGTTTTCCAGTATTCTGACTCTTTCTCCAGCGCAGCCGCTTGAAGAGATTCTTAATCCTAGAATTCTGCTATCGTCTACTGCGGGTATTTCTTTGCCACAGGGTGTTGTATTTTTGATAGCCGTCGGCTGTATTTTTATCGGAGATGCCGAAGCAGAAAAAGAGCACTATGAGGGACACAGAGAACAAGAATGTTAACACAAGGACGACCATAGTCAAGAGCGAAATAAGATATTTTTGTGTACTCACGGGATCTGTCAGCAATGGCCGACCGCTTAGCCCAGACGAAAGCGCCACGTCTGCTACCGTCTGCTGCCTTCATGCAATTTGATGAGTGGCGTGAGAGGTCCCAACAGCATGAAACATCGTTTGGGGTTTTTTTGGTAGCAATTTAGGTAAAAGCTTTCTACCTTTCACGTATGTATTCTTTTTCTTCTGTTGCAACAGCCACAGAAACACGTCATTGGAATTATCACATTTATTTCGAATGGCAATAGTGCTTGGTCCTCAGTTCGCGGCTTCAATATAACTCATTGTTTCCAACTGAGTTAAATGTAACGTTCTCATGACAGTGCCTTGTCCCTGAGCGATCTTATAACACCTGGAGTATTGTGCGCTGTAATTTCCCTAACAGTAATTGCGTTACACTTCCGTCACGTTAAAAATTAAGCTTCACCGCATATTATAACGTCTTGCATGCGTAACATGCTTCAATTTACGGTGCACTTTCTCGTGCTTTTTGATACACTTAAAATTTTTTGATGGCATATATTACATTTATTAATATTTAGATGTTACTCAATTCATAGATGGTTATGAACAGACGTTTTTCATCAGTTTAAATGTCGTCATTTTTTTTTTCTTCGTCTCTGCGTATGCGCGTAAATGTTGAGAACTGTGTAAGTGCTGGCGTTTCGCTTTGTTGCACACATTAACTTGCTCAAAGTTCCGGGTTTGATTTCCGAAGCCGCGGTGTTTTATAATAAATTTAGTTCGTCCTTCATACCGTGAGCCGAGCACTACGGGTTTGAGATACATGTGAATGCAGCATCGTTAACCTTCACGTAAAAGACAAGTATATCACGTTCGTAATTCATGTTCGTCGAAAATTTGTACCCTAGCTTCAGAATCAGAATCAGAAATTTTATTATTTCCAAAAATTCAAGTTATTGCAACTCAATATATATAAGGAGGTCCCGGAGTCGGAGACTGAGTTGGGACCTCCTGTACATAGTAAACATGAAGAAAAATTAGACTTTAGCATCGATAGGAAGGAAGAAAACTTGCAATATACATTTTGAGAACAGTGGTCATATACATTTCAAATACATAGTATAAGAAACAAGAAAACAAGTGATACACTTGAAAGAGTAGAAAAGGTTTGCAAAATATACTATATAAAAGATACAAAAGTATGCTTTAGGGGCTGTGTAAAGGAAATGTTATGAGGTGTTATATTGATTGAAGTTGAAGTTGAAGTTTATTTTACCATCATGAAAATACAAGTGACATGGTTCATAAGTAATACAGAAGGAGGTCCCGAAGTAAGCAACTGTCAGGGGGACCTCCTAGCAATATTGCATTGATAAAAAACAGGGCAGGCAAGTGGCGAGCAAAAGAAAAGCATACTGGAAACACGAAATCGAAAAAAATATAAGAACAAAGACAAAAAAAACAAAAGAGGAAACAAGAGAAAGAACAGGAAAGATAATTCAAAAGCATGAAATGCAACAATAGTACAGAAACCAATACAATAATACACGTTAAGACAAATCGATGCGAACTCTAAGTTAACAGGGCGTAAAAAAATCCGCACAACTCAAAGAAAGCAAAAACGCAATTGCTATAAAAAATCACAAAGAGAAATGAATATCAAAGAAAGAAAAAAAACTAATATGAATTAAGGAAACGAGGAAGGTGGTACCATGAAATGTTAGTGAAGATGTTGAAGTAAATGTTTCTTTAATTGTGCTTTAAAAGATGCTATGTTGTGGCAGCTTTTAATGAACGTAGGTAGTAAGTTCCAAAGGTAAATACCAGAAAACAACGCTGTCTGTTTACCATAGTTTGAGTGAACCACCGGCAAAAGTAAGCTATGTTGTAAGGAGAATCTGGTCAGATTTGCATTTATGAGATAACGGGATGGAATACTGCTTAATTCAATATCATGCTGACGCGCGCGAAATATGAGCATACCTAGTTTCAAAGATATGGAATGATGGATGGGGAGAATGCCGAGATTACTGTAGATAGGCGTAGCGGAGTCTTTCCAGTGACTAAAGGTGATAATCCTTATAGCTTTATTCTGAAGATGAGCAATCTTGGACAGATGAATCCTATAGGTGTTTCCCCAGGAAGAACAGTATGTTAGGTGACTATGAATGAAGGCGAAGTATAATGAGCGAAGAATGTGCAAAGGAAAGTATAGGCGGGTTTTAATCAGAACGCGAATTCCAAAAGAAATTTTGGACGAGATAGCGGCAATGTGCTTATCAAACTTTAGGTGAGAATCAATGGCAACACCAAGAAACGTGGTTGCGTCAGAGGGATGAAAACATGCGCTTCTATGGTTAGGTGTGGTACGAATGGTAGAGTTTTACGTGGGGAGTGAAATAACATGAATGTAGTTTTAAGTGGGTTAATTACGAGTTGATTATTACGACACCACTGTACGATATTGGCCGCGTCTTTATTTGATTAACTAAGTAAGTTATCGAAATCACTATCAGATGAAAATATGGTGGTGTCATCGGCGTATAGAATACATCTAGATGAGTTAAGACATTTGGGTAAGTCATTAATGTACAAAAAAAGCAGAGGTCCTAGTATTGAGCCTTGAGGAACACTTTGATTTGTGGTATTCGAGTTAGAATAAGAATCGCCGACTAAAACAAGCTGAGACCTGTTCAACAGGTAATTACGTATGAGCGTTAGTGTCGGACCACAAATACCATAAGAGTAATTTTGTAAAGAGGATGGCATGATTAATAGTGTCAAATGCTTTTGAAAGATTCACAAATACGGCCCCGGCAAAAAAAAGCCTATATCGATGGAATGTTTAAGGTAATCTGTGAATTCGATTAGAGAGAGTTCTGAAGAAAAGTTTGGCCTGAAGCCAAACTGATAAGGTGTCAAAAGACTAAACTTGTTCAGATAATTTGTCAGTCGAGTAACCAGCAGTTTCCCAATGACTTTGCTAAAGAAAGGAAGAATAGTTATCGGACGATAGTTATTGATTAGAGTGTGGTCACCTTTTTTGAAAACTGGAACTACTTTGCCTTTTTTTAATTCCTCAGGAAAATCACCATTCTTAAACATTAAGTTATTTACATGGGCCAGAGGAATGGAAATCTCCGAGGCAATGCATTTTATTCTAAAGGGATGAATGCTATCTAGGCCTGCACATGTGCATTTTAGTTGTTTAATTACTTGAGTAATTTCGTGTGGGGAAGCCGGGCTTAAATAAAAAGAATGCGAGCATCGAGGGAGAGAGGAAGCAGCAGAAGAAGTAGGCGCATTGGCTTTAGAAAAATGCAGGTTAAAAGCATTAGCAATGTCGGAGGCATTTGTGAGCACTCGTGTACCATCAACAACTTTGGAAATCCCCGGCTTGGAAGCTTGCTGGTTTAAAAATTCCTTAATTAATTGACAATTTTTGCGGCTATCATTTCCATTATTAAGGATACGGTTTTGGTAGTATCTTCGCTTTGTGTCCCTTAACAACATGCACAGCGTATTGGAGTACTTTTTAAACCGCTGCAAAAGTGACAAGTTAAATGGCTGCATTTTTGCCTTGTTACGCAAGTTATTCTTTTTTCCAATGCTGCGCAGTAGACCGTTGGTCATCCAAGGCTGTCTGTTAACGGAATATCCTTTTACATATGACGATTTGCTTGAACATCTTTTCACTGCATCAGTGATTTTATCACAGAGCTTGTGGAAGGCTGGAATAGCAGAACTATGGTTTAAGACACCTGTCCAATCAGTCTGAGAAATGATGTTACGGAATTCGTCAATCGAAAATACATCTCTAGTTATAGTCTTCAGTTTATGTTTCACGTGATTATCCACCAAAAGAAATACAGGAAAATGGTCAGTAAACAGAAAGTCGACAGCACCGGCAGAATGATCTGTAGTAAGATTCGTCAGAATGTGGTCAATGAGAGTGCTAGAACCACCAGAAACACTGCGTGTGGAAGTGGTAATTGAGCACTCAAGCCCATTACCTTGAAAGCATTTAACATATTCCAAGCACGAGGAGTCAGAAATATCAGCAATGTTTATATTGATGTCGCCCATGATGATTATATTCTTATGTTCGTTGTTAACTCGACTGAGCGTTTCATCAAGGGCAGAGCAGAATTGGTGGTAGGGTGAGGAAGGCGAGCGATAAATGCATCCCAGAACTATTTTTTTACCATGAAAACAAGAGCCATCAAATTCTAGCCATACAGATTCGCAGTTATCAGTGGAAAGGGCGAAGTCATAGCGACGGGTGTACGTCACGGTATTGCGTACAAAAATGGCAGAGCCGCCATGCCGGCTGTTAGCGCGTGGAGCAAATTCGGCGAGGTAGCCTGGCGGTACAAACAGTACGTCATCTGATGATGACAGCCATGTTTCGGAGAGACAGATGACAGAAAAACTATGATCAATGAGCGTCATGAAGTTGATAAGATCGTCAAAATGTTTCGGTAAACTACGCGTGTTGAAACGAACAAGCGAAAGGTGAGACTTCGCGAAACGGTGGAACATCTTTTCACTGCATCAGTGATTTTATCACAGAGCTTGTGGAAGGCTGGAATAGCAGAACTATCGTTTAAGACACCTGTCGAATCAGTCTGAGAAATGATGTTACGGAATTCGTAAATCGAACAGTTCCTTTGCTTGTTGAAAGGGGTAGAAAGCCATGATTCAGATATGCACTATCAGCCTAAGTTATGAAAAAACAAATAGATCGCTGAGCTTGGAAATACGAAAGACACGACTGTCAGGCTCCTTTCTGGCCTTGATCTGGCAATTATCAATCCACAAGAATTGCCACTTTTTTTCTTTCTTTAGCGAGAGTGCTTGAGCAAACAGGCGCTTATTTTCAGCGGTCAGGTGGTCATTGACAAACACTGGTCTTTCCTGACGTGCAGTGAATCCGATGGCTCCTGTCGTAAGACGAGCTTTCTTTGCCTTGTTTGCGAACTCTGATTTTTTGACGCGTGAGTGGAACCTGGCATTTATGTTTTTTTCGTCTGGTCCGTTTTTAGTTGGCACCCGGTGAACAACATCAATATCAGCGGCAGTAATAGCACAACCAACACTTTCACCGATGCGCTGAAGAACTGCGAAACAGTCCTCCCCCTTCGTAGTAGGCACACCTTTGATTTCAACATTATTTTGGCGGGAATATTGCTCTAGGTCAGCAACTCGTTGGCTCAGTACCTCATTTTTTTGTTGAAGGACCTTGTTTTCATTCTGAAGAAATTCCTGTTTTTGTTTCATGGCTTCAAAGAGATCATTGAAGAGGGAGAGGCTATTACGCAGCTCATGAACTTCTTTGCGCAATGTATCTACATCTTTGGCAAGACCTGTGTTAGCCGGCATCGTGAAAACAGTACACTCAAAGGGGCAGCAAGTGGCGCGGCAGCAAAAAAAAAACAATGTAAACCTAAGTCACGAGAATACAAATGAAACGAACCTGCGAATACAGGAGACGTTTGTCAGGCGCGTTGCAAATTCTGCCACGACCACCGCTGCCAAAATGAAAGACGCCGCTGCAATCTTCGTCTTATGTAGTCGACACTGGATGATGGGCAGGAGAGGAGGCGATGACGTCGAAGATGATCGATGATGCAGGCGATAGCCCGCACTGTAGCTGCTACGTCGCCGGGCAGCGCGTGCAGAAGTGTAGCATACGGGTGATCCTGCGAATACAGGAGACGTTTGTCAGGCGCGTTGCAAATTCTGCCACGACCACTGCTGCCAAAATGAAAGGCGCCGCTGGAATTTTCGTCTTATGTAGTCGACACTGGATAATGGGCAGGAGAGGAGGCGATGACGTCGAAGATGATCGATGATGCAGGCGATAGCCCGCGCTGTAGCTGCTACGTCGCCGGGCAGCGCGTGCAGAAGTGTAGCATAGGGGTGATCCTGCAAATACAGGAGACGTTTGTCAGGCGCGTTGCAAATTCTGCCACGACCACTGCTGCCAAAATGAAAGGCGCCGCTGGAATTTTCGTCTTATGTAGTCGACACTGGATGATGGGCAGGAGAGGAGGCGATGACGTCGAAGATGATCGATGATGCAGGCGATAGCCCGCACTGTAGCTGCTACGTCGCCGGGCAGCGCGTGCAGAAGTGTAGCATAGGGGTGATCCTGCGAATGCAGGAGACGTTTGTCAGGCGCGTTGCAAATTCTGCCACGACCACTGCTGCCAAAATGAAAGGCGCCGCTGGAATTTTCGTCTTATGTAGTCGACACTGGATAATGGGCAGGAGAGGAGGCGATGACGTCGAAGATGATCGATGATGCAGGCGATAGCCCGCACTGTAGCTGCTACGTCGCCGGGCAGCGTGTGCAGAAGTGTAGCATAGGGGTGATCCTGCGAATACAGGAGACGTTTGTCAGGCGCGTTGCAAATTCTGCCACGACCACCGCTGCCAAAATGAAAGGCGCCGCTGGAATCTTCGTCTTATGTAGTCGACACTGGATAATGGGCAGGAGAGGAGGCGATGACGTCGAAGATGATCGATGATGCAGGCGATAGCCCGCGCTGTAGCTGCTACGTCGCCGGGCAGCGCGTGCAGAAGTGTAGCATAGGGGTGATCCTGCAAATACAGGAGACGTTTGTCAGGCGCGTTGCAAATTCTGCCACGACCACTGCTGCCAAAATGAAAGGCGCCGCTGCAATCTTCGTCTTATGTAGTCGACACTGGATGATGGGCAGGAGAGGAGGCGATGACGTCGAAGATGATCGATGATGCAGGCGATAGCCCGCACTGTAGCTGCTACGTCGCCGGGCAGCGCGTGCAGAAGTGTAGCATACGGGTGATCCTGCGAATACAGGAGACGTTTGTCAGGCGCGTTGCAAATTCTGCCACGACCACTGCTGCCAAAAAATAAGGATAAGGAACTTTCTTAAATCTTTGACAAATGAGCTTAAAGTCATTGATTTTAAGACAGACGGCAGTGAATTCCATATGGAAAATGCACTGAAATGGGCGGTTTGTTTACCCTAGTTAGTTCGGATTTTCGGCAAGATGAAGTTTTTCTGTAAAGGAAATCTAGTGTTGTTGGGGTTAAGAAGTGAAGAAAATGGGATGATAGAAAAGGGACATCTATTATTGATATGCTTAAATAACCAGATGGCTAGGCTGTATTTAACTGTATCGTGCACTGTAAGTACATTATAGGCATAGAACAATTGTTTGGAATTGCTGCTACATGAGCTAGAGGTTACTATTCTGATTGCTTTGTTCGGAACAGTCTGTAACGGTGCAAGGTGAGTATTGTAGGTATTACCCCATGTAGTTATGCAGTAGTTGATATGCGAGTGAATAAATGCGTAGTATAGTGACAAGAGAACGGAGTGTGAAAAAAAGGGGCGAGATCTAATGAGGATGCGTATACCATAAGACAACTTTTTTTTAACGTCTGAGATATGGCTAAGGAACTTTAAGTTTCTATCGAGTCTGACACCTAAGTAAATGCAGTCATTGCTAGCGTGGATCATGTTATCTGGAATAGAAATTGTAGGAGCGGGTGCTAGCGAGCGTTGATGTGATGAAAAGACAATGAATTGGGTGTTTTGAGGATTGAACTTTAATTTGTTTAATTTACACCAGTATAATATGTTGTGAAGGTCAGAACTTAGTTTATCTATTAGGCAGTCAATGCTTTTGTCGCAGCCAAATATCGTCGTATCATCAGCGTAGAGTAAACATGTACAGTGCATGATATAATTAGGTAGGTCGTTAATATAAATTAAAAACAAAAGAGGGCCCAAAATGGACCCTTGTAGTACCCCTGTGTTAATTGTTTTTTGTCTTGAGTAAGAACCGGAAATACTGACCATTTGGTTTCTATTAAAGAGGTAACTACGAATAAATGACAACGCAGGACCAGATATTCCAACTGCTTCTAGTTTTAGGAAGAGTATCTGATGATTAATAGTATCAAGGGCTTTAGTTAGGTCAACAAAAACTGATCCAGCTAAAGCGCCTTCATCAACCGCTTTTTTTAGAAATTCAGTAAGAAATAATAAAGCCAGATCAGTAGAATATCCAGGACGGAAACCGAACTGATAATCAGTAATAATATGAAACTTCTCGAGGTACTTAGTTAAGCGCTTCTCAAGCAATTTTTCGATTATTTTGCTGAAGAACGGAAGCACACATATGGGTCGGTAGTTGGTTACCAATGGACGGTCTCCTTTTTTAAATACTGGGGTAACTTTGGCATGCTTGAGTTCGCGGGGAAAGGTCCCTGTTTTAAATATTAGGTTAATGATATCTGCAAGAATAATAGATATAGGGAAGGCAATTAACTTTATATGGGAAGGGCTAATGTCGTCTAGGCCAGCGCTCGTGGTTTTTAGATTAAGAATTACGGTGATTACTTCGTCGGGAGAAGTGGGGAACAAATAGAAAGAATGGGGTAGGCGAGAGATTTGGTAGTCTAAAACTTGGTCCGATGCCAGATCGTTTGAAAAAAAGAAATCACTAAATGCGTCAGCAATGTCGCGAGCGTTTGTGTGCATAATGCCATTATGAATAATTGAATTAATGTTTCCTTGGTTGCCATTTCTGTTTAGAAAAGAATTCACTACTTTCCATTTTTTGGCAGAGTAACTCCCGCATTCTAATATTTTCTGTTCGAAGTATCTTCTTTTTGCTCTTTTTAACTGTGAACAGAGATGGTTACAGTATTTCTTATAGCGTGCTCTCAGTTTAACATTGAAGGGCTGTTTCTTGGTTTTTTTATAAAGATTCTCCCGTCTGCGCATAGCTTTAAGTAATTTCTCAGTTAGCCATGGGTTTGAGGGGATACAAGGACCTTCTTGCATTTTTTCCTATGGGAGTGGGAGTGGAAATAATGTAAAAGCAAAGATAGAAAGCACGAGAATGCTTCTTGAGGGTCGTTAGTTTCCCTGACGGCGAACCAGTCTGAATTAGTGAGTTTCGATCAGTGCTTCCTTATCCAAAACAAGCTTGTAAAAGAATGTAGAACGGGATATGGGAGCAGAAGTAGTCTTAAGAAATATGGGATAATGGTCGGTTGTATCACTCGTGAGAATGCCTGCCTCAGGGGGATAAGAAGGTTGGATAGTGCATGATCGATCAGTGAGCTTCCCCCATCTTGACAGAGGCGTGTAGCTTGAGTAATAAGGCATTCATACCCGTAACTGTGATAGCAGCTAGAATATGTCATGAAGTTAACAGATGAGGTGTCAAGTAGATTGATATTCATGTCACCAACGATAATTACATTTTTATTTTCCGATGATAGCGATTCCAGCACATTATCTAAGGCACTGCAGAAGTCACTAATGGATGTGGAAGGTGAACGATACATACAACCTAAGATAAAATTTTTGTTGTCAATGTTAAGGAACAAATGATCGAATTCTACCCATACAGATTCACAGTTACAGAAGTTTAGTGCAAGATCGTGTCGTCGCTTAAACGCTAGGTTTGATAAAACGTAGACGGCTGCCCCACCATGACTGCTTGATTGTCTGTGTGCGTATTCAGATGAGTAGTTGGGGAAGCAGAAAAGATTTTTATCGTCGTCACTAAGCCAGGTCTCAGTGACACAAATGATAGGAAATGACTTGGTGATACTAGAAAGAAGATTCTGAATGCCATCAAAATGTTTCCGAATACTACGCGCGTTGAAGTGAATAAGCGAGCATGAACTGTTAGAAAGAAATTGATCCAACTCAGATGTGTTCATATACACTGACATGCGATTGTCTAGATTATAAAAGAGAGATCAGATTCCTTGGCAATACGCTAGACCTGACTGTCGGTAGTTTTCCTGGCTTTAATTGCACAATTCTCAGTCCACAAGAATTTCCACTTATTCGCTTTCTTTAGAGCTAGAGCCTTGCTAAATAATGACTTATTCAGCGGCGTTAAGTGGTCGTTCACGTAGACAGAGATGCTCACTGCGGCAGAGATACCAAGATCGCTAAGGCACAACTTAGCTTTACGTGCCTTAGAAATAAATTCATTTTTCTTTGAGCGCGCGCAGAACCTGGCGATAATGTTCTTTTTGTCTTTTACTTTCGTCGGAACACGGTGCACAATGTCAAGGTCAGAAGACATAAGAGGGCAACCAATTGTATCGCCAAGGCTTTTGCAAAATCGTGACACAGTCTTCCCCTTGCGTGCAGGGAATGCCGTTGATCTCTACATTGTTAATTCTTGAGTACTGTTCAATTTCTTCAACCTTTCTTGAAAGCAAACCGTTTTCAATCAACAGCTTCTTGTTATCGGCGCCGAGCGCCGCTTTCTCTGAGCGTAGTGTTTCCACAAGGTCATTCAGGATTTCCATACTCTGTTTCAAGTCGTCAATCTCGCTTCTGAGTTCCTTAACATCAATTCCCGAAGACTGCATTCTTAACAGAACTTTACCGAATACATCGTGAGCCAGACATTACCGTGTCATTGCTTAACTTCGCTTCAATCGCGTCAATGCGCTTCGCAAGGTCGGCACACGTCAGCATTTCTTAACAGGTTTCAGTCACACAATAAAAGGCAAAGAACAGCACTTCAGTAGCAGCAGCGACAGAAAAAAATTGTACAGGAGGGATAACTTAGAAGTCAGATCTACTAACCTGCACGAAAGACAGAGTTCACTTCAATATGTGGCCATCCCGCGGTCGCTGCTGTAAATGGAGCCTTGGCAGAAGTAGCTTTATAAGTGGCACTTGAGAGCGGAGGCGTCACACCGTAGGGCCGCAGGAAGCTCCTTCCGTTGTCGCCAGGCTGCTTTCCACGGGTAGACGAAGCGGCAAGAATGATGAATCGACACCGATGGTAGCTCCTTCTGACGACGGTGATTGCCCTACACGTGTCAGCAATCACGCTGGAAGGGCACGATACGATATCTGCACGAAAGACAGAGTTCACCTAAATATGTGACCATCCCGCTGTCGCGATGGGGCGTACGAGATGAACGAAGCGACCGGGAGGGCACCGTGACATACGTGGATAGATAGATAGATAGATAGATAGATAGATAGATAGATAGATAGATAGATAGATAGATAGATAGATAGATAGATAGATAGATAGATAGATAGATAGATAGATAGATAGATCCGAAGTTGGAATTTGAAGTTTATTCCACGTAGCTACAAAACAACATAAACAGCAAGGATGGTGGGATAAATGCTGCGTAGAGGCAGCTTGACCAGTCCCACCTCCCCGTACAATACCAGCAGCAACATGGCAAGAACTGCCGCTTGTTGTAATATTAAAAAGGAAATGCACAAAACAAATAAAATTAAGCAAGAAACACAAAATTTTATAGAAACACAGAAGCAAGGGTAAAATTCATAATATCATTTGAAGTAAGGCGTTTTTAGGAACATAACGTATGTTTTCATCCCATACATTATTTAGTGTTGAGGGAAGACAGTAGGAAAGCGTTTGAAGGCCATAGTTTGTGCGTGATTGCGGAGCTGCCCAATATTCGGTGCGTCGGTTTAAGCGAGACGATTAGTTGGGTAACAAGTTCGCGATGTTGCTCATAGGAGCAGGGCCTTTAGTCGTTTCACGTGACTTCTGTAGAGAGTGAGTGAGTGTGGACCGTCACGTTTGTCGACGTGCGGTGCGGTGAAGGATGGAGCCGTAAGCGGTAGACAGGAAAACACACATATATAAATAGGCATAGTAAAACAACACGTATACAAAACAAACAATAAGGCTCGCGGGCTAAACGTTAAGTCCTGTTCTAAGCATGCACAGTTTTTAGTTAAAATTGGCAGATCCCACGTGCAGTGGGAATCAAGGAAATGCGAGGCACGCATCAGGAACGTAAAATGGATTTGCATTGTTGTCTCACTACAGCGAGTTTGGTACATATGAAGTTAACGAAATGGCCGCAAGAGCACCATGACTGTGGCATGTAAACCATGCCGCCCATACACGCATGTCATGATTCTAACGTTATGACATATCATTTACGTTCGTCGTGTAGTCGTGTTGAGCCACAGCAATTTTGGTATGCACCCCATTAACGAAACAACTGGCATGCAGATCCTGCCGCTCATGACATACATGTCACGACTTCATGTTATAACTTGTCATTTATGTTCGTCATGCAGTCGTGCTGTGGCATGACAATTTTCGTATACATCCCGTCAATGAAATGCGTGGCATGTAAGTCACGTCCCTCATGACATGCATGTCATGAATTTCGTGTTATGCTTTGTTTGTCATGCAGTCATGTTGTGGCATGCCAATTTTCATATACATCCCGTTAACGAAACGCGTGGCATGTAAATTATGTCGCTCATGACATGCATATCACGATTTTCATGTTGTGAGGTGTCCGCCATGTTCGTCATGAAGTCATATTGTGGCATACCAATTTTTGTATAAATCCCATTAACGAAATGGCCAGGAGAGCACCAAGACCGTGGCATGCAAATTATGCTGTTCATGACATGCTTGTCGTGCTTTTCATGTTATGACCTGCCACTTATGTTCGTCAGGCAGTCATGTTGTGCCTACCAATTTTCGCGTACATCCCATTAGCGAAACGGCTAGGAGAGCACTAAGACCGTGGCAGGTAAATCATGCCACTCATGACATGCATATCATGATTTTCATGTTATGACCTGCCATTTATGTTCGTCAGGCAGTCATGTTGTGCCATACCAGATTTCGCATACATCCCATTAGCGAAACGCCCAGGAGAGCCCTAAGACCGTGACATGTAAATCATGCCGCTCATGACATGCATATCAGAATGTCATAGCAGAATATGTATGCCTGCATTATATGGTTTTCGTGCACTTGGAAAGTGACAAACACGCTGCTGGGTGACGCTAGAGGCGTTTTAACACGAAAGCGTTTTATGTCGGGGTCCACCAAGAAATCTCTCACGGACTTCCGTAACGGAAGTAGATGTCTGAAAAATGAACACGCATTTGAAATCCAAAATTAACACCCGCTGTGATTCGCACCTACGACCAGCCACGGTACGGCGGTAGGAGCTGGAAGCGCTACCGAGCACGCAGCCGACAGACTTGCGATGCGGAGGGAGACCTTTTATATTTACTATAGCGCTTTAAAATTTGCATCTAATTGATTTCTCCTTCCACTGGCTGCCCTCGCACGTGGGCATAGCTGGCAACGAGGAGGCGGATAGCGTTACGCAGGAGTTCCGTGACCAGAAAAGGATTGAAGGACTCTGCTTCAACAAAGGACGTTTATGACATGCACATCAGCGCTCCATTGCGTGCTTTCTTCCTCCACATAAGAAAGGTTTGTACTGTGCTTTAACATGAGTGCCAACTTTACGTCGTACAATGAACCACTATTCGGTAGCCATGGTGCTGTCGATGGTTCTTGTTAGCGCACGTTAAACATACACCACTCACGTTATTTGCACAAACACGCCCTATGCGTAAGACTTGGCTTAATATCAAAGAATTCACCATAGGCAACTTTATCGCTGACTGTTTCGCAGATTCCCACAACGCGTGGTATCTGCAAGAGTTTATTTTTAAGGTATTGCTTTATCAAGGAACTTTGTAAACATATGAGTCAGCATTGCCGCTTTCAACAGCGCATCGTCAGTTGAACGTAACATTTCTCATTATGACCCGCTTTTCTACTAACATAAGGTTGGTCAGTTACTCCACCGAATAATAAACATTTAGAGGACGCTTAGTCTTTGCCTTTAAATGTGCAACGCTGTGATGTCACTGGGCCCTATTCGCTTCGGCTACTTATACAATATGTATTAAAATTAGTGCCATCCCTATATAGTGCTGGTGTCACTTGGGTATAGTCGTAACAGAATCTTTTCGTCTAGTACATTCAAATTACAGTCGGTGCTGTCAGGTGCGCAGGTTTAGTGAAGTCGTTACGGGCCATTTATCTGAGGCATTTCACTCTCATAAACTTAATTTTATGCGCTAAACAACCTACGCCGCGGCAGATGCATTTCACGGTAGGGTGCTTCGGGCGGCGTTTGTTTGAAATCGTTATTTCTGCTGGGCACGCCTACGCCGTCGCTGAATTTTCTGCTACACGAAATCCTTAACGCTATCGCCTTAGTATCTTTCGGTTTTGGAATATTGGTATCTTTTCTGCAAGGCATGCATTATAATTCATTTTCTTAGTATTATTCCCTTTCCTACTGTTTGCCGGACGATGCGCATTCTGTAGATGAACACGCAGATTATTTTAATGGTATCACAAGCAATCCTGCTTTAAGGGCGACGCCCTAACTTAACTAATCGCAATTCTAACACCATCGCGAAGGCTGCCGTCGGAAGGAGTAATTGATTGATTGATTGGTGGGGTTTAACGTCCCAAAGTCGGAAGGAGTAATCTTGGCTGGCTGTCCCTGGCAATTCTGCAGGATATGACACTTTTTTTTTAAATTTTAAGCCACTCTACCTTGATATCTAGTTCCAGTATCTAGAGTGCTTTCTGTAAGAAAATTTAAGGAGTTGAGAGCTGTTTCACATTTCTTTTCCGCCATGGAACAAGAAAAAGATGCTCATACATTGACTAACATTCACCTCTGTACAGGACTAAAGCGTATATGAGAAAAAACTCAAACTCGTATCGCCACTCGTCATGCACCAGGCAGAATATGGTACCGCAAACAACAGCGCAGCCGCGGCACTCTTACGACGTGGGTAGTACCATCCGACGCGCCATAGAGAGAGCTGGTGTACTTCAAGAAACCTTTCAGGATAGAACTGCGCTGTAAGGATAGTCTGTAAGGACCGATAAATAACCATGTAAAGCAACGAGCCGAGATCTTCGGAAAGCAAGTATGATCGTTGCGGTAGCAATAATGCGAATTTATATTTAAGAACTAAGTTATGCATTCCAGGTCGACATCTTCGCGTTGCTGTTGAATAGAAGGATCCTATCAATTGCGCATGTCGAATTTATGAATAGAAAGGCAGTATCATCACATGACCCGGAATGAAAAAATGAGAATTTTTAAGACAGATTCTTCCGTGTAGGGGCGAATTTATTGAAACCACTTCACACTGGGGTCTTGGTTGAACATTGTTCTGATAGTGTATGTTAGAAAAAATTGAAGCTCGTCTGAGAAGGCCCCGTGGGATCAGTTCAAATCCGCTACGGATTTTGAGAAACTCAATGGTGTGTCTGTCGTAGCCAGCCAATCAAATACCTTTACTTTTTCACCACCCACGACTCCTCCGCACGTCATTTGTAGTTGATAAAAATTTTTGTCGATACCGAACAGATGACCGCCGTAATTTCTAATGTTTCCACGGTAATATAAGAAATGGAATGAACATATAAAGACGGATAAGTTTGACTCTACTAGTATGAATTCCCAGCTATTATTCTCTCTGTTTCTTTTAACGCTATCCTGTACTCTTGGAAACGCTCTGCAACACGAAAGAAAGGAAAGTTTTCTGGATTTAAGAGGTTCCAAAATTTCTAGGCACGATCACGTAGCATTCGCCACATGCAAAGGGTATCTTGACTCACATGATCGCTTCTTGTTGAGGAACTTGAATTGGCCTGTCATGCTATGGACGGATCCACACCAAATTCGAAATTCAATACGGTTTGATGGTTCTATGGCACCAGGCCTGAAGACGATCGTCCTTGCAAGAAACCTTGGTCCAGATGTCACTAAGTGTCTTACAATGTGTCCCACAACACCTACTGCATTTTGGTCGATAGACTGCCTCATAGTCGATGGAACTGAAGAGAAAAATACCACAGTGAATGCCAGGTAAGCAAACGCTACAGCACACATGGTCGCACACCATCGAGTGCTAACTCGGTCGCACCACTTCCTGTAGCTCTTGCGAGGGAATGTCCCTTGTTATCCGATATGCAGCCCACAAGTTTTCAACGGCAGAGCAAACTCAGGAATAAAGCAATAATTATTGGATGTGTGATATTCATTGGCATAAAACAGGACTGCCCAAGTCAAACTTACGGATCGATTCTCAGGGAACTATCTATCTACAACGTCACATTAAACTGGATAATGTACTATGACAAGGCCCAGGCTGTAAGGGAATTCCTAATTCGAGGGACTGTAGATATGCTGGTAAATCCTCTCGTTCTTACCCACATAATTATACCTTATTACGGTGTCGATGTAATCACTCGAGAGACTTCCGAGGTATTTTACGTCAAGAAAACAGACCCAGCGTTAGTCTCTTTTGCTACCATTTTCATGGACTCAAAAGTGGCATTCTGCTTCATATTTTGCGCACTGATGTGCTACTTTGGTTTGTTCGCAGTAGTTGACCGCATGGAAATGGGCAGCTGGCTCATAAGCTTGACCACTGACTTCTTTTTGTTTCTTCTGGCCTCCTTTTATGCGACTTGTTTGCCTATTCCAAGAAGAAATAGGGATTGGTTGACGCGCAGCGTGTTGTGCGGCATCTGGCTCATCTTCATACTGCCTCTTTCTAACTATATACGAAGCGAACTTGTTTCTCGGCTCAGTGTACGCAATAACTTGGGTATTGTGGACACTCTCGCCAAATAGGACAGAGCTCTCGATCGCCAAGTGGTGGTACCATGCTTTCAAATGGGCACTGCAGTCCACAGCTCTGTTAAACTGAATCGTTCTTACACACTCATCCATACTAAGCTCAGCTTAGCTTACTACGCAAACAAAGACAGGGAAATGTTTGAAGACTTCAGTGTTTCGCACTGTCTATCGTGTGCGCAAAAGAAAGACCGTGCCTGTTTCATGAGGAGGCTCTCGAAGTGTCATATGAAAAAGTTATCCAAAGAATTTGTTGAATCGAGAGACATATTGTACCACTTACAGGTTGTCTTGCCTGTTCGCAAGAACTTCGCGATGCGCAAGGCTTTCCACAAATTTTGGCGAATATATCACGAAGCCGACCTTGCGCGAGAATATGGAAAGTGTGATGATGTACCACTTATCGAGAATCACAAAAATGCAAACTTCTTGTCGGAGCTTAGCCGCGACCAAACTACGGAGATAGGCCGTTTTCTGATTGTGTTCGTCCTTATGCTAGTCATGTGCAGTACTGTGTTCATTTTTGAATTGATACTTGGCAACTACTAGAAATTATTTGCCGTAGTTTCTTTTGCAATTCACGGCTGCTTTCTCTTGCTGCTGAAGCTACTCTCCTACCTATCAAGTGACAGCTCCATCAGAAACGCGGAGTTGACGGAGCCTTTAGGGCTACCACCTGTGTTCTTAATCGCGGGATTCTCCGGTAATTAGCATTATTGTGCGAGGTTCTGCTAAACGTAAGAAAATCATCAAAATATTCCACATTTCTCAATTAACTCTTATTGTTCCTTATCACCTCGATTCTATCTGCCCGCACTCTTTGAGGATCCCCTGATTCTTGTGTTCATCGAGAATCCTCTAAAATCGGCCGGCCGCGTAGTTTATGGCGACTAGTGCAATTCATGGCGCCAGCCTTGTCCGCTGCACCTGCGCTCCAAAAATTTCTGTCCCAGACTGAACGCGCACGTTCCGGAGCGTCTTACCAATGGTTGGCAATTGCACGCCAGATTTCGGTAAACCGTTAGGCAAGTATGCCTTAAGCGACCGCTTCGTGAGCCATTTTCTCTCATCGTCGGAACAGAGCGAGAAACAGAGAGAGATTAATAAAGCTATGCTATGTTTAGGCCATGGTCCCGTGGAGACGGACGTCTTGAAGCAAAGAAAATCCAGCGCAATAATTTGTTCACGGAGCGCGGCCAGCCCATAGTCAACGAGCGATCAAAAAACGATGCACAAGTTATCTGACGGTTCACGTCGCGCACTTTCTCCACGAACAGCGACAGCGACCGTCACTACAAACACGTCAATGGTTTACAAAACGCAGTTCGTCACGAGAAGCAAGATGTATTTGTGCACTGCAACTCTCGAAGCCTTTCCTGACAAATGCTCTCAACATTACAAAGGTTCCTTCCTTACATACAAAGAACATGAGCGTTAAATTTAGGAAACAAAACTCTGCTTCTTGTTCAAGAAACAACTCCCCACACCGCCCTACGCGAATTCTATTGCTGAGTATCACGCATTGCACCAGACCGATAGACGAGGTTACACGAAATCAGCCTTTCTTTTCTGATTGTCATACTCTGGCTAACAGCGCAACGACGCAGACAGTGTTTAGAAATAAATTTAATGGCTTGTGCACCATATTTCCTCATCAATGGACGCATCATCATGACCATTAAATTCCTCTTTTGGCCCCTACACATGCGGCCGAAGACCGCGAATGGCCTACTGGCTACATGCGTGTGTCCTTGTCTGGTTAGAATATGGTTTAGCACTAACGAGTGTTTTACAGACATAGCGTAATGACTTCATTGGCACCATTCTATTAGGAACTATGAATTCCTAGTTGCACTCAGGAAGATCAGTCTGATTTTTCATATTCTCCGACCGACTGCTTCCTTAGGTAGACATATGGCGTTTGCTCACAGTGTTTGTTAGCAATAATCTTCGTGAACGCTTGCCCAGCACTTCCAGCACCCTTGAAAAACCGTTTATTCCAGCCGAATTCAAGCTACGACGATGAAGATGAAGCTGTACACTTTATAATATATAGACACGGCGAATAAGTACAAGTGTTTTTCGATGTGCAGAGGCGAAGAACACTCATTCATACGCCACAGTCACACTAGACATCACGCAAGCGCCAGGGCTATGTTTATTGTCTTCTGTATGGTGTATATAAGCATAGCACAGCCGTAACAATGCACAATGTGGGGTCGCCGTACTAAATGTTACGCACGTAGTAAATAGAAAAGAAATAAAGCACATTTTTTATGCACGAGAGAAAACAGCCACGCAGAAAGATGAAAACTTGCCAGGAATCAGTAGGCTCGTCCGTTAATTATTAAGCACTTCCTATTTTTGCCCGAAATACATACCAACAAATGGGCACTGTATTCTTTCTTAACGATTTTAGGTATTTGTTACTGCTCTATGGGTTTCGGAGTGGTACCAAGGGAGAAATAATCAGTGCCTCGTTGGCTTAGCCATACCATAGACCATCTCACATGAAATGTAGGCAAAAGGCTTCATTGGTTCAGTCTAATATTCTGTTGCTTGCTTATTTCGTTTCGACTTGCGTTAGTTTCATTGCGAGCAAGCTCAGTCTCGGACATTTTAGTTTCTGTTCCAGCGAATGAGACAGCGGGAGGATATTAGGAATTGCGAGGTCAATTAATTGAGACGCCTCCCTTGGCCTGAAACAAATAAATCCGCATATTCTCCCAACGCCCCGGCAAGTTTTCCGCACTTACAAGCAAAACATCATGTTCCTGAGACTTGATGGCTATAAATTATGGGCGCCTACACTGGAAGTATAGCCTCTAGTGAAATGTATTTTCCTCTAGTCGCTTTTCGTGCACATTTATTCACGGACAAGCAGCAAAGTTGTTCCGAGCAGCGTTCCTTATTGGGCCAGGTGCTCGAGTTTTGCACGAAGCCCACGTTTGTGAAATTTCTTCATCACCGGCAAGTCGCAAATTTCCTCAACCAAGATATGATTCTCCGCACAACAGTTGCTACACTCCCGAAAACGACACTGTGCCTCTCTATCAATATTGTGCAATTAATTTTTTTTTCAAATGATTTTGCAAACGACGCAAAAGATTGTTGAGTCATCTTGTAGCACGCGATTGCAAGCTATTATGGCACGAAAACGCCGGCTCGCACAAGCCGGAAACGATCTGATGGCTGTACATACGTCACTCGCTGGCAATTCTCTCCTCACCTTAACCACGGCATGTACTTGTGTGCAGAACGACGTGATTCATGTGATACAGTGTGTTGAGACGTAGCATTAGAATGCGGTCATGCTAGGGGGAACACTGTGCTCGCATAGCAATGCATGACATTGGAAGGTCGTGATCGTATATCAATGTGTGTTTGCCATGTGATGTGCTGGTGACACTTTCTCTCTGATTCACTCTGATGAACGATGGGAAAGCGAAAAAGTGCACTTGAATTTATTGTGAAGCACACAAACGTTATTCCCATAAATCACTGTCTTGGCTTGAGCGCTATATCACGCATATAACATTATGTATCGCATACGCCATATCTCGAGTGTTTATATGTGCTGCTGGTGTGTGAGTTTGGAATGTGCTGTTCATGTGCCATGATCTCGGGATATGTTCATAAATAACAAACCTTCTCTGCAAGGCGATCTAAACACATACTGATGTGCCTGGGTGCATCGCACAGTTCTGTATGTCTACAGATAGCCACTCTGTGCATAACCTAGTATCCCACGCACTATCCTATGTGTCATTGCTGATTGCTGTGCGTAGTCAAGTGCTTTAATGATTTTCATCGTCGCAAGAACTTCAGATTCACTATACACAAATTGTGTTGTTTCCCAGAATAAAATTAGCCGCTGTTGCCAGTGGAGGTGAGAAGATTCCTGTCCGTATGAGAAAAGAGGGGCAGACATCTGTTTAGTCACTGATGGATCGATCTGCCCAACTAAAGGGCCATTTTTTTTCAAGTTTCTGCATTCTTATCAATGAGTAGGTGCTCAACAGGACACAAGACCTGTTTGACGTGTTTCGCACTTGAAGGGCGTAAAAAACTGGATCAACAGCCATGGACTGTTGATCAGCTAGAAATTCCGTATGGACTGCATAATAGAGTCACCTCAGTGGGCAAATTAGCGCCCAGCAATTTACGAATTATTGCTGGAGTCGATGAAGGAAGCTATTAGAAAAGAAATTGCAGAGGCTTGTAAATCGGTTCGGGAAGCAGTCGCTGAAAGATGGAACGACTGCAATGCCACGGGGAAGATGTACGCGCATTCCAGTTTTCTTCAATTGCATTATATTTCTATACGCTACCAACGCGTGTAACTAGAGGCAGACCAATGCCTTTACGAAAGGCGGCACAGCGTAACTTCGCCTAGATATGACCTCCCCAAGAAACAAAGGCCACAGCCGCCTCAACAACACAGCGAATGTTAGTAGATTGTGTGCAGTCACAATGTGTGCAGGAATGTTCTTTAAGCTTTCTGAACCTCATAAACTCTGCACGACAGTCTCGTTCAAGAAGGTGCATCATTTCCTGCATAATTTGGGCTTACTGCACCCCTATGTCACACTCTTCGAGGCTAAGTGAGCCCATCACGACCTGGCACTTCACGCTTTAAAGTAGTGCAGGTACGAATATCCCATAATGGCACGACTACAACATAAGCTTCACGTGCCGGAGAGAAACTATGACGAATTACAAGAAAGAACAGGCGGCTTAACGGTAATCTATTTGAATTTAAGGTCTAAAAACAAAGTGCGGCTCCTTTCGGGACTTACTGCTTTACACATCCGCATAACATCACACCAGGGACGAAAAAGGATGACGTTTTCATGTTTGGGCACGGGAACGCACATGTGGCATGGTAGAACTTTTTCTGCTCATTCTGGTTCCGGTGCCCTTGTGTATTCGACCTGGGGGCGCCTCACCGACGGAAGACAAGGACACTACAAAGGAGCACCAGAACGCGGGCCTCCTCGTGCTTGCGCAGGTCAAGAATAGAGAACATATCGGGCTGCTGTCATCACCACTTGAGTAGCGCTCGAGATGTGATACCCCTCTGTGGTAGTCCTCCTGAAGTTTTCTGCTCTTCTGGCGCGATTTCTTAAATGGCGAGAACCGTATGAATTGTGTAACAATAAATTATTTGCGGCATATTAGCTAACATGCCTGCAATTGTCATGGCCCCCCAGCAACCTGTCTTTTACGAAAGATAATAAATTTACCATAGGTTCTGGAGTAAACACTCGTTTAAGGCAAGTAGTCGTTAACTGGTTTGTAGTGAATGTTAACCAGCCTACCGCACCTGCTGCATACAACGCTGTTCTGTGTGTATTTCGTAATATTGTGTTATGCGTGAGAGCCCACCGCACTTGCAGTGGTTCGATAAATGAATATTGTGCATTCTAGTAACATCAATAAAAATTCTGTGATCTAGTTACAGGGAGCTGTGTGTTCTTTTTCATTGCTCATTCTATGTCACCCATCTGCATTTCAAGCCTTAACACGCTACGCAGAGTGAGCTAACTGTCAAACTAAATGCGAATTTAATCCCACTGCTAAGTCATCCACGCTGCTCCCTGGAAGCCGAATGCAGTGTTGTACACGTTCCTCCAAAACAGGAACGAAAGCTCGTTCCTCGTTCCTTCCCAATTTTGTAACGAGTTCCCGTTACAAGTTCCTTTAATCAGAAAGGAACGCGTTCCAGTTACATTTCGGAAATTGGAACGTGTCGTTACATTTACGTTACATTTGATTTTTAAGATTCAAAATAGTCTCGGAAAATTGTGAGCTGAAATTAAGTGACTTAAACACTTTAAATTCACTTCGAGCTACGTACATTGCGCGAACTTGAACCTTACCGGCAGGAGATTATCTGGAGATAAAAAATATGGAAATAAATGCTTCTAGACATACTTTCAGGGAGCACCGAACGTAGTCACGACATGTTCACAGCGACTTTGACTAGTCTATTACGAGTGCAACACATAATGGGTCTTCCAGTGAGCAGTCAGAATAGTGCTCCTCAGGTGTGAAAATAGAAAGCCACTCACATTCACCAATGCATGTGAGTAGCAAGCCCGCATTTAACACTAAAAGCTATAAATGCTGTAGACCTGTCGATTTACATTGGCATATAATAGCTTGGGCTTCACCCGCGCCTATAAATACTGGAGCTAGATTTCCCGATATGTCATCATTTCCTGCCCTAAACTTCTTCCCTCAACATTTGTAGCCTTTTTAGTGGTTTAGTAGTCTAACTGACAGTTCTGAATATATTATTTTGCTTAGTTCTCACAATTTTAAAGCATTTGTGATACTGTTCTTTCGCTCTTATTTATCGTGGTGCGCAGAGTGTGTCGGTGTGAAGAATTCAGACTGCATGATCAGCTGATGAGCTTACCGACGACTTATACAACGTGGGAATATTTTTTTTTCTTATGGCGTCCTAAGGAGTACGCTTTGTCTATTCAATTTGTACAGCAGCCCCACTCTCATGCAATTGCGAAATGACTGATATGTGGGAATAAATAAATAAATAAATAAATAAATAAATAAATAAATAAATAAATAAATAAATAAATCGCCTCGCGTGCATCATTTCGTCGGACACCAACCAATAAATGATGTCTGCAAGCAAAAATTACGTATGTCACGCATGAAAGGTTCGCAGCAGCATGAACAGCACAACCCAAGTAGCAAAAACTTGCGCACGGGCTACTGAGCGTGGCTCTAGTTCCTATGAGATCAAGACATAGTAGAAATACCTAATGTGAACAAGAAAGTAACAAATTGACCGATTTACACTTAGAAAACAAAGCTGTCTTTTCGTTATGCGAATAGGAAAGAACATTAAATAAACCATACCTGCACGTGCTTCTTTAAGTTTCTCGCCGATCTTTTCGACACTCCACTTGTATTGTTTGATGGAGCACAAGTCATACATTGGGCTAAAAAAACACAGGAGTGCGATGTTGTATTCACTCGGTTGACACATCGTGGGTAGCCATGGCCAGGGAGCAATCTATAATTCCACATCGGCACTCATTGCAACAGAATCTTGATGGCGCAGGAGGCAAGGTGGTGTTCCGTGATTTTCGAATGCCAAGTGAAAGATCTCTACAGTGTGTCCAGCCTTCAGAACAACCCTTCCTTGCTGTTCAGACTGGCTCAAATAAAGCGAAAGACTGCTACCCCTCCCCACATCGTTGGTGTCGTCGCGCGCGCTTTCCTGCGCTCCTGCTGGCGCCTGAGAGTTCTTTCGCCATAACTACGGCCCTTTCGTCGACCCCTTTCGTCACAGCAGGAGGGCCAAGTTTTCCCGTTTTCGGCGGACGTGGTCGCCCCATCAGCAGAGGCCGGCAGCGTGTCGAGTAGAGTACGCCGCGTTGGAACGGTCGCTTGATACACGACTTTCGGAGAATCCTACAATCCCCCACTCAAGCAAGCCGGGAGCGTCCGTGGAAACACAGCAGCCGATGTCTTCTCAGCGATCTTCAGTTGGACGTTTGAAAAGAGACCGCGCTGCCCTTTTGTTAACAGGCCCCAGACGACTCGGTCGTGCTGGCTGGCCCTGTAGTTTTGTTCTCCAAACTCTCGTGGTTTACGTTCCCGGCTGCTTGTATCACTAGCTCGCAGACAGGTACGTTGATCGAGACCCTGCCTGCCTGCTAGCCACGTCACGTTATCTTGACTTCACAACAGGGTGCAACTATAGCCTCCGCAGTGTAACATTTGCCGCTGTTCGTCTGCTTTGCCGAGCGGTCTCCTGCGTAAAAAATGCCATTGACGCCGAGGCCCACACGTGTGAGCCGTAACCGCATTCTCAGAACTTATGCACTGAGCAAAGCGCTCGTTGACAGTGTCTTAGTTCGAAGGGAGCCTTGGCGGCGAGGATCTGAAGGGACGAAAAGAATTTCGCGGCTGGCTGCGGTTCGGCCTGCGTTGCCGTAGACAGCCAGAAACTTTTCGTCCAGCCACAGGGTGCGGCTACCGTAAGGGAGTAACGAAATACACATGCGGTGTGCCTACACTGGCGAAAGAGAAGCTTCGCCCTCGTCGAAGCCTCGACTCGAGGAAGAAGAGAAGAGGAATGGCGTTTTGCGTGTGGTTTTCTTTTGAGTGAAGGAGACAGGGAAGCGGTGACTCGAGGCCCGGCCTCGAGTTGCATGTGGGTTGCAGCCCGGCCTATCCGCCTTGCATGTGGAACGGCTGTGGAACGTTTACAGAAGGAACGTCGTTCCCTCTGCCGTTACTTTTAAATGTAACGCGTTACCGTTACAGTTCCACCAACCTTTAAAGTAACGGTGGCGTTCCTTCGTTCCTCCAAAAAGGAACTAGTTCCAGGAACGCCGTTCCTTGGAACGACGTTCCGTACAACACTGGCCGAATGTTACAACTATGATCAACGTCTTCTTGCAAAGTGCACGAGTACCACTCGTGAGTATGTTTAACGTGGGCTAACCAAAAACGTCGCCAACGCCATGGTGATTAAATTGTAGATCATGGTACGACGTAACGTCGGCTCTAATGCTGGTCCAAACCACACACGTGTCTATTGTTGAAGGAAAATGCCCTATCCGATGCGTTGGTGTGCTATCATAGGTGTTGTTAGTGGAAGTATTCGGATGGAATTGAGCAAAGTTGCGCAAAACCATAATGAATGGTAGCAGACTATATTAAATGCGAAGCATTTCTTAGCGAACTTCGGCGAGTTTGAGCGTATCTATCTATCTATCTATCTATCTATCTATCTATCTATCTATCTATCTATCTATCTATCTATCTATCTATCTATCTATCTATCTATCTATCTAGCCGCCTACGATTTTGTGCTCTCCTGGCCGTTTCGCTGATCGGATGTTTACGAATATTGGTATGCCACATCATGACTACATGACGAACACAAATGGCAGGTCATAACGTGAAAATCATGATATGCATGTCATGAGCGGCATGATTTACATGCCACGGTCTTAGAGCTCTCCTGGCCGTTTCGCTAATGGGATGTATGCGAAAATTGGTATGGCACAACATGACTGCCTGACGAACATAAATGGCAGGTCATAACATGAAAATCATGATATGCGTGTCATGAGCGGCATGATTTACATGTCACAGTCTTGGTGCTCTCCTGGTCGTCTCGTTAATGGGATGTATACAAAAATTGGTATGACACAAAATGACTGCATGGCGAACATAAATGACAGGTCATAACATGAAAATCATAACATGAAAATCATGACATGCATGTCATGAATGACATGATTTACATGCCACGCGTTTCGTTAATGGGACGTATAGGCAAATTGGCATGCCACAACATGACTGCATCACAAACATAAATGATAGGTCATAACACGAAAATCATGACATGCACGTGGCGTGCAGCGCTGTCATATTCGCAGAATGTGATCGCCGCAACCTTCTCTATGATTGAGTTAGCTTGTTTGGGCGGCTTAAAAGAAAAGTAGGAGCCTGTTTAGCGGCCCTTTAAAACGTGCTGTATTTTTGTCTGTACCGCAGCCGCTGTCACTATGCTCAGACTATTACATTTCCGAACAAAGGTTTAGGTGCCTTACTTGTCAGCTGCTGGGCCAATTAAGCTGGTCAGCCAGTTAACTGCTTTCGAAGTCGCGGTAACCAGGCACCGCGTACACAGAGCTTGTGGCTTTGACTCATGTACCGAGGAGTTGGAACAAATGCGCATGAATAGGGAATTGCTGGGACCCGGTTGCTTTCTGCGCTTTTATAATTTTTAGGTTCAATATATAGCACTGTTTTAGCTATATTTAGCGCATTATATACTGCAATGACCACCAGTGTTGCATAAGCTTCTCTGGTGAACATCGCTGTGAGAGGATCCAGGGCGCCGTCGATGGGCTGATGGCTACCTGAGCTTGAACTGTTTTCCACCTATAAGCAATTAAGCAAGTAGCCAAACCATGTGCAGGCAGAAAAATTCCTTAAGAGGACAGGCGGCGAGGTAAAAAAAAACCTGAAAACTTACAGCGGTTTCAAGCTTGACGACTAAGAAGCGCAAAATGACTTCCAAGATCTCATAAAAAATTTGGAGACCAATACAAGCCCGCCAACTAGTTGTCTATTGATGAAATCCGCCTTGCTTCCAGAGACCAAAAAAGACGAACCATTCAATTACTGGCTGACCGACCAGAAAATTTCGGCCGAGAACGGTGAATTCTACAAGGTGCTTTTTTTTTAGTTGCAACACATTTTTAAAATTACAAAAACATAAATCGCGAGAATGTCTTGTGTACCATTCGAGAATACGGATTGGCGGCCTCTGGATACAGAACAATTTCCGCACTTGTATGCATAATTAGCGAAATTACGCTAATTAACTTTTAATTATCAGTAATTTGTGGCTACAGCAAATGAGTACTTTGGAGCCCGTCCTCGACACTAACTATCCCAATGATCAAATTTTGAATAGCGGAGCGCATATCGGAGCTACGCGAACAATTAGTTCACCGTGCCAGGCTCCTTGAAACCGAAATTGCCGGAAAAAGAGCGTCTGTGACGTCGATGTCGCCGCCTCCCCGGATTTCGTCACTCGCCCGCGGCGCCCAACGCCGTTGATGACAAGGAGATAACGCAAGCTGCTTACGCGGCCGGAGCGGCCGGAGCAGCGGTGACCACCGGCGAGTGACGAGTGACGAAAGCCGCGGGGGCGGCGACATCGACGTCACAGACGCTCTTTTTCCGGCAATTTCGGTTTCAAGGAGCCTGCCACGGGGAACTAATTGTTCGCGTAGCTCCGACATGAGCTCCGCTATTCAAAATTTGATCATTGGGATAGTTAGTATCGAGGACGGGCTCCAAAGTACTCATTTGCAGTAGCCACCAATTACTGATAATTAAAAGTTAATTAGCGTAATTTCGCTAATTATGCATACAAGTGCGGAAATTGTTCTGTATCTAGAGGCCGCCAATCCGTATACTCGAATGGTACGCAAGACATTCCCGCGATTTATGTTTTTCTAATTTTCAAAATGCGTTGCAACTAAAAAAAATTACAGCATATCCATGGAGTGAATGTTTATGAGTAGGCGAAGCTCGGGAAGTTCATCGTAGATCGTGCCGAGTTCCGGATTAATTTAGTTAACGCGCACGCTACGAATTCTTATGGTTCAACTACGCGCAACTGAAATCTCCCACCGGCACTTCATTGCAAGTCAAGATCCAGTGCCGATATATATATATATATATGGGTGGCCGGTGAACGGTTCTCCAACGCGAGCAGTCGGTATTTCTCAATCAAGAAACTCGCTAGTAGACGCTGCCTGCGCCAACGTTGTCTCTCGCCGGTGAGGGCGCATTCTCCTTCTTTGCGAGCTGGTAGAGCATTCATCTAAGAAAGAGCGTTTCCATCAACGCGCACCTCTCGCTTTCTCTCTCTCTCTCTCACAAACACAAGACAGCTGATAGAAGAGTGAGAGAGAGAGAGAGAGAGGCACGCCCCGAGGGCGAGCGCGTGCCGGTTACGCCTGACGCCTGACGCAAGACAAGGTTAGACTAAGAGGAGCTTCGCCCCTAAAACACCCTGTATATTCTAGAAGGGCGTATAGACCCTTTTCATAAACTGTAAAGCTAGCTTCCCTGCAGTGCAACCTGCCCTACTAATGGCGACAGCTGCCTTTATTTAAATGCTGTCAAAATTCAAGCTGCACATGCTGCGGCCCGTTTTTTGGGGTTGTTTGTATCCGAAGGGCTGGGTCGACATTTTACACGCCCTATCGCAAGCAAACTACGCTTGTACACGTTGTTTGCCGGATTGCCAATGCCGCCATTAGTAGGGCAAGCTGCATTGCAGGAAAGCTAGCTTGCAGTTTATGAAAAGGGTCTATAGTACCCAGCACTAGCATACCTGGTGTCAGAGACGATTCAGGCAAAACAAAAGATGAGGCATTGAAGCACAAAATTTTAATGGCCTTTTGGTGGAGTACAGCGTACCCGCGTATCGTGCTGCCGGAAAAAGCATGTGCTTTTTTTTTATTCCGACCGTATGCACTCAGCTTCAAAACATTCAATCGGTTGCATGTTCTTCATGAACAAAGCAAACGCTGCTGCAAAATACTACAGAGACATAAGAACGGGAGCAAGGTCATACAAAAAGCATTTTCAAAGCAAAGCATCAGAAAAAGGACCACTTAAAAATTGAACAAGATGCACGCCAAATTAAAACTAAATACACATTGATAAATAAGGACCAATGTTCATACACCAAATTGCGCTGAATTACGTACTAATGACTGCATAAAGGAACGACATCCTCATATCAACAAATTAAAAACCCTGTATTATGATACATTTCCACGTTTAGCAGCTTTGTCGGCAATGTGAACTGATTTAAGCGGTCACCGTCTATTGTGCGAATGATCGAGCAACAGTCAGCACTTAAAAACGAAAGTAAAGCCGCATACCGAGATATATCGGTGCGTACACTTGAGGATACTGGGCAAAAAGTGGTGCTCATTGATTGAAGCGAGGTGACGGCCCTCGCAGGTGTGAATGACGCGTTTGATGAGTGTCTACTTATACTCAGAAAATGTTATTACGCATTTTTTCCAGCGAAAACACACCATGGGTGCAAGAAATCGCGCTAACCGTGGGTCACTCGAGGCTTATTAAAAATAATCAACGTAAGCACTGTAACAGGGAGCAGTATGGATTTCGCGAAGTTGCGTCACAACTCCTTTGATCCTACCTTAACGAATGACTTCAGCATATCGAAATAGGCAGATTCAAATCACGTTTGTGAAAAATTGCTTCTGGGGTACCACAGGGCAGCATTTTAGGGACTATTAATATTTTTTTAGATAAATGACAAAATAGAATCCACATCTTCAGTTCATCATTTGTGCCTATGACTGCACGGTATTTTTAAAGGAAGGAATTGCTGTAATATTCACGTCCAAGCGAACATATTTTGCTGCAGACTGGATGAATGGTGAGAGACGAACGGGCCTCGTAGTGAACCAAACAAAAACTAAGTGTGTTGTATACCGGGTCCAAGTAGCACTGGCTGTGGTCCTATGTTCATACGCTGTCCGTTTGGAAAAAAATGTATTAAATTACTTAGCATCATCTCCAACGAGCATGATTCATGGAATGGCCAATTAAACGCGGTCAGCTTAAACGTCGCTAATAGTGTAGGACAAATTAGCCGTCATCGACACATCACAACAGTTTCAATAAAAAGTCTGCTAGACGACCCCTTTTAATTGCCACCAGAGCTACTGCTTCAGGGCATGGTGTAAAGCTGCGGAAAAAGACTTCATACATGCCAATTCGTTGTGTTGAGAACAAATAAAAAAGAAATGGTTCGAGTAATTTCAAATGCTTGCGTTCTAAAACATACCGCCCCTCCTTTGAAACAACACATAATTGTCAGAATATCCGACCTGTGCAAAACAAGCTAGAGCGCTTTTACAAGAAAGCCGCACTCGGGAATTCGGACACATTTCTCAAGATTGACAACTTATAGAAAAACGCCGTTTCTTATCACATCCGATATCAACCGCCTTGGCATTTCCATTTTCATGCACCCACCATGGCACTCAACGCATCCGACATATCTTTCCGACCACATTAAATTACTCTTAATCGCTACTAAGAGATTTGTATTCCTTACAAGAAAGGAAATAAGACCATTCTTCACGTCATATTTGATACATTTTATACCCAATAATGGAATTTTCATGTGATTCGCCTTTAGTATTGTATGTTTATAATTTTCATTGTTCTTATGTTCTACGCGCCTCTCGAACTATGCATAGTCAATTTTGACGTAATCGGTATGCTTAGTAACCTGCACTGTATTTTTTTCTTTTTTTATCGTTAAACCAGCACCTTTATTTATTTGTTAATTTATTTATATACTTGTCACAGTAGTCCCAACGCCCATGAGAATAACTGAGAAAGGAGCGTGGGGGGGGGGGGGGGGGGGGAGGATAACAGTCTATAAACACACAACACAGACTTGTCAGAGAGATACCAATGGCACCACCACCAATGGCGCCACCACCAGAGAGACCACCAATGGCAATTACGACACGAATGTGGAAATCCTGTCTACATGCCTCAGCGCAATTGCCGTCCCGCCACGGTGGTCTAGTGGTTATGGCACTCGGCTGCTGATTCGAAGGTGGCGGGATCGTGTCCCGGCCGCGGCGGCTGCATTTCGATGGAGACGAAATGTTGAGGCCCGTGTATCTGTGGGACGTCAGAGCACGTTGAAGAACCCCAGGTGGTCAAAATTTGCGGAGACGTCCACTACGGCATGTCTCATAATCACGGCTCATTTTGGGACGTCAAGCTCTACAAATCAAATCAATGACATCATCTTTGTAACTCACTGCCTTTTCTTGCCCTGTGCTTTTAAAATTTAGATCAACTGCTGACCTCCGTCGTTCACCGCCGATGGGTGTCTAGAAACAAGACATAAGACGCAGGCGTAGACACGTCTTGTCCCTTTCATGTCTGGTTTCCGTGAGCTACGCATTTTCTGCCACGCACCAATACCAACCTGCTCAGCTTGCCGCACTTGTAAGCTGTCGCTGTACACCTTTTTTCCTGGCAACATTCTTTTCACAGTACATGTGTTTGTTTGTGGTCAAAATAAAAGTGTTTATTTATTTATTTATTTATTTATTTATTTATTTATTTATTTATTTATTTATTTATTTAGGTTTTATTACACTGCCCTCGAAGTGCACCATCCCGTATTCAAGCCCCTGCGCGGGTAACAACTCTACTGCAATTCCAATTTTCAACTCCAACGAGCCCTTTACGAAGTGGTGGAAGAACCCTGTGCTTTACCATATCCCACCACGTCATAGAGGGCTTCAGGAGTCGCACTTTTCAGCGAGCAAGTAGGTCTAACGTGAGGGCAAAGCTGCAAATACGCCGACAACAATGACGGAGGCTGGATAATAAAAGCTCCCCTTGATGAAGGAATAGTTAGTGCGAACACAGAGCATTAATCCTTGCCAGCAATAGAGAAACATCAATGAAGGCCATGGGGACGCGCCCAGTGTTGCGAGAGCACAAGGTAATGTCAATATTCCCTATTGAACACCCAAGAGCTCACGCGTCACCGCGCACAGTATTTGCGTAATCAGTATGATTACGTAATTATTAGATAAGCATGCATTCCCCTTCACCGCTGCTCTCTTTACAGGCCTTGTGCGTCATCTACGTGTTGCCAAAGCACACATCTAAACACTACATATGGCGAGACTGTGCCCTCTCGGGCTACTGCTGCAAGGATCGCTCAAAGAAATACTGCGTCAAAACCACTCCCAGGGTAAATTCATTCAGTCAGTATGTATTCGTCCTCGTGCGTTTGTGCATGAGCCGGCCGCGTGGTTATGACAACGCTGGTGACAGCGAGGACATCTGCCTTTTAGACACTTTCTAAAAGGAGATAGCTACGTGATGAGGACGACGTAGCAAAAATTTCACCACACAATTCAATAAAGCCGCAGATGTACAATTCAATAAAGCCGCATTTATACAATTCAATACAATATCCTAAACCACAAGTATACAATTCATTGGGAAAAGAAGGAAACGTAAAATCACTTCGAAGGAATTCATTGCATGAGTTACTTGGAGCACCTCGCAAGAACACGCACCTATAAGACATGCTGTCTGCTTCGAAGTCTTTGAAGGAAGAAGTCGTACCAGTTAACTTAGGAGCATCATCCACACCCAGAAATAAAATACATCAGAGGTAGCTGGGCTTGAAGGACTCCAAGAATGTTTGCAGTCCTTAAAATACCTGAATTGACCTAGGAAATACACGGATATGAATATACGAAAGAACACGCGGCAGCTGGCCAGCATTCAAGAGAAGAGTTGCATAAAAGCATCCCATTTCATCTTTCATCCTGTTTCTGGCTTACTTGCTGTACATATTAAGCGCTGTAAACACATGTACTATAAGCGCACCTCGTACTGTTGTGATAATATGGGCGGAATATAGAAAGCATAATATGCTATCGCCAGCGACGACAAAGAAGAGCGCACACACAACTCCAGATTGCTCCTGTAGTGCTCCTGTGGTACTCTATCCTAACCATTCTAAAAGGTCAGTTTTACAGAGTCAACCAACCTGTCCGTTCTGACTGCACGCATGCACCAACATCCAGTTGATCCTCTCTGTGTTTGCGTTTTCATTTTTGATGCAAATTTATATCTGTTCACATTTGTTTCTTTATTTCAATGCCTTAGAATTAGAGATGGCCCTATATGGCATCTAATAAGCTACCGGTAACAATTCACGACCACTCCCCCAGAGTGGGTGCGAGCCATCAACGTAAAGGACAGTATCATCATCATCATCATGGCTTGAGAGAGACAGAGAGAGAAAAGAGGAGAAAGGCAGGGAGGTCAACCAGATATTAGACTCCGGTTTGCTACCCTGCACTGGGGAGAAGGGGAGGGGGTTAGAAAGATGACAGCGAGAGAGGGTACTGACATGCACTTTTCATGGCTTGAAAAGTGCATGTCAGTATTAGAGGCAGTTCAACGCTCGAAGCCAGTCGGTGTCGGCTGGACGACCCTGGCGAGGCCCTCTCGGCACTGAGCTGTGCCTGTCTTCCCAGCGCTGTCCAGTAGACTAGGACTACCCGAGTGGCAGCTGTTCCCGCTACCGTCCCAGGCAGCTAGCTGACTGCGTCCCGGCACGCCGTTGACGCTGCTCCAGCCGAGTCCGGCGTGCTGCCAGAGGAGCGTAGTAGCTGATGTGCTACTGGGCTGTCATTATGGCTCGTACAGTCACTGCTGCAGCACGAAGCCATGCTGTGTCTTGCGGCCGGCACACGTTGACATCGTCAACGAGCCGGGCATCACATCGACTCACATAAGTCGTCACCACAGGACAGGGCAACAAGAAACGCGGCGAGATAGATGTCGGCACATTTATTGTGCCTAGCCGGACTTCGTGCACTTGGGTAGTTTCAAGTAATGTTTCATTAAAGGTTATAGATATATGTGCCTGTAATTTAAGTAATCGTTTGTGCGAGTGCGCTTATGGCTCGAGTGTGTTCCTTGGCGAGTGGTCCTGGCCTGACACAATCATGCGTTTCCACCCCAACCAAAGATGTGCTTATGCGCAGAACCCCGTTACAATGATTGCCTTCCACACAATACTAGACACCAAACATGGATGGATTAGCATTTCCCCAACCTCTTTTATAAAGAGGTTGGGGAAATGTTTGAGCCTCTATACATTTCGAAACAACCATGAAACTGTGCAGAAATACATTAATGTACCCTTCCAATCACCAATTCGATCATGAATATGCCTCCAGATGCGGCTAGAAACGCAGCAAAGAACACTAAGAAACGACTAAGCTCGGCCATTTGGTCTGGCTGTTCTGGCATGTTATGCTGATCGCCGAATCCAGGCTGTAGTCCGCACCTTACCACTTCGTGGAAAAGGCCAGCCTCGATAATCCTCTGAACAAATTCGTGAAAGTCTTTCAAAAGCGCGAAGTTCTTACGAACTACAACGCCGATAAGAACGGGGTTTAGCGTATCTTTCGATTCAACGAATGTAGATGATGTTTTCTCACGTTGACATTCAGTCAACTTGTCCGTGAAACAGACATGGCCCTTTCGTTGCGCGCACGCCAGGCAACGGGCGGCGTTCTCGGTTTCCAAAGTCTTCCTCTTTTCCGTAGAGTAAAAAGCTTTGCTAAGCATTTCTACAATGTTTGTGTTGCTCCTGTTAGCCACGACGTTGCCGTGCATCACAGTGCCAATGCGCAGACACGGTGTGAGCCTTTCCCGACTAAGCGCCTCGTCAAGTTCATGGAGTGTGTCCACGACTTCCCCGTGAGAGCGCACACTCAGCCTCGAAACGAGCTCGCCACGTAGGTAGTTTGAGAGCGGTAGGATGGCTATTACCCATACACCGTATATAAACATGCGGGCTAGCCGAGAACTTCTTATGCGGGGCACTCGAAAAGAAGTCGCGTAAAAAGAAGCCAGGAAGAACATAAAGGACTCCATGATAGATGCAAATTCATAAGGGGGCCCCTTTACGAGATCGGCGACAGTTAACACTACCAAACAGCAAACCATCGTCCCAAGCAGTAAACAGAGTCCGAGCAAGGAGCTTGTAAGGATGTTTGCGATAGAGACTAAGTTGGACATCGCTCTTTTGATGTAGAAGACATCGTATTGCTGTAGAATTACCTGGTATACATCATAGCTGCTTGTCAAATCTGAATTTAGCGCCAGAACATTCCCGAGAACGTCTGCACGGCCATTTACAAGGGAATTGAAAAGAGCGAATCGGTCCCCGAAGTATACCCACATCACTGTAACGTTGTAAAAAGCGAGTAGGCTGTAGATGAGCTTAGAGTATCCCAATTTGCAGTGGAAGATAGACTTTGCTGTCTTCAGGCATCCGACATATATCACATCGTTTCGCAGTAGGCTTCTCTCTGACTTTTTAGAATCATGTTTCTGCGACAACAGGTGGCACTCTCTGTCAATTTTCCAAGAACGGCCAACCAACGACGCAGGTAAAGAGGGTTCGTTGCTTCCTCGTCTACCGCGGATTCCGTTACTAACGCAGGGCGACGCTCTGGTATTTAAAACGCTGGCATAATTGTCGCCTGTTCTTTCTTCTACACTTAGTTCAATGAATAAGCAGTCAATCAAGGAGAAGTCGACGGGGCGAGTCGGGCACGCTCTTATGCACTTCGGGCATCTCGAGCAGAACTTATTAAAACCATCTTCGTCTTGAGACATGCATTCATATTTGCTCCTACGTACCGAGCAAGTGTTGCTGTCTGACGCGTCCACACAGTTACACCCCATGGTAACCTTCTCAGCAGAGAACGCTCCCTAAAATCAAAGTATCCTTTGCATGTGAGCAGTGCCACTTGATCGAATCTCGCAATGTGCGACCTTAGCAATGCGACGACGTGTTCATTCGTTCCGTCCAGTGAGCGATTATACGCTTTGCAATAGATGTTAACACAAAAGAGACATAAGGACAAGACGATGGTCTTGGGAGCCATTTCAATTTGTTGGTCTAAATTAATTAGGGCCGGTTCTGCGCGCAAGACAGGAATGTTGAAACGCTTAGAAAAACATGATGTTTCGTCTCTGACATATAACAGCGGAATTATCTTAAAATGTAGATACAAGGTCTGCTGGCAGGGGCAATTCCAGTGTATGCCAATGACGTATCAGCAGGCCAATTCGATGTCTCAAGAAGGACAAATGAGTTGCACCTGCAAAAATAAAGGCAAATGAAAAATGAATGTAGTATTCTTGAACTGTAATCGAAAAAATATTTGTGCAGCTACATGTGTTTCGCCGCAATGCCTCTAGCCAAGGTTACCTTACTACTGCATACCTTGGGCTGATGCAGTTGCAATTGCACATCTCACAAAGTATTTCCAGAAAGCCATTCATCAGATGAGGAAAATGCAGTTCCAATAAGCTTCTTCTGTTCAACGAAAACCTGTTTAGCACCATCTTTCTGTTTATGATGCGAATACGCAGAACTGAACGAAAATTGAGCATCTAAACACTAAGAGTTCAAATGCTAGCTCGCACCTGCTAGAGATTTAAAATGCAGTAAGCCGGCATATCAATACATATAAATATTAGGCACTCGCTTTACATAAAAAAATCACCGCCCAAGCACTCCGTACAAATGGTTAACCAGCGAAGCTGAAATGTGCGGCGCCGGTGTTTAGCAGTGGGTTCAACCCGACACAGACGTCGCAGCCGAAGCCAAAGTGCCGCTGGAGAAACTCTCGCTGAAAGCGGGCGTTCGCCCCGCGAACGCGCTCCCGCAATCATCACGTCGACGCTGTTCTGCCCGCAACGCTGCTTCTTCGGCGCGCCGTCGTTGCAAGCGTTTCACATCGCGAGCTAACATCCGTGGCTTACCCATGTGGAAGCTCTCAGTCGAAGCTGATGCGCGCGTGCTCGGCGCCACGGCTGCGACGGGATGGACGACGTCACTCACGGGCCAGCCAATGGCACGCGCGCTTTGGTACGGCGCAGAGAACGACGTCACTGGAAGGCGCAGCCAATGGAGACCGCGTGCGGTCCACGGACGAGTGGTTTTTCGTTCCTCCTAGCCATAAACAGCTTTGGCTGTAAAAATGTGAGCATCTTTTGTGTTTATGCTTGTATTAATAGACGAATATCCATCCACACGAGATCCCTGAACGTGGGGATCTCGTGTACTTGCATCCTTGGTCCAAGCTCGACCAAGGATGCAAGGATGCAAGCGACAAGGAAGCCACAAGGAGCGGCCAAGTGACTAGGAAGCATGGATTCTTGGCCGGGCTTTGGGCGCGTTTCTCTTCATTCTCCTTGCGCTTCAATATTCTTCCGGCAGAAATTTGGCCTCTTCTCTGCTAGCTGAGTTCTCTTGTTTACCACACTCGGCCCCATGTTCGTCGTTTTCGTGAGCGACTCTTTACCCCGTCGATACTGCGCTGTTCCACTCGATTCTGTTTTGCACGCCACATCTTTTGGAAGCTTTGGAGCATATCTTCCGCCATGCTCATTTACATAGGAGGCACAGATGCAACGCAGATATCCCTCAGCAGAAGCAGAGAGCAATATGTCTGAAACACAATGTTGAAATCCATGCAGCAAGGTGGTGTTCGCATAGAATCTGTAGTCGTCCCTGCCCTCCGTCACGATTTAGCAAAGCTGGCCTACGAGAACATGCTTATTCTACCGCGGAGAATCCAAGGCAATGAGCTGGAGGACGATTAAACAGCTGATCGCGACGTCGACTCTGTTACAGTCTAGCTGATAGGTTCCAATAATCTGTAGCAAGTGATCACTGTCAAAGGACCATCTCAAACTATGGTACTAATCTAGTTATCGGCGAGTTTGTAGCAGATGCGGCAGAAGATCCTACAAAGGAAATATCAGGGTCTCTGGGCATCGCCGACTCCAGCAAGTGTCCCTATTCATAATATGTGCAGTTTGAGACGCCCAGGCAGACGGTAGTGCATCGGATCATATGCAGTTGACGAAAGTGTCGTCGTTGTCGCGCAAAAGATGCTCACAAGAGAGGAAAATAAAATGGATATTAGGTTGCACTAACATGGAACCATGACCGCAAGCATCTCTTTTGCCGCACCTTGGAAGCGGTCCAGGTTTCTTAGTTTAACTAAAATAACGTGACCGGTCCTGTTTTAGACGCAGAACGCCGCAGTATGCCAGCAATTAAAAAATAAATGATTATAGATAGGGAACAACCACTGAAGAGGTCACAAACACGAAATACAGCAGCTTGACACAGGTTGTTCCGGTCAAGGAATTACTGCCTAGGCTCACTGCCTGGCGCCTACGAACTCCACATACAGGGCAGCAGGTGAGTGGAATATGGCCCAACACTCACCGGCAGCTTTATCCAATCCCCTCGGGTGTTTTTTATTAGAACTAAAGTTCTTTTCGCAGTGCATTCTGATAATACATCGACATTCAAGATTACAAGCAAGCAATTACCTGGCATAATGATGATCCGCTCCTTATGTCCTTCCTTTTTAATCCGGAAGTGGTTTCGCTAAGGCGATAGGTGAATTAAAAGTTTTGTGCGTAGAGAAGGAGGTGACACATGTCACAGACTGAATCCCCTCACGGAAAACCCATCAGCGCTGGTCCGCCGCGGTGGTGTAGTGGTTACGGTACTCGGCTGCCACCCAAAAAACGCGGGTTCGATCCCGGCCGCGGCGGTCGCATTTTCGATGGAGGCTAAAATGCCAGAGGCCCGTGTACTGTGCGTCGTCAGTGCACGTTAAAGAACCCCAAGTGGTCTAAATTTCCGGAGCCCTCCACTACGGCCTTTCTCCCCTCTCTATCTCTTTCACTCCCTTGCTGCAGAAATTAGCGTCCTTTCCTAACCGAACCACAATCATCATCATCAGCGCTGGCCAGTGCCATACGTATTTATCTATGAAGAGTGAGCATTATCAAGAACTCTGCTTGGTAGCGGCTAAGTGCTGCCGGGAGCACACGCATAACGGCATGAAACTGCGGCCCTATCCTTTCCCGACTGGTCACGGTGGAGCACATATTATGATGGTGATCGGTGTGTCTGCGTGTCTTCAATATCGGAATTTTCACGGTAAGCGACGGTGGTTGCAGTTGGTATTGAATTCGAGAGGCTAAGGAAGTTTTTGGCATTAAATCGAGTAAGTACGGCGTCATTACAGAACTTTCGAGAATTTCTTATTCTTCTATAGCATTGGACGACTTCTTACCTTCTCTGTAGCTACGCCGCCACTATTGTTTCGGCTCGAACTTTGCGAATTCTTCATGAACATCTCTGGAATTGACCACTCTGATACAACCTAGCTATAGGGCTTGGTCGGATGAACTATTGGAGTGATTTCTCGGCGAAAGTCAAGCAGAGTTGCGACATCACTTTTCTACGCAGCAGCGCCGTTTAAGCGCGATGCGCTTATTGGTGAAGTTAAGTCACTTTGACCTTATCTATCTATCTATCTATCTATCTATCTATCTATCTATCTATCTATCTATTGTGGGAATGTTGACATCCCCTGATGAGTTTCTATCGCGTGGCGCTCGCGTTTCCTCAAAGCTCCTCTAAGGTGGCTTTCCCGCGAGGCACGAGACGTGACGTCATGGTCATGCGCACCGCTGCGCTGAAGATGGCGCTGTGGTTCCCGCGGTAGCGCTACCTGGCGGCGAGGAATCGCGGGCCCGCGGACGGGGAACGATCCGCTCTCTCTTGGCCTTGGGACGTCGTCGCGCGTGGTCGATGCTCGTGCGCGCGGTGGCGATGAGCTCCGCTCGGACGAACCCGCGGATGCCTATCTCCCGATAGCCGATTGAGCCTCTGTTCGCGTGACTTACGTCGCGAGCAATATAGGCTTACTGTTCCGGCATGGGCGAAAACTACTTCGCTCGGTATCCTGTTGCGGTGAGTCGAATGTCATCGATTACGCGTGGGGTATTGCATTAGCATGCCTGGTATGTATAGTTCGGCTAGCGTGCTTACTATGTGTAGAAGGTGCAAATAAATGCCCTACTGTTGGTTTGCACTACGGTGAACTGTGTCCTGTGTTCCTCGAGAGTGGGAGAACCCCAGTGGCCACCGCCACATCTGGCTGCCCAACGTGGGGCTCTTGGAACATCGGACAGCAGTTTTTCTCGGTTCAAGGCAAGCTTTGTTTGAACCTGTCGAGATTACGCCTAGCGTGATTTTGATCGCTGGCGTCGGCGGCGTGCTTTCTTGAGAGCGAGGCGAGTGGATGCGGTAGCGTGTTTGAACTTGTCGGCATGCTAGTTGCACGTTTTGAAAGATCGTCGTTACGAGAGCCACACGTGGTCTGCATCCTGGGAGAACGAGGCTTAGTGCCCGTGGATAGTAGGCGAGCCCGAAGTGAGTGAGTACGGAAGCCTCGTGGGTGGTCCGATTTTCTATGTTTATCTAGCTTCTATCTCTTTGACTCTGGGAGTCGCGGCTCAGGGAGCCGAGTGGCCGCGGGCCACGGGTGTCGGGCTGTCTGGTATTGCGGCTCGGCACCGGGCGTTCCGACACTGTCCGGGACAGTGGGCGCCGATCGTTCAGCTGCTCGCACGTAGCGAGCGGAGAGGGCCCCCAGCAGAGCTAGTCTCCTCACGGCTGCCTAATTTCTGTGCCCTGTGTGGGTGTTGTTTGGATGCCGGTTATTGTCGAGCGCGGCGATACGTTAGGCCTAAGGCTCCTTGAAGCTGCCTGTCGCACGTGGGACATAACCAGTCGAACCGTGGCGTTGAGGTGTCGCACTTTGCATACCTGATTCTAGCTTGCCTCGCACGGAGTGAACTCAAGAAAGCGATCTTTGTTCACGTGAACTTAGCGTCTCGGTAGCCGCCGAAATCCCGTGCTAGCCGAACGAAGCGGTCGTACCACGTGGCCGATGGGTACAATTGCTCTCCTTTGCCCAAATGCAGTGTTCTGTCGAGAGCGTTATTTTCCGTCGTACCACGTGGCCGATGCGTACAATTGCTCTCCTTTGCCCTAATGCAGTGTTCTGTCGAGAGCGTTATTTTCTGTCGTACCACGTGCCGATGCGTATAATTGCTCTCCTTTGCCCTAATGCAGTGTTCTGTCGAGAGCGTTTTCAGTCGTACCACGTGGCCGATGCGTACAACTGCTCTCCTTTGCCCTAACGCAGTGTTCTGTCGAGAGCGTTATTTTCAGTGTACGCAGCGGGAGTGACGTCACCCGCAGCTTGTCGCCTTCTGAGCATTCACGCTGCTGCCCGGACTTCGGGGCCCCTCGGCGGATGTCGGCAGCTGCTATCAGCTGTTGCGGCTTTCTCGGCCGGAAGGCGCGTCGGTGCGAGTGACGCTTGCTCGTGCCGACTGCGTCGCCTTTTCGGAGTCCTGGCCTGAAGCTCCGCTGTGAAGCCTTGGTCAAGCCTGAAGACAGGTCGCCTGTGTGGCGGCGCGTACGGGACTTCGTGAGCAGCGACGCCGGCGGTGTCGGCCAGCGGTGCTGCCGCAGTGCGCGTGAAGGACACAAGTGCGTGGGCATACCCGAAGCTCAGTGTCGCTGAATGTGTAACCCTGTATTTGCGGTGCATTTGTAGCTGTGCTTTTGCAGGGATATGTGATTATATAAGGTTGGGGGGATGTGGGAATGTTGACATCCCCTGATGAGTTTCTATCGCGTGGCGCTCGCGTTTCCTCAAAGCTCCTCTAAGGTGGCTTTCCCGCGAGGCACGAGACGTGACGTCATGGTCATGCGCACCGCTGCGCTGAAGATGGCGCTGTGGTTCCCGCGGTAGCGCTACCTGGCGGCGAGGAATCGCGGGCCCGCGGACGGGGAACGATCCGCTCTCTCTTGGCCTTGGGACGTCGTCGCGCGTGGTCGATGCTCGTGCGCGCGGTGGCGATGAGCTCCGCTCGGACGAACCCGCGGATGCCTATCTCCCGATAGCCGATTGAGCCTCTGTTCGCGCGACTTACGTCGCGAGCAATATAGGCTTACTGTTCCGGCATGGGCGAAAACTACTTCGCTCGGTATCCTGTTGCGGTGAGTCGAATGTCATCGATTACGCGTGGGGTATTGCATTAGCATGCCTGGTATGTATAGTTCGGCTAGCGTGCTTACTATGTGTAGAAGGTGCAAATAAATGCCCTACTGTTGGTTTGCACTACGGTGAACTGTGTCCTGTGTTCCTCGAGAGTGGGAGAACCCCAGTGGCCACCGCCACACTATCTATCTATCTATCTATCTATCTATCTATCTATCTATCTATCTATCTATCTATCTATCTATCTACCTGCCTACGTCTCGGTGATCTCCTGGTCGTCTCGTTCACCTGGCGTAACCGAAATTGGGAGGTGGGGCATCACTGTATGACGAACATGGACAACTGATCTTTGCGCCACTAATATGATATACTCGGCATGTCCGACACAATTGACGACCCTGCAGTCACGCCCAGTTTACGGCACCTCACACGATTCACCGCCTCCAGGATCGGACCCCAGGCGGGACGGCCGGTTTAAAGAGCTGCGCTCTTAAAGCGAAGAAGGAACATTGTCCTCGCATACGATTGAAATGTAGACATAACAAGCATACAGACACACGTGCAATTTACCTAGTCGTATAGCAGCTGCCAATTAAGCGAGCACGATGCCACTACGCTACGGTGGCTTCCCCCACACGGTATATAGAGTAAATAAACCTACTTCGCCTGCAGTTGTAATTATGGTGTTTGCGTAATGTTAATTCCGCTACTAATGTGTGATAAGCACTGTGATAGCAGTACATATGTCCTGTCACCATTCGGTATGCTTTTGTGCAATTTTGTTTCGTCACGTAGGAATCCTTCAACGAACGACGCTTATGAGAGCACATCAGCACCCCTATAGTGCATTTTTCTTCGACAAAACAGACGTCTGTGCCTTTGACTAAAGTGAGTTCCAACGTTACGTCGAACCATGAGCTCCCATTCAGATGTCATGGTACTACCGACGCACCTGATTAGCCCACGTCAATCATACTTAAGTGTGCTTCTCGTGTGCTTTGCACAAAGACCCTGATCCAACTCGTCACACATGACTGAATGCCGAACAAGTCGTCATAGGCAATGTCCCCGCTGACTGCTTGGCATGGCACCGATCCCTATGATGCGTCAGCTCGGCAGGTCTTTTTTTTTTTAATTCCGCGAAAAATTTTTACTCAAGGAATGCTTTAAAATCCGGCAGCTCTTCACGCACTGTGAGAATTGGCGCTATTCGAAAAAGTCTACAGCGATATTGCCTATGGCGGTTTGGCATTTGAGCCAACAGTTACGAGTAGAATCGAGGTTTCTGTGCAAAGCGAATGTGCCCACTAATGAGTATTCTTGACCTGGATTAACCAGGAACGTCGACAGCACTGTGGCTACTTCATGGGACAATGTACTTCAAAGGACAATATAACGTTGGAAGTCACGTTAGTACCCACTACGTTAGTACTCAAGTTAGTACGCACAGTAAGATAGCACACTCCCCGTAAAGATATACTGACCAAGAAACCATGCACCTGAAATTTGTCAACTAAGTCCCTCTATGTGCCCATGCGTGCGCTCCCTTAGAAGTTAGAGAGATTTGCATGCGGCAATGAATACTATTGAACTTTGCGATTTATACTGATGGCTGCACATCCTCGGGGGTTGTGTTCATTAAGAAATAGCGAGACGTACTTACAGCTGCATAAAAATAAAGCGGCCTCAACACTTTCGCGTGGCAAGATGTGTTTGGAAATAGCCTAACCATGGAACCATGAATCCTCTATGCAAAATATACTTCTAAATTAACAGCCTCTCTCATGTATTTACACCTTGAAGAAGGTGCGCATAAAATGACTCGTTCCTAGCTTGTAACAATTCGCATTTCCCGTTAGACCAAACGGGTACACTATCGCGACGACAAGAGCGTTTATGCTAATTTTATCTGCTCTAACACTGTAGACATATTGTCCATTTTGGGAAAAAATTTGGAAATTCCTCTCTATGTGCAACCTAAGCACATGGACGGTTCTACAAAAAAAAGGCAAAAGTTCGGGGCAACTCCAACCCCACGAAAGCGCTGAAGACGTATGAACCACTTCACACATTCCTTGTTGTTGTTGTTTTGTGGGGTTTAACGTCCCAAAACCAGCTCTGATTATGAGAGACGCCGTAGTGGAGGTCTCCGGAAATTTCGACCACCTGAGGTTCTTTAACGTGCTATGACATCGCACAGCACACGGGCCTCAACATTTCGCCTCCATCGAAATGCAGCCACCGCGGCCGGGATTCGATCCCGCGACCCTCGGATCAGCAGCCGAGTACCTTAGCCACTAGACCACCGTGGTGGGGCACATTCCTAAACGCAACTTGGCCTCTCGTCTTCGTGTCGGTCACCCCTTGGTTTCTGCTTTGAGCTCCGCCGAACATTACAGGGCAGTCTTTTCATTGTCACAGATGTCGTTCAGTGAAGAAAGAAACTGATATCTTTAGGTGCATTTCCGAATGGCCGAAGTCTTCAAAGCTTTCAAGCTACCCGAGGCCCTTGTGGCCTTCGAACAAATATTTTAGCCCTTGCAATGTGCGTCTGCGCAGGCTTCAATGTACAGCGCAGACGCACATACTGCGCACACGCACATAATAGACTGCGCAGGCTTCAATATAGAGATGGACGTTCTCTTATTTCTTGTTTTTTTACTGCGTGCACCTACCTTGAATTTCTAGAGATTCATACATGGGCAAATGCGTCGTCACGTTTCGTAGATAAGTACAAGATTCCCGTTCCATGAATCCTGGAGCTCCTGGTTTTTTGCATAAATTCTACATTGCTTTAGCGGGAAAGCGAAATTGGTCTCAGAAGAGCAACCGATTGGCACACGTCCGTGCGTTCCGCCAGCGTGAGCATCTTCTTAAGTGTCGTCGAGCAGCAAACTTACTATAACCTAATGACCTCAGTGAGCACGTTCTTCTTGTGTACGTAACTATTATTTTGTTCGAACTTGTAGGCTTAATCTTCAACTGGTTATTGTCGGTGCTTTCTAGTTGTTCTAAGGGCAGTCGACGATGCTCCAGCGCTATGTTTGGAGTCAGCACGGTTTTGTGCGCCCATTTATTTCCTTTCGTCTGTTCCAGTCCCACTGTTCCCATTATTAGGTAGCTACATAGGTAAGTAGACGTCTGAGTAAGGCACCAATTGTGAATTTTCCCTAACACTGGCAAATTTCTTTCACCAAACGGTATCAGGTACGAGGTGAATAGAAAAGAAGCTAAAGTAGGCAAAAGCAACCCCGCCAGCGGATGAAAGGAAACCTACGATTTTCGCATAATGAGTACGATGTTTTCGAGCTTGGATGCTAAGCTTTTAGAGGAGCTGTGTGTGACCGACACGGCACGCATAAAACAACTGCCTCGACTATGGAGCGTGTGATTCTGCACATAGGCCGTACAAGCAGGGACGTCCCACGGTTCAACATGTCTTGTAGAGGGTTCACTCTACCACACGAAGTGGCAAAGCAGGAATCTGATCGAGCGTATTTTGACTAGCAACTAGGTAACGTGCATCAAAACAGTCATTAGCATACAAAGTGGGCTCTTGTATTGCTGTTAATGTTTCGCTCTTTTTACAAGGCTTCCGTTGTGGAACACGTCATACATGTGTATCTCTCTTTTGTGACATCGACCTGCCACGAGAGATCGATGCGAGAATAACGCGCCGCAATCATAGTTGCTATGATGGTTGCCCAGCGACTTGTCGCAACGCTCGATACATTTGAGCAATGGGACATAGCCCTGAACAATAGAGTACTGCACCACGTGAAGTGAAGGACAAGTCTGTACCATCCTGTTCACATGACTATTCGGCGGTTACATCTTCTCGCGATATTTTCCTGGCTCTACAACCACAATACAAATAAAATCACCCGCTAATAAGTTTCCCGCATTAGACGTGCATGCTGAGTTCTCCACTTGTGTTTGGGACATTGAGTACAGAATATACTTGTAGAATCGTGTGTTTCCTATCCATGCTTTAGAACTAAACCTTCCACGACTGGTATCTCACGTTGACAACGCTAGAGAAAAACCTCCTTTGACGGGCATTTGCAGTGCAATAACGTCATTTTTTGTTCAAAGCGACAGGCGTCTGCGCATTTGACTAATGTGAGTTCCGACGTCATACCATAAGCCACCCTACCTTCGTCACGCTGTTGTCGACGTTCCATGTTAGCCTCTGTTAAGCATACTCATTGATGGCTTGCCGATGCGCCTTGCACAAAGGCCTTGATCCGGCTGTCCAGCTGTCTTTACAAATTCCACTGGTCTCGAGTTTCAGTGCAACGCGGCAAAATGCTTCGCTGGGTCACACGCCAGGCCGTTTGAGTTTGAGCGCCTGCCGGATATCTCTCCAACTTTTCATCCGGAAAGTTTGATTATAATCGGGCGTGTCCTTGTATCGCTGTACAATCCTAACCTTAACGCTCGAGAAACTTCTGAGACAGATCGCCAGCTCAAAATGGCGCGACAGAATGTCACGAACAAGTCCTTCAGACTGAGCCCGCGGCTCCGCTGGAGGGTTCTATATTGCAAAGAACAAGAGACTGAGCGCGTCGATTTGTGTTTATGATCGTCCAGCCGCGAACAATGCGTCTGGCCTTCTATCCTGAGAGCTTCGTTAATTTCACCTGGTGCAGCACTGAGAGCAGCCGAACCTTCAAACGACTCGACGAAAGATTCACCCACTAATAATCTTACTGTTGTTTCAACGACTGTTCGTACTTTAGTCTCCCATTTTGCATTTAGGTCGTGAGAACTGCTCTGACTTCAACGTGAGAGTTCCTTACGTATTCAGAAAACTTATCGATAGCATGAATTATTTATTCCTTAACATTCCCAGGACTAGGGCTTAGTTCACTATCACCGCCACACAGCAAGAGTTTTGTAAAAAACGCACATTCTCATAAGCACTCTAAAAGCACTCTGCGGCACGGTAGGAGCAACGAGCAGACGTTGCTAGTGCGCTTAGAGTAGAGAATGGGAGGTTTACTAACCTGAACAAAAAGCAAGATCGGGTTTTTAAGCGAACGCACGTCAGCAGCTGCGCAGGTGCCCACTTAAGGGGCGCAGAAATTGTGGGACCAATATGGTCCCGCGTCGCGGCAGTCACCAGGAGTCGACCAGGCAGTCAAGAGAAGGGTGCCACCGCTAATGCAGAGCTGGTGACATTCGGATGCATTATTGAGCATGGGAGGAGCTACCCGCACTGACGACGAAAGGCCGGCAGCCACTTTATCCACGGATCTAGTGAATGCCGGCTATTCGCCGTCAGTGTTAACTGCAGGAACGTGCCAAGCGTAGCGATAAGCTGCACAAGAAGCAAGATCAGGTTTCTGAGCGACCTCATGCCTGCCGCTCCACCGTGGCCACTCGACATGCGTAGAAAAGCAGATGCAGAAATATCCTAAGTGCATCGCTTAGAGATGCCACGTTTTTGGGCAGTGAGAGTCACTGAATAACAGAAAGGTGATATTTGGTAGAGGTTCATCAATGCAGAAGGCAAGGTGTGCACACGCCGCTTTTGTTACCTTTCTCCTGTTTCCTTGTCTGTATACCTTACCTCCTTTCACGAGGAGCGTTACTTTTCCTCAGTCGCCACCGCCACAACAAAGTAGCGCAGTTCTTCAGAAAATGGTGCATGCCACAAGCTCAAACACGAAGGTCACAGACAAACGCGGTACATGAGGTTACTGCTATCTTCAACTTTCATTTGATTGTTCGCAAGTAGTAAAAAAGTATCAAACTTGTTCACTGTTCCGATTGGTGCAGCAGTTTGCTGGTTGGTTCTTCGCCTCGTTCGCCTCCGCGTGCACACCTGAAACCCGAAGGCGACTATCTTCTCACATTGAAAGATATTACGACCTATCACAAGCATAGCATCGCCAATACCCAACTCCTGCAAAGTGGCGGGGCAGGTCTAATGAACGCATGTTTTTCCACCTCTTCAAGAACACTTTATTGTGCCCGGCAGTCTTGCAGCATTTCGAACCTTCCTTCACTGGCAAGTGAAAATTCTGTGTAGAGGCGGCCGACACCTACCACATGCTTTGGGCTTGCCAGCTCAACTCAGCTCTTGCCCCCAACGCTAACCCTACACGAGTGGGAGGCGACCCTACTTACTTGCTGGAAGGCTACACCTCTCTTTCTTTTTAAATTAACGTTTTCTTCTCTCTCTCCGCGTGCGCGCATTCAGGTACTCTGCGTGAGACGTGGTGCTGCCGTCCACGAGATGCGATGTGACCCTAACAAAAATGCCATATATGGCGATATCAGGAATTGGGCATATATGGCTATACATGACACGTGCCCGTATGTGGCCGCATTTGCCCCAATCGTGATAGAAACAATATGGCAATGAAAGACCAACACGAGCAATGCCCTGCAAGGCTCTGATGCGTATTTTTTCGTGCTCTCAATACACCACCGACAAGGGGCGTCACCCGTGGGATGGGATTTATTGGGCTTCAGCCTCCTCCCAACCCCCCTCCCCTTGAATTTTTTTTTCGTTCTATTATACCGCGCCGTCCGAAATAACCACCTTCACCGAAAAGCACCCAGGATGTCGTCTAAAATGTACTTTTTTTTCGAGCACGACAATGCCATGGACAGTTGAAAGGCTCTGGAAGGTGGCTTTTCTGCAACATTTTTTTCAACCATGCAGTTTCTGAAACAGGGTATCACTCTTTTTCTTTATTGAACAATAAAAAGAAAATTGACTTTGGTCAGATTATTCCTATTTTACATCACTTTCACGCAGCCCGCATCTGCCATTGTGTTCTTCCTAACCATAGAAGGTCTACAAGGTGACGCACGTTTAAGTACATTAATTTTTTAAGGACTAACGTCCCCGGGTCTAACAGTTACTCTCCATGCAGTTACTTCTACAAGGCAACTTTTAGTCCTCACAGATCACCTCGCCAGACGAATAGTCGGTCCGCTCACACACTCCATGCGAATGATCTTTTTATCCCCAGTTCAGATGAGCTGTTAATCACCAGGGATTATTTGTCCCATTTATTTAGCGGAAGGCGCGAATACGTTTTTTCGCGTGCTCTTTTCCGTGGTTACGAAAAATCGCGCGGAAAAGGAACACGACAAAAAATATTTAGCATTCCGTGCCTCAGTGCTTTCGCTGTCAATGCGACAACTAAATACAAAAGTGAGACAATGGAATGTTTTATTTTTCTATATACATATAAAACTTCTTATTTCTTTAAGTATATTTACTGTCAAATGTCTAATAAATGACAAATGTCGCGTCGAGACCAGCTCCCGACTTCATCGGTGGGCGAAACGTAAAAGCACGCAGCACCCCAAGCTCATCCACGCATACGTGCAATAAGGCGCCACCACGGCTTCGCTCCTACACCGTTGAACCAGGCCCGGGAAGGCTCTACGTTTCAGCGATCGCCGCAGATGGCGTAAAAATTAACCGCGGCGCGTTCCATCAAGTTTCCCGCAGAGTGGAGCTACTAACTTCTCTTTTAGCGGTCGTATACTTTAGTTTGCATTTTCTCTGCTAGGGGCGCTCAACGGGACAAAAAATTGATATAAAAACGTATTGAAAGTATTTGACAAGCTTGGTTACAGTGTAATTTTTTATAAAGTAAGTAAAGATGTGTAAAGCACGGCACTACCGCCAGCACGCACCGCAAACATAAACTGGGAAGACTGACTTAACAGTGAGGAGGAACACCGAGGAGGACCCTTTGGTTCCCTTGACAACGGTTTGCGCACGGAACATATTTCTGCACACGGCCTGCACCTCCCCGTCGTTGCTGGGTGTGCTGGGTTGCTGCTCTCGCAGGCTTGTTAGAACACGGCACGCACTCCTTTGTCGTTGCTCCTTCAACAGTCTAGCCGTTCATCGCGTGCGCTTTTTGGGCTCCGTTACTCTACCGTTGGGTAACTTCGCCTTGGAGTGTGCTTAAACAAAAGTGAAAAATCGAACGTTTTGTTAGTGCGTTTCGGGGCGCACTCTGCTCACTAATGATGGGGGGATTATAACGGGACAAAAGTACGCAGTCAAGTACACCGACGCGAAGCGATTTGGCGCTTGATTTGTGCGGTCATGTCGCAGGAAAGAATATCGTCCTTTTTTTCACCTGCGCCAAAGCGTCCAAGCCATAACACCAAAGCCAGCAAAGGTGATGTACATTATATTTTTGTACTATAGCTCCTATTAACCCCTAGTACTAGTGGCGAGTAAACAAAAGTCTTTCTATATACTAGGTTTCGTCGACACTTCATTGCCATCTGTGAAAGTTTTGATTGCGTGAGAGTGTCTTTATTTAATCGCTCAGTTGACATGAAAACTGAATTTATGAGTTAAAGTGTGTCACAGCGGTCTCTGATGAGCACCAGCGCAGAATGGAGTACGCTTGGCCGCGGCAAATACACATAAGAAGACTCAGTCTAGTTGCAGCGTATTACCACTTTTTGTTATGGGGATTAAGAAAAATCAACCATGGCACTACCTACTCTACAGTGCCATTCCCATTTGTACTAATAGTCATCACCAGCCTGTCTACACCCACTGAAGAGCAAAGGCCTCTTCAAAAGATCTCCAATTATCCCTGTACTGCGCTAACTGAGCCCAATTTATCCCCGCAAATTTCTTGATCTCATCTGCCCACCTAACTTTCTGCCGCCCCCTGCTACGCTTGCCTTCTCTAGGGATCCACTCTGTTACCCTTTATGGCCAACGGTTGCCTTGTCTTCGCATTACATGGCCCGACCACGCCCATTTCTTCTTCTTAATTTCTATTAATATGTCCCTAACACGCGTTTGTTCCCTAAGACACTCTGCTCTCTTCTTGTACCTTAAGATTACACCATTTTTCGTTCCATAGCTCGCTACGTCATCTTCAATTTAAGCTGAACCCTCTTAGTTAGCCTCCAAGTTTCTGCCCCATAGGTGAGTGCCGGTAAGATGCAGCTGTTATACACTTTCCTCTTAAGGGACAATGATAAGCTACCATTCATTATTTGACAATGCTTGCCGAATGCACTCCAGCCCATTCTAATCCTTCTAATTACCTCAGCTTCATGATTCGGACCAGGGGTCACTACCTGGCCTAAGTAGACATTCACTTACTACTTCCAATGCCTCGCCACCTATCTCAAATCGCTGTGCTCGCTCAAGGCTATTGAACATTATTTTAGTTTCCCGCATATTAATTTTCAGGCCCGCTGTTCTACTTTGCCTGTTTAGGTCAGTAATCATACTTTGTAAGAATTGTATTACAAAGCATGTAATATTTCAAAGTATGTAATAGTACATGCTTTGCATGACCTTGTACTAATAGTATGGCAGAGCAAGTCTGCTGCTTCGCCTGGGTCGCTCACAGCAGTGCATTGAGTCATACGTAACTCAGCTAGCGCTCCCATTCATTCAACCGGCGACGGCCTACGCAGGTGCTCGTATTTTTTTTCGTAAAATTATTGTGTGTGTGTGTGTGTGTGTGTGTGTGTGTGTGTGTGTGTGTGTGTGTGTGTGTGTGTGTGTGTGTGTGTGTGTAAAGGAGTCGGAGCTCTGACCCCCTCCCTCACCCTTCCATCCCAGTCGGAAATTCCTAGCCCCCCCCCCCCCCCCCGAACAAAATTCCTGGCTACGCCACTGATAGCATTGCCAAATTCATCTCGATGTACAGTTAACATTCATCTGCTTCTGTGAACGCAATTTTGCTTTCCTATTACACCAATCCCTTTGGAGGGATCAGCCACATTTTTTGACAGCGAACGTGTTCCAAAAGGGAAGATTATTCAGTACACGTTACAATAGCCAAGCTGACCGTAAGTGAACTGTGCAACAAAGCAAAACATGTATGACGAGTACAGACAAGACAGCACTATTGTCTATGCTAGTTCACTTGTATGACAGTGCTGGTTACAAACATCTCGCAGAGAAAACAAATAATCACATACGCAAAATTCCACACGCACAAGCACCTCAGTTGGAAAGTGTTGAACTAAGCACCCAGATCTGTTGCGAACACACAAGGTGACGCTCGTTGACTCATATACAACTTTAAATTAGGTCATATCTTACTACGTGACACCTTCTGGCAAAAAAAAAAAAAAAAGGTTTTCCAAACTCGGCGCCATGGCTACGAGGTGCGCCAATAGACACTCCCAGGAATAAATGTACAGAAAAACACGCAAAAGCTGAGCGTTGGAACTACCGCCGGCGTAGCGCAGTTAGCAGAGCATCGGATGCGATATTCGAATATTGGTGGGTTCGGTGCCCGAAAACGGCTGACGTTTTTTCGTCAAGTTTATTCCCTTTCCATTTATATCATAACTACCACCCTAGAGCTAAAACCTACAAATAGCTTCCCTGTGCCTTTCTTGGCATGTCTGTCAGTTAGCTTCATGAAACTGTGTCAAAAAAATAAGAAGAAAAGACTGCTCCTTTCCCCTTCAATTACAATTAAAAGGGCCAGCATAAGCAATTACTTTTCTCCTCTTCTACCACGAAAAATCGTGTTTGCCATCTCCTGGGGAAAGCTTCTTCACTAGGTGTTGCTAATTGTTGTCGCAGATAGCGAACCATGAGTGGCCGGATTTTCTGTACTACCGCGTAGACAGCTCGCTGTGGTTGCTTGCGGGCTTCAGCTAAACAGCGCCGACACCAGAGCTCTAATATCGCCACATGCTATAGACCGAATGGATGGATATTAGGAGCGTCCCCTTTATAACGGGGAGGTAGCCGGGCCACCAAGCTTTATTTCTGTTTCCTCTACAAACAATTCTTTTCCCGAATCACACATATTTTCACAACTAATTTTACTCCTCGTTTATTTATTTTATCTATTATCGTTCTGCTGTGATGTAACAATCTTACCCGAACTACCTTGCGCTTTTGTTTGCTCCATACTTTTGCTCCACCAATGCTCTAAGCGCCTTTTACTTATCTCTATCGCCGACATGTTCAGCTTTCCCGTGTTACTCCTGAAACCCATGGCCTCCTGTAGGGTAGTGTCCACAGCTACACCTGGGTGGACATCAGTACATTGAATCAAAATATGATCTGTCGTTTCCCTAGCTTTTCCACAGCACGTACATGTGTCCCCTTCTTTATTGAATTTCGCTCTGTAACTTCGGGTTCTCAGGCAACCGGACCTTGCCTCAAACAGTAAAGCGCTTCCCTTTGAATTATCGTAAAATTTTTCTCTCTTGATTTCGTCTTTCCCTTTTCGGTAGTTGTTCAATGCCGGTTTCTTCTCCATTCTTGCTATCCAATCCGAGTTCTCCGCCGCTCTGACCATGCTCTTAACGCTCTTTTTCGTCCCATCCGTTTCGTTACTGGATGTATACTTACTGGTAAGCCTCCTAGTTCTCTTCCTCCATTGTGAATCAATGTTCTTCCTATACAAATACCTGAATACTTTCGCTGCCCATCTACTTTCTTTCATATTCCTTAATCTCTGTTCGTACCTAATTTTACTCTGAGCTTCCCTTCCCTCAAAGTCAGACCATCCCATATCCCCCTTAACAGCCTCATTTGTGGTCTTCCCATGGGCGCCCAGTGCGAGACGTCCGACCGTCCTCTGATTCACGTCCCTTTTCGTAAAAGGGCGCCTCTAGCGCCGAACGCGCGAACTACAGCCCGCTGCCATGATAAGGGCACCCTAGCAGACGACGCGAGCCTCGGCGAATGTGAACGCGCGAGTGCGTGACATTTCAGCGCACCGCTGAATACTAAATTGCTCCTGCTTGTTCTTGGGGTGCCTAACTTTTGAGCCCGTTGTACGATAATCCAAACGCGGGCCACATTCCGACGTGCTAGCTTTGAGTATGCCGTGACGAGAACAGTGAAGAGGTTATAAGTTTAATTGGAAGCCAGAGGAGCTGTGTCGCACCTCACGAGGTTAGAAAAATGTGCTTGTATTTCCTTTCATTATAGTGTTATGGCGATGAAGATGACTTTGTGATTAACGATATGTAAACTGATTCGTTAGGCTACAACCTTATAGATTACTGGCCAAGTTTATGTCCACAGACGACCGCTGTCACTCAAAGTGGTGTGGCACTTCAAGCCGATCTCTTCTAGCCAAACTATGTCAACCGATTCTTCTTGTCTCGATTATTATAACGGGCGGGATGTCTGAAGCTTGCTGCACGTCACAATGTTTTTCATTACCTCTGAGGTCGGCCGACAGTCTTTCTTCTTACGGACAAGAATGAACTAAAGTCCAGCCTGGTACGTCTCCGAGTTTAAAAAACCTGGTTGTAAACAAACGTTTCCGTACGATAAATGAGTAAGAACAGGCGCTGATGGGCTCTCGTTCGTAAACGCGCTGCACATATAGGAAAGTTTCATTGCGTCAAGCTAAGTTTGCTTCCCTTTTTTCCAACATGCGGTGGATTGCGATGCGCGACCCTGAAGGTTCAGTAGGGCTGCCGGAGCCAAGGACGACTGCAAATGTCAGAAGCAGAAAACAAAAACAAATAAGAAAAGGGGTGCGTGCTTTTTTTTTTTTTACGCGGTGACTGCAGCCATGAACAGTATCGTGACTAAAAGCACAGAATTTATCGGTGCATACAATCGTGCCAGCAAAAGCGATTAAGCAGTTATTTTCGCCAGATGCCCTTGCAGGAGTTTGTCAGTAAGGAGCCAAGACTTATTCATCATATTAATTCTCACGTCGATTTTCTTTCTTACCTCTGGTCACGCTCTATAAGCTTTTTGCCAACAAGCTAGGCGGACACTAATCCACGCCGTTCGGAGGGGCCCGGGAAATGACTCACAACCACGAATTTTATTGAAAAACACTTCTTTCCTGCTGCTGCACGCGAACGACGACCCTGTGCCGAAGGACGACCCTCGAAATAATAGAATGATGCCTCCTCGGTTTTCTCTGCAGGAGTAAAAAGTTAACGAAGCATCCGTAAATGGTACGAACACAAACGTCGCCGCATATGCATAGCACCGCCAGCGTATGTTTATGCGCACGCGCACAACGGTAGCGACTCACCTTATTTACACGAAGCAGTACGAAAAGTTGATGTCGCGACGCAAATGTCGCCAAAATACGGCGAGCCCTTATTCTCGTCTCGGTGGTGCAAGGTGTTGATGGTGCACGCTGCCGCAGACGTTGACAACGCCCACTTGCAGGTTTATCATCGTCCTGCGACAGAGCCATTCTGCCCGACGAGCCCGCTAATGGGCACAAAATACCACTCACTGTAAAGGAGAAGCGCTTGGGAGGCACAAACACATTGCACGAAAAGCACGTTCGCAAACACAGACGCTGATATCTCGGCGGATCACACGAGAATCAGCTGCCACCACACTCACGCCTTGCCCCCGCTCTGCAGCGCAGCCTTCATGATGGCCGCTCGCGAACACAAAATGCCTTGCAAAACGAAACTGACGAAAAGCCCACCACCAGGTGTCGTATTTATGAAAAGGGCCCCCGTTAGCCTCATTAACGAATTAGGACAGAACACTAAAGAAGCGCTATTGAAAGCCGTAGAAAAATGCTTACAGGAGAGGCAAATACCGGACAGTTGGCGAAAAAGCAGAATGAACTTAATCTATAAAGGCAAGGGGGAAAAGAATAACATTCGCTCGTATAGACCGCTAACCATTACATCGGTACTATACAGGATGGCTATGCAAGCAGTAAAATTAAAAATAGAAGCCTGGGCAGAACGTAACAATATTTTGGGAGAACTTCAGAATGGATTTCGAGTAGACAGGCGTTTAGACGATAACCTATTTGTTCTTACTCAGTGTATAGAAATATCAAAAATAGAAAGGAGGCCGTTGTATGTGGCTTTTCTAGACATCACTGGGGCGTATGACAATGTTAATCAGGAAATATTGTGGGAAATTTTGGAAGGAATGGGCATAGGCGACGATTGTGTACAGCTTTTGAGGGAAATATATCGAGAAAATACAGTTTGCATAGAATGGGAAGGAATAAGTAGCAGAGAGAACGTTGATATTAGCAAGGGGCTGAGACAGGGATGTCCTTTGTCGCCGCTGTTATTCATGCTGTACATGGTTAGAATGGAAAAAGCGCTAGGAGATAGCCACATTGGTTTTAATCTGTCACACAAACAGGGCGGCGTGATGATTGAGCAGATGCTTCCGGGTTTATTTTATGCTGATGATATTGTCTTATTCGCGGACAGTCGAGATGATATACAACGGCTGGTGAATATATGCGGGAAGGAAGGCGAGAATCTAGGACTAGGATTTAGTGTAACAAAATGCGGATTGATGGTATTCAATGATCCCAACGACCAGGCGGTATCCATACAGGGCCAAGAAATACCGAGAGTAAGCGAATACAAGTACCTTGGCGTATGGGTAAATGAGGGTGATACATACATGAAGGTACAGGAAAAAGCCTTGGCAGCAAAGGGAAAGAGGAACGCAGGAATAATGAAGCACAGAGCGTTATGGGGACACAATAGGTACGAGGTGCTTAGGGGTCTGTGGAAAGGGGTAATGGTACCGGGGCTTACATTTGGGAACTCAGTGGTGTGCATGAGGCCAGAGATACAATCGGGAATGGATGTGAATCAAAGAACTGTGGGACGCCTCGCTTTGGGTGCTCACGGGAAAACGACAAACGAGGCTGTAAAGGGCGATATGGGATGGGCGAGTTTTGAGGCAAGGGAAGCGCAGAGCAAAATAAGGTTTGAAGAAAGGCTAAGGAAAATGAAAGAGGTTAGGTGGGCAGTGAAGGTGTTCCGCTATTTATATAGAAAGAGCGTTGACACGCAGTGGAGAAAGAGAACTAGGAGGCTCACCAGTAAATATACGGCTCTAAGAGAACTGACAACAAAGAGCGTAAAGGGAAAAGTCAGAGAGGCGGAGAAGATTTACTGGAGGGCAGCGATGGAAAAAAAACCGACTCTGAATAACTACCGAGAGGGCAAAAACGAAATAAAGAGGGAGGCATTTTATGATAATTCAAGAGGAAGCGCTTTATTGTTTGAAGCGAGATCGGGCTGCCTTAGAACGCGTGTTTATAAAGCGAAATTCAGTAAAGAAGAAGAAAAATGCACATGCTGTGAGGAAGATAGGGAAACGACAGAGCATGTTCTGATTGAATGCGGAAATATCCACCCAGGTGTACGTTTGGGCACCACCCTACATGAAGCCTTGGGTTTTAGGGCGAACAACGGGAAGCTGAACATAGCCGCGATTGAAATAAGTAAGAGACGGTTAGAATACTGGTGGCAGAAAACTAGAGAGAACGGACAAAAATAATTATAGGGAAAAATATGGAATTTCTGCCATAAGGGGCAGGGAACTGGGCTATGAAATTCCATTTTCGATATGGCATGATCGATTTGATTGAAGTAAATTTAAAAGGCATGAGGAAAATTCAAAGAGAGGAAAAAAAAGTTATTAAATCTTCTTACGAGCCTGGTGGCGCACATGTCACCGCCCCGTTACAAAGGGGAAGCTCATAGCATCCATCCATCCATCTATAGGAAATGCGCTTGGGGGCGGCGAAGGGTCCTCCCCCCTCCCCATGCAGAGAGAGGTGCTCAACATGGCAGTATGGTCGGCCGGAGTGACGAAAGACGCTCTTTTTCAGAGGCTGGTGCAGCATCGTTAATTTTATCTCGTGGCCAGCCCTTTCTTCATGACAACCCGCGCGGAAACCACCTAGAGGCAGACGCTTTCAAATGCTTCGCACACGTTCAGTTCTCAAAGCCGCGGTACTTTCAGAAAGCAGTTCCCAAAATGGCGGCGGCAATGTGGCTCGAAGGGACTTATCCTCTGTGTCGCGTCTCAGGATGAGCTATTTCATTTACTAGCGAGTTTTTGTGCATCGAGGCTGTCCCAATGAATTTTGTAAATGAATTCCCGACAATCAATAAGAAAGTTACAGCAATCAATAAATAGTTGTTGCAGCAAAATGGGTCATACACTGCGATTGGCGTTGGGCTTTTGGGTGAGCGCCTTCCCATTCCTTTTATCAGGCGTTACTTCTTTCTTATCTGGCTTTCATCTGGATTCTAGTTCAGTATCTGGCATCTTACACCGATCCATTTTGACTAACCGCATACCTTCATACCCTTCTATTAGAAAACTGTGCAATTTGGTTTACGATGTATTCCTTAGTATTGTACAGTAACGGAAAAGTAACGACGTTACTTTTTAACAGTAAGTGTAACTGTAGCAAGTTAATTTAGGAAACTCAGTAACTATAACATAGTTACCTTTCTGGCTTAGGTAACTGTAACTGTAACACTGTTACTTTTTACTGGTAACGTGCCCCTGACTGGGCGTGGGTGTGTGTGTTTTATTCGCACTCATTTCTACTTTCCACGACATCCCGTCGATGGTACAGGTGCTGCTTCTACCGAGCGACTACATGTTTTAGCTTTTAGGGGCGAAGCTCCTCTTAGTCTAACCTTGTCTTGCGTCAGGCGTAACCGGCAGTATCTCCCTGGAGGCACGCGCTCGCCCTCGGCTCGTGCCTCTCTCTTTCTCTCACTCTTCCATCTGCTGTCTTGTGAGAGAGGGACAGAGAGAGAGCGAAAGGCGCGCGTTGATGGAAACGCTCTTTCTTAGATGAACGCTCTACCAGCTCGCAAAGAAGGAGAACGCGCCCCCACCCGCGAGAGACAACGTTGGCGCAGGCAGCGTCTCCTAGCGAGTTTCTTGATTGAGAAATACCGACTGCTCGCGTTGGAGAACCGTTCATCGGCCACCCATATATATATATATATATAGGCACTGGATCTTGACTTGCAATGAAGTGCAGGTGGGAGATTTCACTTGTGCATACTTGAACCATAAGGATTCGTAGCGTGCGCGTTAAGTAAATTAATCCGGAACTCGGCACGATCTACGATGAACCTCCCGAGCTTTGCCCACTCATCATCATTCACTCCGTGGATATGCTGTAATTTTTTTGAAACCCAAAACACAGCGTCCGGGTGAAAGTATGAAGATTGCAATCTATAATCAATGTTGCCGAAGTGTTATTCATAAAAGGACGACGTACCACGAAGTTTACAAAACGGCAGCTATGAACCAAAAGTATCAGAGTACCTTATGCCTGCCGCACTTAGACGCCGGAGAAATTGACAAGCAAGACCGGATACTGAGATTTAAGTGCACTAAAAGTAACCTATTTGGTTGAAATTAACAGGGGTGAGACAGCAGAAAGAGCATTGGGAGCAGTTTTTGGAGCAGCGAAATGTTCACTTTGGAGCAGGAAAACCTTGATTTGGAGCAGCTCACAAGAGTTAATGGGATGTCTTAAGAGCTCAAAAAGTACAATTTGGAGCAGCCCAGGCAGTCAAGTATATTTTCCACAACGAGGGGTCAGTACACTTCTCAAAATTAAAGGAAATTCTCATTGCACCAAAATTGTCTACACACGATAGTCTTTTGGTTAAGACCACTTACATGATTTTTCCAATCAGTGCTTTGAAATTTTGTAGATTTTCTCATTTAGCTATTATTTAGCTTCTGAAGGATCCTTAGCACTTCTTGTAGGTTAGTGGTCTCTTTTGTCAGGAGAGAGTGGTCACTTTGGGTTTTTTCAGGAGTTTCCTGCTTCACACCATTAGAAAGAAGCTCATCTAAGCTTTTCATCAGCACATTGCCCTCTATTGTAACACTGTAATACTGTGGTGGCAACTAATCGTGGAAGATACTCCAATTGAATGTAGATACTAATGGCTTCCACATGTCTTGGTTGCACATGTCTTGATTTTCGTGTCAACGTACGCTGACGCAAAAATTGAAGTGTCAGTAGCAAATCTCGGACACCCGAGATTCAATTATGCGATGCATGTTGCACAACTCCATTCTCCCCTCCCCCCCCCCCCCCCCCCCCCACACACACACACTGAAACTGACGTAAGCACCAAAATACTTGCTTTTCAGGCTGTTTTGGAGCAGTTTGGAGCAATTTTCCCAATTTTCATGCTTTTGGAGCAGCTCGGAGCAGCAAAACGGTATTGTATCAAAACTGTGCAATATGAGCAGCTGTCTCACCCCTGAATTAATTACGAGCCCTTGAGTACGGTACGCCTTTAATTATGTCTTGACCTTGGCACAGAAAGTCCAGAAACGGTTATGGTCACAATTCTTCTAATGTATACGTTGGACACTAGAAAAATTACAATTTTTAGCACAAAAACACAGAAAGCTGAGCGATTTGGCAAGGTGAATTTAGGCAACTTTTAGGTGAATTTAAAACTTCAGACAGTGTTGTTACGATAGCCGCAAGGGTTTCGCTCTGGTTACACGCGCGTTTTGGCACTGCATGAAAGGCGAAATATGTTCCAATGTTTCTGTAGCATTTGGATGATATCATATGTACAGTATTATATATCTTATAGGAAGTAAAATCGGCAAAAATGCTCAGCTTCTGGCCCTTCTGTGCCAAACCCGCAGTATTTTCGAGCGCCGGAACTGGCCGAAATACCCTGGAGAGCTAGCGCGTTCTTAATTTCAGAAAGAAATCTTTTGCATTTTGCCTAAATGGAAACCACTTGTATGCCGGCTAACGACAATGATTCGGCGCGATGTGCTACTTACAGACTTCCACGCACTCCCTTTGCTCTGTGACACACCGAAGACGGCAGAACCACGAGCTAAACAGCAGCAGCCCACACCGTGTTGCTGCAGTGCTGAGAAATAGCCGCTAAAGTGGAAACTGTGCGGAAGAAGGAAAGGAAAGCAAGAGTGTTTCCATGGTACCTGTCGCGAGCTGCAGTCCTTACTCGCCGTGACGGCTCCGCTCGCCACCATTAGGGTTTTCACACTGCAATCGTTCGTAGTTTACGGCCATTTGCACCTATCTCATTTTGGTACCATCGCATACTCAATGCGTACCATATTGTGAAAAGCACATAGAAAGCGTGCACAACTACCAGGAAGTAGTAGTTAACAACATTACTTCGCAAAAACGTTTTGACTGGCTGGGCCTGATCGCCACTTCTTTATCAGGTTTGATGGACCCGACTTTATCGTCTTTAGAACTGAGCCACTCCACGCCATACCCTAGAGCTTTCTTCCGATATTGATAAACACCTAGGAAAAGACGTTTCCCCATGTTTGTAGAAGTCCAAAACTGGCTCCACTCGTTTAACTTCGCTGCCAAAAATTTTCCGCCGTTTTGTGAGAGCCCGATGTTTCCTTCAGTGTGAGCTAAAGGGCTCTAAACTGGGCTTTATATTCGATGACTGTGATACGACGAAGGACCTGAAATTGTTTCGATTGCAAGCTAATGAAGTGAAATATATAATCACGGAGGCGCGGGATCGCTCCATCAGGAGCTCTTTCTTGAGTTTGACTTACTATCCACTGTCACGATCGACCCTCTCTTGCCCTCAGTCCACTGTTACATGGTAGTGGGCCCCGCCACGGTGGTCTAGTGGCTATGGTACTCGGCTGCTGATCCGAGGGTTGCGGGATCGAATCCCGGCTGCGGCGGCTGCATTTCGATGGAGGCGAAATGTTGAGGCCCGTGTGCTGTGCGATGTCAGTGCACGTTTAAAGAACCCCAGGTGGTCGAAATTTCCGGAGACCTCCACTACGGCGTCTCTCATAATCAGAGCTGGTTTTGGGACGTTAAACCCCACAAATCAATCAATCAATCGCTCTAATGGATCACCGTGTTTGCACAAAATCGTCAAAACTGTTTCAGGGTCCCTTCAAGTCATTGGATCCCGAAGTAGTTGCGTGGAAATTCGCGGCTGAGCGTAGGAACAACGAACGGCACAAGGCTAAACGTGCTGCGGAGACACCGGAGCAAAGGGAGCAAAGCGGCGTCGCCAGGAGGCTGAGCGACGTGCCAGACCATCTCAGCAGTAGCAACAAAAAGACGCCGTAGATGACGTCAAGGCTCGCCGATCCACTTACTATACGGCGAAACTTAGCGAAAGCGCCAGTGCGGCTCGGACTTCCTAGACGGACTTCCTAAGCAATCCGTTTGGATGTGTGCGACGTGTGTGAAAGACTGTAGCACATGAAAGACTTGCCGCTAAGTAGTGCCATGCGCAAAACGTTTAGTTTAGCGGCGCCGCCTGAGTGGAGTGAAACCGTGGCGCGGGATTGTACAACGTAAAAGAACTTTCTCGCTAAGAAGTTTCCACTCTTTAGCGTTACCAATGGGTATCGTTACCCGCCCATGCCTCCAGGTCTACCGGTTCTGAACGATGTGGCCGAACGTCTACTTTGGCCACGCATTCCCTCCGTTCAGATCCGTCGTCTAATGAACTGGAGAAGTGATCAGTTTGGCATTGGTTAGGGGATCCGTGGTGAACGTGCTGGTGGATACGGACGAGATGCTAAAGCAACCTTAGCTAACGCTACGTATATGCTGGTATAGCCGAGTAAGCCACTGCAAAAATATTTTTTTCTCTACCTCAAATACGTGTTTATTTTTCAGTAATCTACTTCCGTTACGGAAGCACGTCACAGATTTCTTGGTGGACTCCGGCATAAAACACTTTCGTGTTAAAAAAAAAAGACTCCCCCTTGCTCATTTCTGGTGACCACACGCGGCAACCTACGTTGACACGAAAATCAAAGCGTCGGCACGAAACCTCGTACATCTGAGATTCAACCACGCAACGCACGTTGCGCAGTTCCGCTATTTTTTTTCTTTTTCCACTGAAACTGACGTGAGCACCAAAATACTTGCTTTCCAGGTTGTTTTGGAGCCGTTCGGAGCAATTTCCTCAATTTTCATGCTTTTTTGGAGCAGCTTCGAGCAGGAAAACAGAATTTTATCAAAACTTTGCAATATGAGCAACTGTCTCACTCCTGCAACACTACCATGGAAGACCTAAAACTAGCCGATTTTTAAAACTGCCATACTTACAGGACTTTGAAATGTAGTTTCCAGGTGGCAGCAATGAAGTTACAATTCAGCAAAAAAGGAAATATAAGTTTACAGCACATCAAACTTTTTATAGCAGTATGTTCATTGAGCACCATGCCTAATTAATCTCAATATAACACAACATATCTCTGATTTCGATAAATTGAATGTGCACTGCCCCAACGAAAGGCACTGGAGCAATAAATCAAAACTATGGACACCAGCTGTTAAATAGTTAAAATACTGTTTTTCGCACACAGCCATCATATTGCGGTACAATAGAGTGATGGCCAGCAAGGCTGGCAGATAATAACGACAGTATGAAACATAAGGCCCTCCTTGTCTTTCGCAAGTAACGTTTAGAAAAAACTGGCAGTCACATCGCTGACAAGGTTAGTAAGTTTCAAAGCCATCTCTATAGCCACGAAATAAAGTGTTGCCGCTTGTTTTGAGACAACAAAATGTCGAAAGAAGCTATCCTCGACCTGTTCAAGAAGGTTACTCATCGCGGTCTTTTATTCAAAATAAAAGGAGGCGAGTGCACTGCTCGAGCAACAGGTTTTGGATATCTGTCGCAGAATAATTTTTCAGAGCCCTCAAACATAGCTGGAGTGCCACCGCCACTCCTACAATTTAGGGGCGATCAGTCATAAAACTGACAAGGACCAATGAATAATGACAACAACAGCACAGTATGTTGCACAATACCTTCGACCTAAACTGCGGGCAGTGTCCCCCCGAAAAAAATTGTGGTGACCATGAAAAAAGCTGCCACAATGCTTCGCCCCCACAAAGCTCACAATGCCAGTACCGTAGCCTCTGAGGATGCGAGCAACAGCAAAATTCTGCTTGCAATCGCAGGGGCCAGTGCTTTGGAGCCGAATTGAAGCAGTTTCATTTGTAGCCTGGATGTAGCAGAATTAAATGTAACACGCAAGAGCTATTGTAACGGCACTCCCATCATTGTAGGAACAGCAAGACATTCCCAAGTGGGACAAGTTTTAATAGCGAGGTTTGAGTTCAAGTTCAGGGTTTCTTAAGTTTCCACAGTTAATCATTATCTGTATTTTCTGTTTGGGGTGCTGTGTTCTGTATTTGTTTCCGCAGATGTGTAGTGCGCACCAACACCACTTCTGGCCTCATTCCATCTCCTCGATCCTTACCTTACGTACAGTGAAAACTCCATTACAGTTGTCACGCAGTTGTCAAGGCACCGCTCCAAATTCCAGCAAATAAAACGTTTTGCAGTTGTACTAAAAAGCAAACTTGAATAAATTGTCTGTGTATGCCACATATTATAATTACCAAAATGGTTCTTGCACTAGCATCAGCTTCCTTACAATTAAAGCACACACACAGGCACAGTGAGTGGGACAAACAGCATAGCTTTAATAAGGCTACCTCATCGTCAGGACAAAAAACAAATAATTTATGAGCTGCTGTCTGAAATATGTGTACATAAAAATTGCACTTTGATAAGGCAACATTGGTGACAAGGTTGCAACAAGGTGGCAATAAGATAAAAGGCGGCAATGAAACATGATTGAATGAGACAACGAAACGTACAACATGCACACTCCTTTGTACAGCTATTTACAAGTGCAAAAGTAATTCCTGAGTTTATAAGAAACCACAAGATTCAGTTTTTAACATAAAATGTGCCCCTTGCATTCACACTGAGAACTGCTGTTTGAACACCTGTCTTTTCTTTTGCACACGTAAAACATAACATGCAAGCTCGCTGCCCTTTCACTGCAGCAGCTGCAGGCACTTGGTCTCTTGCATCAGGGATGACAATGTTGCACTCATGTCATTGATCACCATGTTACTGGTGCACAGCAGAGGGGAATGTGGATGCAGTCTGTTCTCTCTAGCGCTCAAGGCCCTCGCAGAGTTGACAGGGTTCTTTTGGACAGCCGCTTTGCTTGGCGAAACCTTGGGTGATGGCACTGTGCTGCAGTTTTCAGTTGTACTCTGCTGTGTCTGCTGCTGTTGATGTTGCTGCACTCCTTCTACCAAGTGACATGATTGTACTTCCGACTTGTCTGTAGTGCTGGTGACTTTGTTGCAGCCGGGGGACAGGACCATAGGCGCCTGAGCTGGCGTGTCCGACTGCTGCAGCGTGGCGCTTGCTTGCACTCTGGCCACTGGTTGGGAAGCAGGAATGGCCGGCTGTGCAGGTGGAGGATGTGAAACTGCTGCTGCAGGCTGAACTTGTGGGAAGTCCTGAACACCAGGTCCTTCGATGGCATTTGTGGCAGCGAGCTGCTGACACTGCTGCACATACTCCAAGGTGCGACGATATGTGTCCGGAGGCATGGATGCACGCGAGGACTGGCTAACACTACGGCATTGAATCTCGGGCTGCGATCTTGAGCAGTTGCTGCACCTTGAGCATTTGTGGTTGCTGAGGCTCTGGCTAGCTTGGCTGTATTGAGCATGTTTCTCCAAACAACTGTTCCTAGCAGAGGGCGGGTAGCTGCTGCACTGGTTACTTTGAGATCTGTGCATGCAAGCCCCCTGGCAGCTGCTGGAGTGAGACGTTCCGTATGTGGCCACAGCAGGACTGCACTGAGGGTGTCTGGGGAGCTGGTGACGGTGGAAGTGGAGCGCTCATTGGTGACGCAGGTGGGTGGCAGACTTGCTGTGGCTGCACAACAAGATTAGGCTGAGGCATGTGGACAGTATTGTTCGGCATGGACCTGTAGGCATTTCCATTGTCTTGGTACGGCTGCACATGGCTTGTTTGGTAGGTGCCATGTGTGGGTGGCTGCTGATGATGTGGTACATTTTTACAGCTTGTTGCACCGCACTGGCAGTACCAGTTACTGCTATGATGGTGGCTGGGAGAGTGAGGACCTTGGTGGGGCATGCTTCCATGTTGCTGTTGGCAGTGGTTTGGTTGGTACGGTGGTGGTGGTGGCGGTGGTTGCATTTGGGCATACACTGGGGCAGGCACGTGGCCATTCCCTTGGTGTGAGTGGCAATCTTGTGGCAGAGGGCGAGTTGTCTGTGGCTGATGGCAGCAGTTTATGGGCTGGTTTTGAGCATGGTTATAGCTGCCTACACAACTATGATTGTCCATTTGTCCAGTGGGTGCAAGTCTCTGCTGGTTGCTGCCACCATGCCCAAATTGGTTTCTATCACAGTAACTAGGAGGCGGCATGTTGAAAGTGGCATGGTAGCTCGAATGCTGCTGCTGCTGATGTTGATAAGGTACCGAGGCTGCATATCCTGGCTGGCGGCTGTGGCCTGGATGCTGAGCTTGTCTGTAATGCTGCTGCTCAGGGCCGAAGGTAGGTGCTTGTTGGTGGGTGTGATGTGAATTCTGGTGGTTCTGATGACCTGGAGAATGTGGACCTTGGTGTGCCACATTACTATAGTGCATGTGGTGCACTTGATGCATGTCTGAATGGTGTGTGGGCTGGTGAGGAACTTGGTGTGGTGGTGGTGGTGGTGGTACGTGTTGTACATGCCCCATTGGAACTGCATGAGGTTGCTGGGCAATGTTTTGGTGCTGCTGCTGCTGTGTATGCCAGCTGCTGGCAGGTTGGCAACCTGGTACAGCTTCCTGACTAGCTTGATAGAATGGTTGGTTGGCCCCCATGACAACGGATGACTCTGCAGACTGTGGACATGTGCCACTGCCACAGCTCTTAGGTTGGGAGCCCATGGAACATGCTTTGGCTGCACGTTGGCCACGTGAGGCCGATGGGTGTTCTTAGGGTAGGAGGAGTTAGAGTAACACGAATGACCATTGCTCTGAGAGCCACTTGCAGTGGCTGCTCCACAGTTCTTGTTGCGGATCTCGTCATACTGGCTCACACTGGACACGGCCTGACTCATGGCAGAGCCCGGCCGCTCCCCCTGTGCAAGGTAGTTGATTAGCTCGTCTGGCAGCACCAAGTCATCCAGTTCCTCCACTGCTTTGTCTGTTCCACAGCTAAGCACAGCTCCTTCGTTTGGATGTTGCTGGTCACCTCCATACTCCAGGGATCCAGGAGGCGCACAACTTGCACCGCTGGTAGTTCCTTGGGGACAAGCACCAATCTGCGTGTTCTGCGAACCAGGAGAGCCCAGCTGTGACTGCATGCTAGAAGAGTCCTCTTGCTCATGCAGCACTTCCATGCTTTGTGGTGTTGCAGGCGGCAGCATCATGCTGGCAGTCATGGCCACATTCTGCGGTTGGACAACCAGGTTGGAAGTGTTTGCCAGAGTCGGTATGTGGACCCTTCTGAAGTGAGTGGAAAGGCTGTTGATTGGATCATGCATCCTTCTTGAAGAACAGCCACTTGCTATTGGGTCGCACGATGAATTTGTTGCAAGACTGCGCGACGGCTTCACTTCCAGTTGAGGTCTGGGGGCTCGCATCGGAGCACATGCTGCTGTAGAAGGAGCTCACTGTGCTTGTGCTGCTGCCTCTGCGACTGATCAGCAAAGTAGTTTGACGAGGAGCACAACCTGCGAAAAAAAAAGAAAAGGATCTTCAAGCAGGTGCCACTAACTTTTCAAATGTCTTGCAGTTTCATACCTTGAAGGGGCACTCAAGAGCAAAATTACTTTTCTCGTACTGGTAAATGATAACTTCACAATACCAAATTCACCACTAATGCTACAATAAGGCATCTAATATATGAGAAAATGTGCAAAAAGGAAATGTGAGTAGCAAAGCCACTTTGATGTTCCAGGAGCAACTTGCTGTGATGTCACTGATCTGGATGCCATCTGTACTAGGAACAACTATGTTCTTATTCGGCACGAATGATGTAAAGTGTCTTCCAAGGCAGTCAGAGACTCAACATACCATCCTTCAGAAAACTGTTGAGCAAACGCCGCTAAACTATGAAAAGACACCTTAAAATTTGTGATGTCATGCAGCAATTCATGTGCACCAAAATTCATTGCAACATTCGAAGGTAAAACTTTAAACTTTAATGTTCCTTGTGTCCTCCTTTATAAACCTATGTAGGTGAAACCATTGTAAAAGCCGGAACATCAACTGAATTTGCCCTGTCAAAAGCATGGTGACCGCGTCTTATAAACCAGTAACTGGCAGAAGAGCTACAGGAGTCTAAGAACTATGGGAGATTGAAATGAACCAGTCAATCACCATCATCAGCATTCCTTTGTTTATGACTGCAAGCACTAGGACAGCCCCCATTTTGTATTTTCCTTGTTTCTGAATCCATTTAGGCTCCGGGCTGTTTTCTTCGCTTTTTTATTACTTTTTAACATAAATGTGATTTTTGCCGGGGTCCGCCAAGACTTCATACGCCATTTCCTATAATGGATATCGTGCAGTAAAGTATGCAGGTATAAACGAGAAAGGAAAGAGCAGAAGAACATTTTTCGCTGGTGTGGTCGGCACTGGGAATCGAAACCACGACTGCCTGTTCCACGATGAAAGGTGACGAGCGCTGTACTGACTGCACTATTCGCACACATGATAAAAGGTAAAAAAACTCGTATCAAATCCTTCGTTATCGGCCTTTCCGTTTCCCCCAATGCGTACATTTGCCTCAGCGCGAATGCATCTGGGCGATGCTGCCATCTAGGAGTGGTTAAGCAAAGCCTTTGAAGTTTGTCCAAGATCATGATCGCTACTGGTGACCTCCAAGTGCATTCGAAGGAAAGCTGTTGAGAATTTAATGTGCATGTTTGCCACATTTTACAATAACGTTTGGCATAAAGAGACGGTGTGTAAACACACGTGTAAATAAATTGTATTGACACAATGCAGTGTTTCAAAGTGCATTTATGCCTTTTGATGTTTATTTCGCCCATACCATTTACTTTGGTCATTTCAGTTTGAACACCATGGAATCAACTTTTATTTTGGCCCAGCCTACGGTACGGTACAGGAAGCAGGATTTCTAAAGTATAATTTGGTAGTCTTATTGATTCATACATTGCTTCACCTTAATGTCCCGTTGAAACATTCATGGAAAAAGTGCCCAGACATCAAATTCTTCATTAAAACTTTAGTAGTAGAACGAGCCTCCAAGTATGCTCCCTCAAATTTTACATTGTCCTTCAAAATGTGGACTACAGGAAGCGCACTCTGTTCACTTTCGCAAAGCAGGCTTCCAAGGGTAGCTTTTTTCGATCACACTATCAAGTCACAAAAACATGGCAGCACAAAATGAAGAGTTGTGCAAGGCCAACACTGCTGCCTTTTGTGATCCCATGTAAAAAGTCTCAGCCACTAGTGAACCATATGACTTGGTAAAGCAGGACAATGCTAGAACGCTAAAACAAAAGTGATCAATGGCCAAGCTTTGTGCCATCTCTTTTTCAAGAGAGCTGCCAAATGCTTTTAGCTGGTCTGAGACCAGGGGCATTGGTAGGGCGCAGGGGTGGGTCAAAACATTTCCCGAAATTTTCTGAACACTGCGCAACCCCCTCTCCCCCTACTTTAGACCTTTTATCTGCCCTAATATTTACACACCACATCGTGTAACACCTGCCTCAAGACACCGTACAACACCCACCAAAAGATATTTCTCACTAAAACAGTGTCATAGACGCCATTATGAGTAACTTAATTTTTGTAGTATTACCTGGAATTTGAAATGTGTTTCCAGAGTTGCAGAAACTGGCCACACCTTTCTGATTGTCGCCACCATATGGCTGTCGACTCCCACCATGTCGATGCAGGTGTCCACCTGGCACAAAGATAGGAACATAATCCATGGTTGGCTAGAATGAACACATCCAGTATGAGGTCATCCAAAGATTTAGGCAAATGCCTGAGCCACGGGACCGCGTACTCGAGAGAAACAATGACATGGTATTTGATAATCTCATAGCACATTCTATTATGATCCTTGTTTTAAATTTGTTTTACCATGTGCCACCAGTAGGCATCAAGGTACACCTGCTTGTTATCTTAAATTTGTTTTGCCATGCACAACCGGTAGGCATCACGGTATAATACAACCATTTTCACCTGAGTTGACCACTCAGAGCAATAAGTGATCCCACATAATTTAAACATGAGGGAAGGAATCGTTTGAAAAAAAATAATAAGTGGCTCCTTGGTTGTGTCTGTCTGTTTTCATAACAGGCTACAGTACTTCTGAAACATTACTGTAGAACATATAATAACTTATGTAACACTAATAATCGACTAACATACATAAAATCTAGATCGAGCATACCCCCCCCCCCCCATCGCCCCCTTCCCATGCTCACGCATATGCACAGTTCTCTGTCAGACTGTTTCTTTATAGACGACGTTATGAGGGTACATTATGGTCGTGCAATTAATTTGTTCTTTTTCTTGCCTGTGTTCCGCAGCACATTTTTATGAATTGATCAAGGTATCATCTAAAATACATTAGAACATTACTACAAAAGTATTCTATTCAGTATGCGCTCACACACGAGTACTGAATTTTGCTTCACAGAAAGCCTTGCGACAGAGAAGTGCATTTAGAACAAAAATTATCAGATATACAACAATGCTATTCGTGACATTTGAATTGTTATGATGAGGTTTGACTCAAGAAACTCCCTGCACTAATCAGGCACGGGTAATGCACCAGGAACTCCTGTAAAATTTTCTCGAACAATAACACTAAGTAAAGTTGCAAGCAGCTTGCTTCTTTCGCAATTTTTCTGACTTCTTGGCTCTTGTGTTTCGCTGATCACATGGTTTCTTCCTAGAGAAGCTTCAAAAGCACTTAAGCAGAGTTTTACTGTATTACACACTGTTAGATGTGATCACTTGCCTGTTTCGCTTATGTGTGGCCCAGGTACATATGATCCACCTCCGATATTCTTGAATGGGGCATGCAGCTTTCCTCTGAGCCTGTTATGGGCATTCCTTTCAGCTTCTGTGTGGTTGCCCGATGATGTTACGGCGCACGTGATAGCAGCTGCAAACTCATCGACCTGGAAAAATATGAATTCCCGATTCGTTGACACAGCTCGGATGAGTGCAGAAATGTGAGAAAGTTTGCAATGACAATCTTTACCACACTGTGTCCCCTTGTGCAAGAACGACCCCAAGATAAGTCTGATGATTTAGAACTTTAGGGGTGACAAGTACAGTCATGAAGCTTTTCACGCATTATTACCAAGACAAATATTTTCTGATTTCTTAACTAGGCAACATCTGTATTCATGCTGAATATAGGCTGCCACATATAGCTAGACATAATAAGGGTTTGTACATGTTTTGAAGGAAAACAAGGGTTTTCATGGACTTTCAAGTGCCTATTAGAAAATTTTCAGGGCCCTCTTTTCTTTTATTCCATGTTGAAGATCTCCAGACAACCCTCTCAAAAGACCTGACACCATTATTTCGCAAAATGGTTCATCATACTACAAGAGTGCTTGTATTGCACACAAAAAATTACTAAAGATAGCATTACCAAATGCCACAATGCGATTTTCTTTGTATCAGCACAGGTACCCCACAGATTAGAAAATATTCAGAACCCTAACAAAAAGGAATGTTCAGAAAGAAAAACCATCTGCATGACAATCAATAACATAAAATTTAGTAGTCCTCAAAATTCAAGGTTCTTCAAGCACTGGTGAGAAAGGGGCTTGAAAACTGACTTTCAAAGTTCGAGGATATTCAAAGTGTTCAAGGGTTTCTGTGTGCAGCACCGTGTTAATAGAATTCAAACAAATTGCAACTTTTGTCCCTAGGTCTGGATATGCTGCGGTCCAGCTGCAGCATATCCAGAACTGGGGATGAAGGTTGCTGGAGTTTATCAGGGACCCGTGTTTAACGTCACTCCTGTTAAACCCCAAGCGCACCTGAATGATAACCATTGAGATGACGCACGCTTTCAGACTTGTGAGGCTTCATAAGCCTGCTACCGTGGTTGTGCTGTTTTACGAAGATAACGCTTCAGCCTTTCTTTCAAATTCTGGCATCTTGAGCCAGTGTGAACGCAGTTTAAGTAAGAGGTGCCGTCACTGTGCAGCATTTAAAATTGCATTTTTTTTTTTCAAGGTATGGTGCCTTTTGATACCTGTTCATATCGTGCGGGCCCCCCTCCCCTCTTTTCCTCAGTTTTCAATACATATCTAGATCGGAGGGACAAAGTATATTCCCGTGGTTACAGTGGCCTTCTGTGATGGCAGCGTGAAGGAACATTATGCAAAAACACTGTTGGTGCCAACACCTTGTTCAGCAAGCGATCTGCCATTCTAACACATCATCATCATCATCACCATCAGCCTGATTAGGTCCACTGCAGGACGAAGGCCTCTCCCAACGATTTCCAGTCCACCCTATCCTGACCGAGTTGGTTCCACTTTGTGCCCACAAACTTTCTAATTTCATCGCTCCATCTAACCTTTTGCCTGCCTCAGTTGCGTTTTCCCTCTCTTGGTATCCATTCCGTCGCTCTCACTGTCCATCTGTTATCTTTCCTCCTCATGACATGTCCCGCCCAGGTCCACTTCTTTCTTTCAATTGATATTAATAATATAGGCTACTCCTGTCTGTTCTCTGATCCATTCCGCTCGTTTTTTTATCTCTTAGCGTTACCCCTATCATTTTTCTTTCCATTGCACGTTGCCTGCTCGTTAGTTTCATCTCTAGTTTTTTCGTTATCCTCCACGTTTCTGCACCGTACGTTAGTACTGGGAGAATATGATCCAGAGAACATTCTGAATCAAAATCAAACATGAATGCAGGGCAAGTTGCGGAAAATGTTATGCAAGTACATAAAAGTACAGCCACTCATAAAATTAGGCACAGTATACCCGTGATGCAAACTGCAGCGAGCAAAGCAGTTACATCTTTGCCAGTAACTCTGAGAAATACCAAGCCTCCAGCAATATGTGGATGCTACTTCTTGGGAGACTGAAAAGCCATTAGCACTTACCTCAAGATCTGCAGGGTCCATGACATCCCAGGCATTGTCATTAGTGTCGAGAGCTTCCAGCTGGCCACAGGTGGTGGAAACACTGTTGTCGCTAATCGGGGCATCCAGCGAACCCTGATCGAATGACCCAAGGCCATCTGTGGTGCTTTCTTCACAAGGACTACTGTCGTTTTGTGGGGAACCTTGGTCCTGCAAACGCAAATAGATAGTGCCCCACAGGTTGATGATAGAGCTCACTTCCTTTTCAAATATACTGTGGAGGATTTTCAAGGATTGTGGAGAATTGGCAATTACACAAGAATCAAAACCTTTTTCCTTGTATTAACACAGGCCATCTTCTTGCATGTTGGAATGACTGCCTTCTTGAAACTAAGACATAGAGACACAGAGTGGCACATGATACAGTATAACCTCGTTATAACAAACCCGGATATAACAAACTATTGGATATAACGAAGCAATCGCAATTCCCCTTGAAACTCCCATAAATGAAATGGATATTGGCTATAACAAACTAATGATTATAATGAAGTAATTATGGCTCCCCCTTCAACTTCATTCTAACGAGGTTTTACTGTACATGACAGCTATACAGGCATACATGACACCCATACAGGCATCAATAAACACCACTGGTATTTTAGATTTTACCGTGGTTAGCAGGGCTTTCACACCTTAATCTGTTACATATTGAATGACACAACAAGCCCATGGCTAAAACTTGCAAGTGGAGTCGAACTTTGTTATACTGAATGTGAATACAATGAACTATCAGTTATAGAAAATTAGAATATAATACTGCCATTAAACAAATACATATTTACAGTTGAACCCTTGTATAAGGGGCACTGATACAAAAGACAACTGGGTACAAGAGACATTGTTTAGTCGCATGGTAGGCTGCCCTATATCTCACATTAGTTGGGCATCTTTTGTAACAGGCACGCTCCTGAGGCCAACTGCTTAAGGGGAGACACGGCTCTTGAGAGCCGAAAATTTGTCCAAAATCGAATTTTCAGAATTGTCCATATTCGTATCTTACTACTGGTCCTGCGCCTGTCTGCAAATTTCATTAACAAATTCCACGTATTTGCGGCGTAATAGCGATTCGAAGATGCGTTCATGCCCCCCCAGCCCTTAAATTGTAGACAAATCGCGATTATTTCGGCTGCCTGTAACTCGTAAACGGCCCGCTCCGTGCGCCATTTTGGTATCGTTGAAAAGCTCTCGCGTTTGGCGTTGTTTTGTCAGCTCTGCCAGCGCTGCGGTCGTGTCTGCGGTTGATCGTTTGCTGCTGCGCGCTATCTTCAGTGATCACCTTTCCCGACCTTCAGCATCCACCGAGTTCCTAGCTGTTTCGTGCTGCGCTTTTCGTCAAGCGGATTCGCCGTTTACAGCGATGGCACCGACTGCTCCTTCGTCTTCGTCCGCGCCTTCGAAGCGCACAAAGCCCCCTCGTAGGCTCACGATGGAGAAGAAAGCCGCCATCATTAAAGAAGTCCAAAGCGGGTCGGTCGCAGACAGAGGTGGGGAGGGAGTTCGGAATTTCGAAGCAAACTGTATCGGACTTCATCAAAAACAAGGCGAAGATCTTGGAAGTGGCTGCCAAATCAACCGGGCTGGAAAGAAGAATGCGAGTCACGGTGTTTACCCGCAGCTCGAGGAAGCGCTCCTCGTGTGGCTCAGTGCCATGATCGCTAAGAAAATCCCGGTGTCAGGCGACATCCTGAAGCAGAAGGCGGAGGTTTTTGCGCTTCAGATGAACGTGAAGGACTTCAAGTTCAGCGATGGATGGCTTCGCAATTTCAAGAGCCGCAATGACTTGAAGTTCAAGAAGATGTGCGGAGAAAGCGGCGCCGTCGACGATTCCGTTGTCGCTGAATATCGGGATGGAAAGCTGAAGTCCTTGCTTCAGAAGTTTCCACCTAATGATATTTTCAACTGCGACGAAACTGGACTGTTTTACAAGCTGCTGCCAGAGAAAACGCTTGCATTTGCTGGTGACCCCTGCCACGGCGGCAAGCACAGCAAGGAGCGGCTCACTGTCCTCGTTGGCAGCAACATGTCAGGCAGCGAGAAGCTTCCGTTACTTGTAATAGGCAAGTCGAAGCATCCAAGATGTTTCAAGGGGGCAGTAACTCTGCCTGTTCTCTATGAAGCTAACAAGAAGGCGTGGGTAACGCAGCAGCTATTCGAAGCGTACGTGCGCAAGCTGGACAGAAAGTTCGAGCAGCAAAATCGAAGAGTTCTGCTGTTTGTGGATAACTGCGCTGCGCATGGCCACATCAAGGATCTAAAGGCTGTACAGATTGAATTTCTGCCGCCGAACACCACAGCAATCCTGCAGCCGATGGACCAAGGCGTGATTCGTAACTTGAAGCATCATTACAAATCACGCGTGCTCAGCCGCATGGTGCTCTGCTCCGACAGCGGGAAAAGCTACGCTGTTGACCTCAGGTCTGCCGTCGGCATGCTAGCGGAATCGTGGAAGGCGGTTACGCAAGAGACTCTGCGGAACTGTTTTCGCCACGCGGGCTTCACACTCGACGCCGAGGCGGCCGTCTCGCCCCAAGTGGACAGCATGTGTGACGAACTGCCATCCGCGGACGTTGCCTTCGACGATCTACGCGCTGCCGGCGTGTTGATTCCAGACGGGATAACCTTTGAGGGCTTCGCCGACGCTGACAAAGACCTCGAGCTATGTGCGGAGTTGACGGATGATGAAATCATTCGTCAAGTTACGGAGGATTCCGACGACTCTGACACCGAGAACGAAGAGCCAGCTCCTACACAGCCAACGAGCTCGGAGTTGACGCGAGCACTGATGACACTGTCATCAGTGTACAGCGGCAACATGACGTTGAATGAAATTGAGGCAGACATGATCGCGGGCAAGCGGAACGCCGTGCAAAAGAAAATAAGCGACTTCTTTGCGCCCAAGTGCTGACCTATGAGGTAGCGCCGGCCACGTCGTATTTTTTTTTTTGTTTTTTTTTATATAAACGGCTCTTTTCAGAGCCACCTAAACGATGCATTGGCTGAATTGCAATGGGAATCTTGTACTCCGGCCGTGACCCTCTCCGTCAGCGAAAAATACCTACCAAAAAGGTGCGTTTTCACGTGCATTCGTTTTTCCGGACTGCCCGATTTTCCGGACGTTTTCGCGGTCCCTTGAGGGTCCGGGAAATCGGACGTCGACTGTATCTCACATTAGTTGGGCATCTTTTGTAACAGGCACGCTCCTGAGGCCGGCCAACTGCTTAAAAGGAAAAAATATCGCTAAATTTTAGTTTATAGTCTTTCTTGTAGCAGATATCTTGAATCTAAATGCAGTACTGCTGGCTGCTAACTGCGGCTAATCCATTGAGGGAACACGGGAACTGATAAAGTAATACAACAAGGTTGTGGTGGAAAAAGATGAATGAATTCTCTTTGGAGTCGTGTAGTCCGATAAACAAATCTTCTAGCATGAAGGCAAATGGTATATAATAAAGCCTTTGCAACATCCTGTAGCCTTCTTTCGTGGTCAGTTTAGTTGAAGTGTACCGACATCGAAAGAAAGGTTGATCATAAAATGAAAACATGGCACCCTGCTTATAAGAAACCACTCATATTAGGGACAGAAAGTCTCATATAAAGGAGTTCATAATGTACAATGACTTAGCAGATATAACTAGGCAGTTTCCATGTCACTGAGTTTGTTATAATGAAACTTCACCGTACCAGCTTCAATTTAAACTCTTCTTACAAAACATTGTGCTATGGCTACTTTGTAATTGTGGCAGATACACATACTGCTGCCGTATGCATTAACAGCTCAACCAAATTTTCTTCAGTGCGAAAAATTCTATGGCTGAACTTTCTGTCAGGACAAATAGCTTGTGGTCTTGTTGCTTGTTTCCAAAGCATATTATATCTGTAAAGATAGCTATTTCAGTTAGATAAATTCTGCCATGCTGCCAGTTGCACCCTCTTCATCAAAGGCAGAATAATCTATGAGTCTGCAGTCCTGCACTTGGTGTATACAGCTGCAGAGAGCAAGTTACTTCATTAAGCCGTGGAATTACAATGTGGAGCCAGGTGGCCACACATATAAGTATCGTTTCTATACACATTTACAAGAGACACACATCAGGGAGCAGTTTCTGTTCCTTGTATGGGGGATCTCCTATAAGCAGGGTGCCACGTCTTCATTTTGTGGTCACCCTTACTTCGATACAGGGCACACTGCAACATAGGACCACAGTACAAAGCTAAAGCCAGTTGAAAGGGGCACCATTTGCCTAAACGTTAGGTGACTTTGCTTTGTGGACTGTCACCCAGAATAACATTGATGTTTTCTACCCCACACATTTCTCCCATTACTTGATTATCATTTGCCTTTTGTTTTCAAAGCGAATTGACTACAGTTAGCAGCCAACAGCGCTGTATTTGGAGCTTAAATATGAGCTTTTGTGAGGAAAACTGCAGACCAAAATTTAAGAATATTTTATCTTTTATAGCTGAATGTCCTCTGAGCATGTTTTCTGCAGAAGAGGTCCAAGGTAGGGCAGCCAACCACGCGCGTAAACAATGTGTCTGATACCCAATTGTCTGTTATCTCAGTCCACCTTATAAAGGGTTTTAAATGCATTTTCGATATTTTTAAGATTAAAAACTTTTCAATGAGATCAATTCTTCTGAGCTACCTCTTTATCAAAGGCATCCATCATCCTGAACTCCCCCATTTTTACGCAGTTTTCCCAACCACGCCATGCAAGTTATCTGAATAAGCAATGACATTACAATGGGAGACCATTTCGTTACACAAGCGGCGCATTTTCAATGCAATAATGCTTCTATGTGCACTTAACCTCAGGGTGTGCATGGCATTTGCATGGCCATCAGTGCTCACCTCTGACTTGACGCTGGGGCTGGACACACTGGCAAGCTTGCTGGCACCATCGTCAGAGCGAGGGCTGCCCTCACTGCTAGCAGCCGGGTCCAAGCCATCTCTGAGTGCCCCACTTCCATCTCCTGGGCTGCCGTCGGAGCCCTTGTGCTTCTTGTTGGCGTAGAACTCCGCCCCGTGCACAGTCTTCACGTGCTTCCGCAGTGAACTCGGATCTGTATACCGCTTCGTGCAGCCAGGAGCCTTGCACACATAAGGTTTCTGAAAAAAAAAGAAAGAAGCATGCAGAAATGTGATACTGTTGCCTCAACTAAGATCATGTACACCAGTGCGCAGTTGTTTGACGCTTACTTCTACCCAAAAGAAAGGTCGATAGCAAGACACACCCAAATCTACATTTCAAGATGCACGAAACCAAGAACCGGTTATGTTAAGCTCAATATCAAAATGCAACGGCATGTAGAAGCTGGTGCCATTTCAACACATTGCTGGACAAACACCTTAGATGCAACGTTGTCAAAATATGCTTTTACCACAGCAGTGTCGCCCACAAATAAAGAAAAGAAACTGCACCTTTTTAGATTGTTCACCAGCACTATTAATGTACAGTCGATGACTTGCGCGGTGATTCTAAAAACATTCGAATTATCGAATGTCCGAAAAAAGCAAATGCATAAAAAGAAGACCATTTTATTTGTGTTTTAAGGACCCTGGGCCATGAAGAAGTGGTCGATGTGTTGCTGCACGCATTTACGCTTACGTGGAACTAAGTCCTACATGTATTTCTGGCAGTTTATGACGATACAAGGACAGTAAATGCTCGAGTCAGATCTGCGCATTATACCTCCGTAGCTCACAGCACTTATTCTGAGTCGTGGAGTCACTCTAACATTTGGAGAACTTGTGCAATTATTTCATAATGGCCCAGTTCGGCACACAAACACACCGCGCCAAAATGTTGACAATGTCTTCAAATGTAACGGCAGCAGGAATCGCCACGTCGCAGCCTCGAGGTCATCAAAGTTGTCCGCATTTCAGCTTGTGATCGGCGGCAGTTCACGCTCTTATGTTGCAAAGTCGAGCTCATTCGCAATCGACAAAGGTAAACACACTGTGATGGAAGCAGCTGCTGATTGCGTCTGCTCGCACTGTTTTCAAGGCGTCAGCAGCTGTGCGACATTGTCAGTGCTCGGTACTTGCCTCGTCTTCATCGGCATGCTCGTCGGCACTTACTGCGAGCCATCGTTCGTACCACAAGACGTAACCTGTCGCTTAAGGTGCATCCAGACGAAGGACGAAAACCGGATTTGCCTGGCCGGACGGCGCGTCACGTGACCGCACATCACCGATTCGCTTCGTCCTCGTCTCGCTCGCGACCCGCGGACACGGATAATGCGAGCCCCTTCTTCACATCCAGATTCTGGCGGGGGAGAGCTGCCGCTTTAGCGTGTCCACAAAAAGTGACGGCAACCAGTACTCTTCTCCCCCCTCTCCGCGCAACTGTTGTCAGGCTTGCCGGTGGAGGAGAAACTCTCAAACCATTCTTTTCGTAGCTAGTGGAGAGGGTGTGCTGGAGAGTGGACCGGTTCTCCGGCTGCATCGTCTGCTAGTGCTTCGTCTGCCGTGTGGATACACCTGCAGCCGGCCAGTCCGCGGAGTACCCGTCCGCGTCGGCGAAAAATCCGGTTTCCATCCTTCGTCTGAATGCACCTTTAACGTCATGAGAAGACATCTTGGAAAGCAAAATAAATAAACATGCACTGAAGACTGAACATGAAAGCGCTACCAAGCGATCGTGGACCCTACACGACCAGCCGTACTCGTAATTGCAAACCAAGCGCAGGGTGCCGGAACAAGATGCGGTGATCACAGTGACAGTGTGACTTGCCTCCAAAATTGGCACGTCGCAACCGGAACTAAGCCTCAGAGATCACAGTTTTGTATGCAGTCTCTGAGGCCACACTTTCTCTCGTTGGGGCACTGTAGGATATCATGATGGACCATTCAGTGTGCTCTACAACAATGAACGGAGTCTGCATTATCGAGTTTAGAGCTAGAAAGCGTCCGAAGTGTCGATCGTCTTAACACATTAAAGGAGTACTGACACGATTTTGCGGCGGCGCAAAATATACATTTTTCGTTTCCTAGCCATGTATTGTTAACGCCCTCCGCACACGGAAGGCAGGAAACACGTAAAAAATATTTTAATTTGGTTTTAAAGTTTTCGTCGCCAGCACAGCAAGCCAGCCCCATTGCAATGGACACTACGATGACGTATGAACACAACCTCTTAAAAATCGCCGAAATCGCTGTCAGAGTCACTGGACGACCGCGAAATTGCCGTTGTTTGCGTGCCTCAGGTGTAATTTACCAAAGACGACAGAGTCGTAGCGACGCTATGAAGAATTTCTGTCCTACGTGATCAGACGTCGTCCGACTATGTTGATACGTCACTAGCTATGGGCTCGAAGCCTCCAGTGAGTGTGAGAATGTCTTCTCACGCTCCCTGGAGGCTTCGAGGATTTCATTTTCAGCTGCCCCATATTCCATCAAAACATGAGAACACTTTCGCATGTCAAGTCTTAGTACATATGCATACTCAGCTTCATCTAATGTAAATTCCTGTATCCTGCGATGGTTTAATCAATGCCAGAGCCTTGCTGAATGAAGAAGAGCACTGCCACTAAAACAGTCTATGAGTATATAAGTTTGCAGTTTGCAGTATATAAGTTTGCATGTCATGTCAGATGGACTAAGTTGTAATGAGACTGTATTTAGGATACAGAAGTAACTTTCGAAGTATAACTCTTCCACAATATGAAAAGCACTATAGATTAACAGTTGCCATTAAAGAAATTAAAGAAATGGAAAGATGCGCACCTCATTGGAATGGGTACGGTTTTGGTGCTTGGCCCTGTCGGAGGCATTGCTGAAGGCCTTGGTGCATCCGGGAAACTCGCACATGTATGGCTTTTCACCGGTATGAGACCTCAGGTGTGTCTTGAGGTTCTCCAGGCGAGAGTAGGCTTTCGAGCAACCTTCAAACTGTTTTCGAAAAAGAAGAAAGAAGACAACAACAAAGCACTTTAGTTAAAACTTGATCTATAGGAAAAGAGGTCTGTCTGGAACTTATGTATTTTAGAGGTTGTTCGCAGCTTGTGTGACTTGAAATAACTCAGAATTCAAAAGAGGCCTGCGCAAGGTTCATGATAATCCCCTCAAGTACAGCCAAGCCTCGATAACATGAAAATGGATGCAAGAAATTATCAGTTATGACAAGGTAGTTGTGGAGCAGTACTCACATCAAAACTGCACTACGAATATTTGCATATAACAAATTATCCGATGTGATGAAGCTTATATATCAGGTTAAGTGGACTTTCCTACGAGGCTATATTGCAGTAACAAGCATGCAGAGATAAGGGTTCACTTACAGTGCACTTGTGAGGTTTTTCTCCTGTGTGGCGACGCATGTGGACAACAAGCATGTATTGTGCCTTGAATGGCTTTTCCTCTCTTGAGCAATCCTTCCAGTGGCACACAAAGGACTTCTTGTTGCCGTGAATGTGGTCGTTGTTGATGTGCTGCAAGCGAAGTAGCTGGGCTGAGCACTTTGACAACTTCCAAGTGCTAGATTAGCACAGCCAAGCAGCTGACGCAGAAAGGGACCCTCTATGCACACCTATGTACAGTAAAACCTCGTTATAACGAAGTTGAAGGGGGAGTGGTAATTACTTCGTTATAACCATTAGTTCGTTATAACCAATATCAATTTCATCTATACGAATTTCAAGGGGAATTGCAATTGATTCGTTATATCCGATATTTCGTTATATCCGGGTTCGTTATAACGAGGTGCTACTGTATGTTCATGTCATACATGTTAACTAATAGCCTTGCCATATGTACCCAGAAAATGGCAATTAACTTCCTAATCTGATGCCTTAAGGTGTGATGCCATTTGCTTGGTACCACTTGGGCTAATGAAATGGCATTAAGCTTTAGTGGCATTCATTCCCGAATGCCTTTGCTGGAAGTCATTTGACTGAGGATTGAGTACCGTCTACGCTGCATATTCCGCAGCACGGTGTAGTTGAAGCATATTAAATGTCATATGTCTTGAAAGAAAATATTTTATACCAGAATGAAACAGTTCTCATGGGCATTCTCTGGTTGCACTTCGTGAAATTCAGTTCATAATTGGAATGTGCAGCCGCTCCATCGAAAAAAAAAGAAAAAAAGGTCATTCCGGAACATGTGGTCTTAAAGGAGTACTGACACAATTTTGCGGAGGCTCAAAATATACGTTTTTCGTTTTCTAGTCATGTATTGTTAACGCCGTCCGCACACGGAAGCTAGGAAACACATACAAAATATTTTAGTTTGGTTTTAAAGTTCTCGTTGAACAGCACTGCAAGCCAGCCCCAGTGCGATGGACACTACGATGACGTATGAGCACAGTCTCTTAAAAATCGCTGAAATTGCTGCGAGATTCACTGGACGACCGTGAAACTGTCGTTTGCGTGCACCACACGTAACTGACCACAGACGACAGAGTTGCGGCGATTCTGTCACGAAATGCTGTCCTTACATGACTGAGACATACATCCAATTGTGTAGACACGTCACTAGGAAACCGCCCCCTCGAAATCGAAACCGAAAGTGGGCTTTTAAGGGAGTCATATTAAAAATACATTCATTGCGTTGCGAGGCACCATGATACTATTTTTGGTGATCTCCCAGCAAATGCTTTCACTTACAGCAACAATACGAGAATGTCAAAAATTCGTGTCGGTACTCCTTTAACTAATGAGTGTCATTTTTTTAGAGCACAAGGCATAGTTCTTTTTTAAAGACCATTATTATGATCAAATTCAGGCTCCATTATGCTGAGGCTGCTCCTGGAAGGGGGCTATCACAATGGCAAAAGTTGCACATATAAATGCAAACAGCGTGGCAACTTCAGAACTTCACAGTAATGTTAAAGACATTGGTATGTGTCAAAATGACGGGACAAAAGAAATAAAAGGTTGCTGGCATCTAAACTGTATTCCGCAAATCACTCTGTGAAAAGTCAGAAGAACATGGAAAATTGTTACAAGTGAAGCAAAGAATCTCCAGATCAATAGATATAAGTGCTAGCAACATTTGTTGTTTATTTTTCTTTAAGAAACACAAGCACATTAAGGGGGGATGCTCCTCGAAGAAGCTTTTTCTTTAATCCTTGGCCTAGAACTCTGAAATTTTTGGTACGAGTAGACTTTGTGATGCTGATTTCAAAACTGCAATTAGTTTTATTGTAGCTGTAATGGTTCTTGAGTTAGAGCAGCTATGATAACAAGATATTAGGTCTTTTGTGCACACTTTTTAGGTTATTAAAAATTTTCCCACAGCACCTCAATATGGCTCATTCTGCTGCACAGGGGCAGTAGTGTACAAAAAACTACCGTATTTACTCGCATAATCGGCGCACTCGCATAATAGGCGCACCCCTAGTTTGGTCGCGGAAAATTCGATTTTTTTTAATTCCGCGCATAATAGGCGCACCCCGAACTTGGCCGTGATCAGAAACGATTCTACCCCCCAGCGGTACAGTTGGAACGCGGTCCCCGTACCCTGAAGAAAAAAAGAAGGCAAATCGACGAGCAAATAAAAAAAATTCGAAGTGCAACGACCTAACCAACGTGTTTGTCGAAATAAAACTTGAAAAAAAAAGCGTCCATGAGCGAAAAAAAAAAAAAAACGGCTGTTCCATCAATTACTGATACCCCCCAAATCGCCGCGCTTTTTGGAGGGGTCACGTGTACAACGCCGGGGGCTCGATCACGATCGCCATCACCACCATCAGAGAAAAAGAAAGAAACGCCATTTTGCAAGCGGTGTGCGTATGTTGTGGTCGTGTATTGAACTTTGGTTCCACCATGGGGAAGTACGCGAGCTACACGGCTGGGTTTAAACTGAAGGCAGTGCAGTACGCGCTGGAGCACGGCAACCGGGCTGCAAGCAGGCATTTCGGCGTTGGAGAAACCAGTATTCGGTACTGGAGGGATCAAGAAGAAAAACTTAAGGCGACGAAGAAGACACGACGGGCTTTCCGCGGTGCCATGACCGGCAGGTATCCGAACGTCGAAGAGCAACTGGTCCGGCATATACGGGAGCTACGACAAGACGGCTGTGCTGTGTCGTTGGATATTGTGCAGACTGAGGCGCGCAGAATAGCCCGAGCGCAGGGCATCGAAGCAAAAGAGTTCAAAGCCAGCTCCGGATGGACAACTCGTTTCATGCGGCGCCATGGCCTCGCACTGCGAAGGCGGACCACCTTGTGCCAGCGCTTGCCCGCAGCATATGAGGACAAAGTGGTGGACTTCCACCGTTTTGTTATAAAGCTCCGACAGCAGAAAGACTTCATTTTGTCCCAGATCGGCAACGCTGATCAGACCCCCCTTTGCTTTGATATGCCGCGGAACACGACAGTGGAGGAGAAAGGTGCACGGAGCGTCATCGTCAGAACGTCTGGCGCTGATAAACAACGATGCACCGTAATGCTGGCGGTGACAGCGGATGGGCGTAAGCTACCGCCTTACGTTATTTTTAAACGTAAGACGCTCCCAAAGGCAAAATTCCCTCAAGGCATCTACGTCAGAGTCCAGGAAAAAGGCTGGATGAGCGCGGAACTCATGGTGGATTGGGTGAAAACAGTCTGGGGTCGGCGGCCGGGTGGTCTGTTGTTGCCGTCCATGCTTGTCCTGGACAGTTTTCGTGGGCACCTAGTAGACCGCGTACGAGATGAGCTAAAGGAGCTGCGCACAGATCTGGCAGTGATTCCGGGCGGCCTCACATCGATACTGCAGCCTTTGGACATGTCCTTGAATAAACCTTTCAAGGACAATGTTCGAAGGCTGTACACCACCTGGATGGCTGGAGGACAACATCAGCTGACTCCAGGTGGTAAGATTAAGAGGCCGCCTGTGGAAATGCTGTGCGCTTAGATCGTGGAAGCGTGGCAGGCGATCTCCGACGAAGTCGTCAGGAAAAGCTTCAAGAAGACGGGTATCTCGAACGCACTGGATGCGAGTGAGGATGACATGTTGTGGGGTGCGGATGATTCGGACACCGAAAACGAATCCCCGCTCGGCGAGGATGAATGTGTGATCTCCGACTCCGAATAGGGAAAAGGAGGAACAGCTACGACTTTTGTGTAAATAAATTTTACGTGTGTGTGTGCAGTTGACGGCTCTCGCTTGTTCATTAAAAGGTACGTAGGTATGTTTGTTTTATGCTGAATTAATTGGTAAACGATAAAGTCGCCTTTTACTTGACAAGTGTGCAGATTTAAAGCGCGAGAACCGAGTCGAAAAAATTTTCGAAAATTTTACCCCGCGTAATTGGCGCACCCCTAACTTCGAGCCGGATTTTCTGAAAAAAAAGTGCGCCTATTATGCGAGTAAATACGGTACCTGAAATGCAGAGATAACATGCTACGCTTGCTAAGTTTCCTACAAAAAACCAGAGGTGCCTGTTGTGTACTGCAGATTTCCCTTACGGCATTTCAGATGCAAAACAAAAAATTCTGTAATAGACAATCAAAATTCTGTATAGATGTCAACACTCCACGCTGTCCAGAGATACTCTGTACAAAATTTCTTTAATGTCTGACAACTTTAAGTGCCTGAAAGATTGTACATAACATATAAAAATTGTCTTGATGTTGTGCACAAGCTTTCAGGCACTTAATATTGGCAAGCCTTTATGAAATTTTGCACTAAGTATCTCCAGACAACATGGAATGTTGACGTTTATACAGAATTTTGATTATGTATTGTAGAAATTTTGTTTTGTAATTTGAAATACATGTAAGGGAAATCTGCAGTACACAACAGGCACCTCTGGTTTTCCGTTGGAAACGGAGCAAGTGCAGCATGTTATCTCCACATTTTAGGTAGTTTTTTGTACACTACTGACCCTGTGCAGCAGAATGAGCCATATTGAGGTGCTGTGTGAAAATTTTTAATAACCTAAATAGTGTACACAAAAGACCTAATATCTTGTTATCATAGCTGCTCTAACTCAAGAACCATTACAGCTACAATAAAACTAATTGCAGTTTTGAAATCAGCATAAAAAAGTCTACTTGTGCCAAAAATTTCAGAGTTCTAGGCCACGGATTAAAGAAACACATTTTCGAGTAGCATCTCCCCTTAAAGGGACCCTGAAACGGTTTTGACGATTTTGTGCAAACATGGTGATCCGGTAGAGCGGGTCATTAGGACCATTACAGGACAGATTTCAGCGCTGTGCATAAAATGTGTAATTTACAATAAGGTTTTGAACACGCGCATCACAAAAGGTCGCAGCGGCTCGCCAAAAGGCGTTTTCAAACGCCCCCGTCATCGAGCGATCGAATGCGAGACTGCTGATTGGCCCCCTAACATGTGACGTGCACGCAATTTTCCCAATCTGAATGCAAGAACGTGCTCCTACAACGTGCTCCTTCGTTTCAGCCAACGGTATCATCGCGGCATCTGGCGGCGTACACACGAGTCGCCGGCGCTCTATCGCAGAGGCTAGCACTGCCGAGGCTGGGGAGCTCAGTAAAGATATCGGGGCGCTATGTAGCTGCGGAGGGCTCCGCAGGGCGGCGGACGCAGGAGGTGCTGTCGTCGCTAGCGCGCACTCCGCAGCTGATCGAGTTGAGGAGGAACAGCAGTGGTAAGGAGGAAGGCGACAGAAATAAGCTCATAGCTGCCTTAGCGCATGGTGCTTCGCTTTATTTATGGTGTGAATGATTTCACAATTGTGTTGCCTAATCAGTGACGCAATGTCAAAAAAACGTTTCAGGGACCCTTTAACAAATCATATTGTTGTCAACCCAGATTAAACCACCGGTCATGCAATGCCATGAACCCACATGACTTCTTATGAGCAAGCCATTTAGAAATGGCACAACCCATTGTTACCGCCTACTTTCACCTGCAACACAAGAACAGGGCCCCATCTCCTCGCCTCTGGTATCTACAGTAAGCAACGCTGAAGTTGACCTGGCATGTGCCAAAATGTGCACTGTTTCTTTTAAGAAAGAACAGTGCATTAAATCAACATCAGCTATTACCATGCGAGACTGAACTGCAAAGAAGTGGCATACATTACTTGCCCAACAAGAAGTTTTGATAAAGAAGTAACAGTACTCCCAATCCACAATGAAAACAAAGGCTCAAATATGATTCAAATATGACTTCTGAAGATGAAGGTCTTACTAACTCCTATTTGTGGTCATGGTATTTTCTACAAGAGACTTACAATGAAAGAATGCCAAACTACGTCTTGCACCTCTGCACCAGATGGCGTGACATGACACTTGAGGGACTTACCTTGACCAAATCGTCCTGCGTGGGGAACTCGCGCGTGCATTCCTTCCAGTGGCAGTTAGTCTCGATGAAGTCACCCGGTTCGTCCTTCATGTCTCCCGAGCCTTCTCGGTCATCGTCGACAGATGCACCATCGATTTCCTTCTTGACACGCCGGCGGGCCTCTTCCGTGTCGACTGTGCTGCTCACTATGTTGCTGGCTGTCTCTCGGCCACTTGCAGCATCCTGCATACACCAAGCGACGAGATGTCATATTGCGCATTTCAGCAGAAAAAAGCCGGCTAGTTGGTACAGGCAAACCTTGGGACAAAATATATGCGTGTAACAAATTATCTATATTTGCAAAGCAAGAGAGCAGCACTCGTGCGACCAATACAGCGTTGCGAATATATTACTGTATTTAAATGATCTCAGGTTGACATGAATGTAGTCTAGGTAAGTGCTTTTTGAGTGCAGTCCTACATTGAACAGATAGTGTGTGCAATGTGTTCGCAATAAGCGACCATGACAGTCATCCAAAACAAGGCAAGAGCAATCAATTTTGCGCAGTTGAAAGAGGTCTTTGAGGTTGAAATGGAAGATGATGAATGTGCCTTACATGCCAATACCAGAATACGTTTATGAGGAACAGCGTTCTTGGATAGTCCAGATTGACCCTTTCACTGTCTGGTGTTTCTGAACAAGACTCACCCTCAACTGTCAGCTTGGTTTCAGCAATATGGGGGAAGGAGCACAGCTGCTAATTTGATTATGATTACAATACAGATAACACGGTAGGGCGGCCCGCGTCGAGTGAGCGAAAGCAGCGATCTAGTCATGTTTCAGTCTTTCAGACAGGTGTGTGCATGTGCCCCTGAATTTGACGCACCATGGCAGATATACCAACAGAATAAAAATATATATGGTTAATCCCTCTGTCATAGGAATCGGTATAACACGAAAGTGAAATCCGTCGTCGCACATAAGCGGCAATCTGGCGAATCGAGGGATCGGAGATGAGTTAGATACTATAGACACGTCAACCCCTTGATCGTACACGTCAGTGGCAACTCGGCCCTACACAGGGATCCTCGACAGTTGCGCACAAGCGAAAGTTCTTGAACGGCTCACATTTCTACGGACACCCAGCATTGAACGCACCAGCACCCTTCGCAAACCTGCCATAAACCAGGAGCGTCCGGAAGCCACGAAACTTTACAAGCAAAACCAAACTGTTTATCAATGGATCGTTTTGTGAAACAACACTTCACTATGCGAAAGACGCATCATTTGCTTGTCGATGGCAGTCTTTACATTCCTGAAGTAAAGCACGTCACAACGCAACTGGCTATCATAGACGTCACACAAGACAAACTATGTAGCGGCCATGGCTGAAGCGCTAACTGCCAGTGCACCTATTAAAAAAATTAATGACTGTGCTTCATCGTTCCTAGGTGGCAGTTCCACCACTGAGAACCAAGAGTGCAGTAAAAGGGAGGCCATGTTAATTTAAGAACAATTTTGGATGCTAAGTACCTCTGCATTAACCATACATCAATTAGGTGCAAATTGTAGGAAACAAATAAGGCCCTTTTCTTTCCTCCGTGTTAAGTGTCGCGGTGGCATGGTCGGTAGCGCTTCCAGTTGGTCCCATCACAACCTGGCTTGTGGGTTCGAATCCCAGTGAGTGGAACTTTTTCAATCTCAAATGAGTGTTTATTTCTCAGACTGCTAGTGGAAGTATGTCAAAGATTTCTTGGTGGACTCCGGCATAAAACACTTTCGTATTCAAAGAAAACCTCCAAACCTGCAGCAGGCGGCCCGAATTTTTGAACGCACAGTAGGGAAACATACCAGTATGTCCATGACAGTGAACAGGTTGATTCGGTCTACCCAGAAATCTTTAACGTGTGCACCTCCTTGTGTTTAAGAACACGCTATGGCCATGTCTAAGTGGGCTTTTCATTCCCACTTAGACATGGCCACAGCGGTAGAGAATCGAACCGACATCTTCAATCGCATCAACATGGCACTTGCCAGAAAGACTACCATGGCAGGTGAATATAGTGTGCTACATGACAGCATCACGTGTGCTTGTAATTTGGCTTCACGCTTCTCAAGTAAACGTGGGGTATCCCAGCATAAATCCCCTCCAATGGCTTGGATAAAAAGAAAGAAAGAAAGAGAGGAGATGTGTCCTCACCTTTGTGTCAACCTTTCCTTGTGGGGCACCCAGGACAACTGGTGCAGGTAGGATCGTCTGAGGTGCAAATGCACCAGCCCCAGGCAGCAGCAGCGGCCTCATCAATTGGTTTAGCTGATGAAGTTGCTGCAGGTGGCTTGCCACGGTAGGCGTGCCCATGTTCATTGCTGGACTAAGTGTGCCTGGGGGCGACAGTCATGGGAGCGTGAAGTAATCAGTATCAGTGCACACACATGCACAAGGCAGCGTGTGTGGGCTAATACAAATAGTCATGCATGAAATATGGCTTCTTCACTTCACAATGACTTTGCCTAAAGTTCAACTGTGCACGCATGTGGTGTGTGTGGCTTTACATTGTAGCAACGTAAAAACCTTAACCTTGTGCAGTCAAGCCTCCATTGCAGATGAAGTCACGTCTGGCACAATATAGTTTCGTAATATCCAAGAATTTGTTACAAGCATTAGTAAACAGTACTACTGCACCAAAGGCATAACTACTTCTTAGTTACTTCAATATAACTGATTATACTTAATATCCACACTCACTATCGAGCTCTGACGTACAAGCAATCAAAAAATACATATTGTTGCCTACTTCAGCTGTTTAACAGCCTTTATGTGTGCAAGTACATTAGGTGAACTCTATTCAAATAGAACTTGTCTCCAGCCTACTTTTTAATAGTGCACCACTAAACATGCATGCCCCTATTCACCACTTCAATTGAGAACCGGAAAGCAATTCCTCCTGAAGCGTGTTCTGTGCTATAGCAGCTGAACTGCACAAATTCCCCAAGCTACGTCATCAACCATGAAGACCATGTAGCTATCCACAGAGTGTAAAACACACATGCTGATGGTGGGCGATGCCATGCCAAAAGTACGCTCAGGGTGCTTGCCACTTAAAATATCCTGGGCACGGACCTGGCACAAGCCACAAGCATGCATCAGATGTGGGGGCGGTACACATGTCATTGCTTGCACCGCTACCAGAAAATACTGCAGCGCATAATTAGCAAGCAATTCTTCCCATTCTTGGTGAAATGCACTATTGCATAGCCCCATGCAGAACTCTTACAACTCACCATGTAGTCTTCCCAATTTGAATGCAGAAGAGATAAGAAAACAATCACGTAAATTCAGTGCCACAGGAACGACTACTGGATCATCATAACAGTCGTCACCCATGCACACATTCTTTCTAGCAACACATTTCACTGTCAAAAGCGAAGAGCACTGCAAAATAGAATGTTGAATCCACTGCCGAGCTTTAGGTGATAATGGCCCACGGGAAGTGCAACGGGTCACATAAGAGAGATGGCACATGTGACCATTGTGAAATTCTGGTAGAACCACAATCTTTCACTCGAATTCATCCCACATATCCTTCACAGTTACGTCGCTTGTTATGCCTTCCATGGCTCACTCTCATCTATCATGATGCAAGGTATCGGTTGCATTGGTGCCGTACGCATGTGCACAACATTGAGTACATAATTTTTGCTCCAAGAACACTGGTTATCCACCACTTAAATTATGGCAGCGGCCGTAAAATTCGCTAGGACTTTATCCATCTAACTCGAACCTCGTTATAACGAGGTTGGAGGGAGACACGGAATTACTTCGTTATATAAATTATTTCATTAGAAAAAGTCATTGCCCTTAACTGGAATATCTGCCATTTGGCCGTAAAAACCTCAACATGCAAATAAGAAGACATCGCTGTGGTCTGCAGTAATGCTATATAGAGCCACGGTTGCGATGAAGTCCTTAAAAGCAGGAAAAAATAATTACTCGTCAGTACTGTGTGAATGAGCAAGCCGGTGGGCTCAACAGGCTGTGTTATGTTGCAACGTGATTGTATTTCGCTTCCGTTTAGCGCGCGGCTTCTCCAGGCTTGTCCATGTTACCGTGGGAACAGAGAAATGGCAATGCTATCAAACAGCCAACATCGAAAATACGCTCATCCTGAACGAGCAGCACGCAGCGGACTACTGAGTGTGCTGCCTTCGCCGCTAATACACCCATAATATGTAGGCCAACGAACGTCCCCGCGATGGTTGGCATTGGCCGGCTTGCGGATCCCAAGCCTGCTACATTGCTGATGCACTTTCAGAGGCTACATCCAGCTGCAACAGCATTCGCAGGCAGTCATGATAAGAGAAGTGGACGTAATAATCATATCTCACGACCACATGCAAGCAAAGGCGCACCATCACGTTTGTCCCTCATATCTGTACTGCCGGCCGTCAAACTGTGAAGTTCGAAACATGGCCTCCGAGAGTGGCACAATGCGATCTCAGAGGCCGTGTTTTCACAATTAGCTGCTTCAAGAAAAAGAAGGGTGGGGGCTGGAGCTGGGATGGCAAGTGAGGACTGCAATAGGACGGAGGAAGGTAGCAGTACATATTGGTGTGCGCAGCTGCTTGCATGTGGCTGCGCGCTGAAGTTTCATCGGGCTACAGCATTTTTTAATTGCGCGCACCGAACACCATGGGAAGTGACTTCCCTGGTGCGAAAGTGTGCAGACTTTTGGTTTCGGGGACGATTTTAGCTCATTATATCCACTGAAACGTCCAGTTTACTTCGTTAAATTGAAGCTTCGAATATATGTACGGCTATGGGGATTTCAAGAGGAACTTTATTTACTTTGTTACATCTTTATTTTGTTATATATCCCGTTACAATGTAACAAGGTTCGAGTCTATTTGTATTTCTAAGAGTTCAGTGCACAAGAGAAGTTTTGTACTCAAAACGCCCATGTAAGTGAACTTGAAATAGACTGTAGGTAACAGTCATATATCATAAAAAGCTAATGCACTGGATAATCATTTGCATAAAGGATTATAAACTTCTTTGCGGAGGGAAGCAAGTGGTTTAGTAGACATAGGAGCCCTCTAACAGGGCATAAACGTGCATGCAACGACAAGGTACATAACATACGTATTGTTGATCATGGCTAAGGGTACAGAGGAAGTTGACAATAGTACCTGCTGAAAGGTGGCCATACGAGCCACTGGCACTGGAACTCCGGGATCCATTCATGAAAGAGACCAGGGAGTTTGGGGAGAGGCGGATCATGGAACCAATGTCGAAGCCTTCCGAGTAAGGCGAGCTGGAGAGCGCCCGCTTGCGGCCTCGTGCTCCAGCTCGGGGACTAGCCAGCCGAGATCCTGCAAGGGGAAGCCCTCTGAGAATCCCAACAATCTTGTACTGTATAAGAACAAAAAATGAGTAAAGACAGGTGTTTATCTTTGGAGGCCTGAAATATCAATAATACCTTTGGAGGCCAAATATCTTCGGAGGCCTGAAATATCAATAATACCTTTGGAGGCCAAATATCTTCGGAGGCCTGTGCATCAGTCAGCCGTTGATTAGCTTACAGAGAGATGAGATAGAATGTCTTAACGGTTGTCTGCTGAGGGGCATGTGTATGGGCACGTGTACCCACGTGTACCCATTTGACATGTGGTGCTACCATTCCTGAGCATGTACAGATGAGTAGAATGTCTTCTTTCTTTTTTACCTCGGTGCTCTTCTTCAGTTGATAGTTGGCGCTTGTCTTGTCCACTCCACATCCCTTTTGTCCATCTCTTGCAAGCCTTTTCACTATGAACACTTACCAACTCGCTCAGCTCTCTGTCCTTTTAATCTATATTGCTTTTTGCGTAATCATTATAATCCAGCAGTGTGCTTAGGGCAAGATAATGGGTAGTAGATAAGGGCAAGAGCATGTGCGCCTTTGCCTTCTGCATGACAGCAGACATTAAGGACAGCAGACAAGGTGGGCCCCCAAACAACCTCGTTGTCAAAACACATTTTTACATTGTTCGCCATATATCAGAGGCGCAGGCAGGATTTTACATTGTAGATGTATACCACAGGTGCACTTAACATTGAGGAAGGAGTTCATGTAGGTACGGCCGACCTGCTGAAAAGCATGCCTGTCAAAGTTTTTCTTTCATTTTTCCATGTATAATACCTTCGGTGGAGAATGCGATGTCTGGTGTGACAGCTGCACTCGCTGCGTGGAAGTCCATGAGACCTCTTTGGCCCAGGGCTGCCATTTGCTGGATGTAATCCATATGAATTCCTGAAAAAGAAGAATACAAGGGAGAAAGCATTAAGCATGTGCAAGCGCCTCCATTTGAGACCAGCGCACACGTTTCCCATACACCTGAAGTGACAGTTTGACAATGAATATGATGCTTTATTCACATAATGATTTAATTTAAGACAGATCACAGCAAAGTGCTCATACTGTTCTAGTGCCCATATTTGTTCATTGTGATACATACAGTACAAGAAGGAAGAACAACTGAAGTACACAGGCATCCTCGAGGGTGCATTCAGACCCAGGTTGAAATGCACTCAGTGTTAGCAAAGTTTGATAGGAACTAGACAACGAGCACTTATTTATACTGTACAAACTGCCAAGGTCTTCCACTCCATAGAGTACACACTATCAAGGCCTTTCACTCTACACAGTACACACTATCAAGGCCTTTCCCTCTATACAGTACACACTAGTAAGGCCTTTGACGCTAACTCTAAGACGGCACTATGCAGTATCCGCAGCATTTTCCCTCTGGGAACGAAGCAACATTTACATAGCTTTTCAATAAAATTGGCTTACAAGCGAAGATTTCAGGGTGTGCAATGGAGTCCCTCACTTCCGTGTGACTGGAGCAACCCTGCTCTGCGCGCGCACGCACACACACACACACGCACGCACACACACCATTTTTCCAGCTATGACCAACTCCCAAATAGTAACTTCGAATCCACACTCCCTCATGTACTTGCAGCCCCCCCCCCCCCCCCCCGCATTCCCAGAAATCGAAATTCTAGACAGACCCTTTCTTTGACTACACTACAGTTTCAGGCAGTAGTATGTGAACATCTACTACAGCTAAACCGCAACTAAATGGTGGTCGAATTGCTCTTTGTATTTTTGTTTGTTTGTTTCCCCTAGAAGGAGGGGATGAAAGAGCCCATAATGCCGCAAGGCACTTAAGTGTCACAGCGCTAGGTACACGGCGCTAGGTGAAAATGGAGCGGCCAGCCGTGCTACAATGGCGGAGATACAATGGCCCTCTTACACCTCTCTCTCTCTCTCCTTTTCCTTCTTTTTTTTTTTCTTGGGGGGGGGGGGGGGGTCGACTGCAAGCGGCCATATGTGGGGGAGCTTTCTTTCAAAAAGACGAAAAAGAGGTCTCCGGACGAAACGATCGAGTCGGCCGCGCGCGTAACCGCCGATTTCGAGTGCCCATAATCATCGGGCAGCTAGGGCGGCATATGGGCGAGATCTCAGATTGCAGGGGCGTAGCCTCGATCGTCTCATCTGCAGCCGCGCACACCGCGAGGGTCCCGCCCCCCGAGATTCGCGCGACGAGATATTGCTTGTCTCTCCGAGAAATGCTGCACGCGCGGGAGAACGCCAACATTCGGGAATGACGGCCGCTTGGGACATTTTTAGCAGCCAAGCTGCTTTAAGCTAACGGTAAAAGCTCGGTCGCGCCAGTTTTAACAGCGAAGCAGTTTAAGGTAGCCGCAATTTGTCGGGAATTACCGCGTAACAGTTCCATTACGTTATTTGGGCAAGAACGTATCGCGTGACGTTTCCTTGCGTGATGTTGGCGGAAACACGTCACCTGACATTTCGTTACGGGATTTTAGCGGGAACATGTCGCGTGAAATTGCGTTACGTGATTTCGGCGGGAACATGTTACGTGACATTGCGCTGTGTGGTTTTGGGTGACCACCGTGACATATTGCCGACAAAACATCACATGACTATCAAGTGACCTGCTTCAGTAAACTACCGGCCATCTTCGCTGTGATGTGGCCTGGCGCGAACTAGCGGAAGCTGCGTAAATTTTGGGGGGGACTATGAAGTAAATAAATAATAAAAGTATACAATAGCCTAGATATAAAGGCGCATGCGTCAAGAACTCGATGTCCCATTTTTTTAGCCATGGTCGGCTTTGTGTCTCGAACATTTCTTTATTCAGCGTTTACCTTCTTTTTATTTGGCCAAAGGGTGTCACTTTTATTTATTTATTTATTTATTATTTATTTATTTATTTATTTATTTATTTATTTTTTCGGAGACCAGGGAGCTTAAACCTTGCCACCTACTGCACTCAAAGGATGCATTTAAAAGATGTGCGGCATACGGAAATTCTGCTCGTCAAATCAGACGGACCGCGTGAAGGCAGTCACTGTACCTGCGGCACAGCTAGCAGAGTAACGCGTTGGCTCATCGAGAACGCCTCATTACAGTCAAAACTAACAGTTAATTGTTTCCGGGCACGCACGCCGAATGGCAACGAAGTTAGTAGCTGCACAGTCGAAGCCCCGGTTTACCGCCAGTTCGCAAGGTATGTCCTCAGGTGTGTGCAGAAATCCAATAACATTAGCGCCCACAATGCCTAGAATTCTACGTGTTACGGAAAGTGAGGGATGGCCACAGCGTGAACCGTCCATGTCGCCCGCGCACCGCTCGGCACGTAACTACCACTGGCGCCAAAAGTACTGGGAGAGCCAATAGAGAGTTTTAGCAGTGCTGGTTACCGTACGGTAATGCCGTACCGTCGTGGTCCGCACGCAGAAAATTGAGCTTGTGAGAGCTTTACCAGCAAGTTTTATCATCTGATGACGTTACGGTACTCCCCTAGCAACTAGTGCAGGTGTTTCCGACTAAAATAGCGACGCGCCGACCACGACCGTACGGCATTACCGTGCTTACCGTACGGCATTACCGTACGGTAACCAGCACTGCTAAAACTCTCTAATGAGATCTCAGAAATAACGTAACATTTGACCGGCCTGCAGTATGTTAAGTTTACTCTAGAAATTCCACCATTTTACCGCTACCTATTTCTTTTCGTACCTTTCTTTAACGCACCATGCCCGGCATTTCAAAGAAAGGCATAAATGGCGCATGCTCAATCGACCTGCCATATGGCACTCTTGACAGGAAGCGATCGACGCAGACGTTTCGAGGAAACACAAGCAACTCTGACGACTACCGCGCGGACAAGATACACCTCTACAGCCCGCGGTCAGCCGGAAGTGTGAAATCGATCTGGCTACACAGTTTTCTCAGACGTTGACTGGCTGAAGTAAACTCGAGTTTACGGAAGTAACAAACACACAAGAGGGCACTGATTACAACGTCCGCGCGCGCCTTTCGTTGGTCCGTCTGTCTGAATGTTTGCTGCAACCAAAGCAACGTGCAAGATTGCCAATAATCCCCGGATGCTATTATAATGTTTCTGAGACGCAGAGGCCCGTATACTTTAGACGCCGGCTGCGCAGGCGCACACGGAAACGGGCGTCTCCACCGCCCACGCGTGCATAGGCATAGCCCCGGTAATCCGCGTCACTGAACTGCCGCTTCTCTCGGTCATCAGCCGTGGGCGGCTCGCGCACAAACGTCCGCTGCACTCGCGCCGGTGCTTCGCCACCGAAAATAGACACGCGCACTGCCGGCGAAGCCCGAATGGGACGCTTGTTTTAGAGATGCTGAGCCCGCGTCCGCGTTTTCGCTACGCGCCGCCGACGTACCGAACGCACCCGCGGAGACGGTTCTCTAAGCAAGACAGTGCAGAAGGCGGCGGCAGAGCACGGCAGGTGATAGAGCTGCTCTCCTCCGCCGAAAGGCGCGCTAGGAATGGCAGCGATGCTCGTCGACACGGCCCGCCGGAAAGCATTCGAATGAAGATGCGTCGGCGGCTCTTCAGCGGACGAGCGGAATGGCCGAAGACAATGCGTCCAAACGGCTGCGCAACGCGAGGCCCCCAGAATGTGGGCGAGCCGCTGTGCTGAGTCGTGACCCAGGCTATGGAGTGCGCGCCAGCTATATAATGGCTATAACAGCGGCTCGATCGCCCACTCTCCAGCCACCTCTACCGATATGCCGCAGAGGCTGATTTTGCAAGATTGTCCGCTGAAAAAGGAGCCACGACTGTTGCACAGATAGGTGTGTGTGCAGCCTCTTGAAGCGCCGTATGTACGTACACTCGGATTACACTACGCGTGGCCGCTAGCCAGCGATGTCCTCCATTGCACCGATGGTTTGCGCAGATCTATTACTTTCGAGGGTTATAATAAAATGTCAGGCGACAACTGCGCGCACTGATGCGACAAGAGCAGCTGTCGGTCGCAGGAGAGGTCTAGTAATCCATTTTGAAATCTGCAGTAGACACTACACAGATAAAGCGACAGATGACAGGACATTGACACCATGTCTTCTGTCACGTTGTGCCTTCATGGTGCGTATACTTAGCGCAAGTTTAGGAACGAACGAGCACCAACTAGCCCACCCTATAGCTCTACTCAAAGCTTTTGTGTCCGTGTATGTGCCCCTGGTATGGTATATAGCCGCCGCCCTAGACGTTCTGCGAGATGCCGCAGTGAGAACATATTAGCCCTGTGGCGACGTGGATTGACGACGTTAGAAAGTTACTGCGCATGCGCGAGAAGTGTGCTTTCCAACCAAAGTAACCTCTGTTACATTGGAAGGGACCATTCATCCCATTCAGGACCCGTCCCTGCCTTCATTTCCTTTGCACCTGCCCCATCGTTGTGCGTCGCGGAAATCACTATGGCACGGCACACTCTCCCCAGAAAATTTTCGGAAAGCTTTCGTGGTGCTCGCGCACCTTCGCTGGAACGCGCAGATTTTAACGTGCTGACAGCAGAAAAGCAATCTTGGGACGAGACCTTTTGGTTGGAAAACGTCCTTGTCGGGAAGCGAACTTACATATTATGGTCCACTGACGTGTGGTTCAGTGTACAGGCTGTGCATGGCGAACTAAAGCCAGTCACAAGCAGTATGGGTGTATCGTTATACATTTGTACTTGTCGCAGTGCGTTTCCGAGTGACGACTAATGCGGTGCGCGTGTTCATGGCAGGGGATGAGCGTGCACACTCACCCCGGTGATCGAGGGGGCTGAGCACCCGCATCGCCAGCGGCGGGCTCGCCTGAAAGGGGCTGTACACCTGCTCCATGTACGGGCTGAGCCTGTACGGGGACTGCAACGCCGCCGCCACGGCCGCCGCGTCGGCGCTCTGGCGACGCTGCTGTTGCTGCTGCTGCTGTTGGACCTGCTGCTGCACTTGTTGCTGTTGCTGCTGCTGCAGGTAGGCCATGTCCTGCAGGCTAGCAGTCTGGAGGGCCGCCCCGGCCAGTCTGCGAAGGTGCAAAGAGCGAGGCACAGTTGAGGGGAATGTCAGGTGCCATTAGCTACATCGGCTACGACCGAACACCAATACGCATGCACACAAACAGCACAAAGGAAGGAGCAGCCATGCTAGCAACGCTTTTGTTATATAGATGCAAACCAAATTCTACTGGCACACAACCAACGCTTGCTCTTGTCCCTATTACAAAAGGGAAACTGGCTCAATACTCATTACGGTGGATTAGCCATGAAGTCGGCGTTTAAGATAAACCGGGATTTTTGAGAAACACGGAGGGAAGAAAGAGGTTCAGCATTTTTAGAAATATAACTTTATGGAGTGCACGATGTTGAATGAGTCTTGGCCATGGCAACAAAGTTTAGCAGATACAAGGCAATAAGAATACGAGATCAAGAACGCTTTTGAAAAGGGGCCGGCACTCTTCGTTTTCGTTAAACGGAGGAACAGGCAAAAAATGAACAGTGAAGGTAAGAAAGATCCCACTGGCCGCCTTGTAGGCTCGGAGCCGGAGAGGAAGATACCAGAGACAGCACAAGAGGTAGTGGAGATGCTCAAGCGCCTAGCGACAAGCAAGCAAAAATAAAAAGCTCCGTGAGTCAATATGGGTCACATGGACATTGTTCCAGAAAATCAAATCTGAGGTAGCATGGCATGATAGATGGTCGACGGTTCCATCGAGAAGGTGCATGTGCCCAACGTTCCGTGTATTTATGTCATCCGCCAACAAGAACTGTGGGCCGATCCCTTAACTAGTGAAAGAAAAAAAATGCGACGTGCCGCGCTGATCCACGTCACTCAACCACTCAACAACGCTCACGTGTGTATATTCGTCCAAGCACATTGGGTTACCACCAAACCAACGATGTATACATCACAGTCACCACATCCACCAATCGTCACTGTCATTACGAAATAAGAAGTACACCCTTGCCTTAATAACGTACACGTTCTCCATATTCCCCAGTTTCTTTTTCTTTTTACTTTGTAACGTAAGACACACGTTCGCCACATAAGACACTACATTCATCAGAGCAACGAGATACGAGCGGTGCAGTGAAATCGCCGGAGGCGCCCACCTCCTCAAAAAACAAGCCGTGCGCTAACAGACAGCGATGTTCCCATCAGATTTACACATACCCTCTAAGTCCCCTATAAGCCCCTCCAAGCCCTCTCCCCAGACATCTTAGGAGGATCCCCAGCTAGACCGACTCCCAACCAATAACTTTGCATCTCTCTCTCTCTCTCTCCACTCCCGCTTAGTTTAATGCTCTGGTATAAATCACTGGTTCCCATCGCTGTTCACAGATTAAAAAAAGAACGCGCGTGGTGACAAATAAACGAGTCGCTATATGGCGAGGAGAACGCTACAAAGACAAGAACTACTACATGACAATTCCAGGCTTTAGATATGGACGGAGCCATATCTGGAAGTCCCCAGGATCGGGCCGGCCGGCCCCCGACGTTCCAGGCTCAGGGGTCAACCGCACTGCGACGGAGCCGCGATAGCCATCCGTTCATTAAAGCAGTGTACACAAACGTCCGAGCCTGGCTGCCATCGCGCCGTGGGTCTAGCGCCGAGCCTCACGACTGCGCACGATTCGGGAGGCTCGAGCGACGGTGCGTGTGCGTGCCCGAGGAACATTCATCAACGCGAGTAAGACACAGGCGCACACAACTTTGCCCGTCACGTCAGTCGGTGCGGAGGGTGACTGCACGGCGCGGATGCGCATGCAGTCCGGGAGGACAAAGGAATGAGCAAACAGAGCGGCGCAGAAGAGAGAAAGGGCAGCAGACAGACACGCGCGCGGTTGTTGCAGCATATGTCGCGTTCTTACACGAACCTGGAGAAAGATGATATCTTGCCAGGGGGATGGGGGACACCACGAAGGGGGAGAACCAGAAGGGAGAAAGTAAGTAAATTCTTTCGTACACAGCGCCTGCGTGTAGCGCTTTCATGGTGCGCACGTATGTGTTGTCCTCTGTGTAATAATAGTACGGCGAAGTTAACAGACCGATGCGTCAATACGCTGAACATCAAGCCTACTCGCACAGTGCTGTCGCTCTAAGAATACATGTTCAGGTGCCACACCACGGTGGTCTATTGGCTAGGAAATGATTGAGGCCTGTGTACTGTGAGACGTCTCAGGGGTCGAACTTTCCTAAGCCCTCCACTACGACGCCTCTATAATCCATATCGTGGTTTTGTAACGTAAAACTCCGAGAATTTACTATTATGATACCAGGACAGCGAGAGTGAAGGTACTGCGAATGTGCTGTGGGCTATTCAGATATTTTGATGCACGTCTTCTGGTGGGTTATTATTGTTGCTTTTTTTGTTTACACTGCTGTCGTTCAGCTTCGATTGGCATGTCGGAATGTTCATTGCAATCACTAGAACCTCGGTACAGTGCACGAATAAACTTCGTTATATGACGAAATTCGTTACATCAGGCATTCGGGCGGTTTTTACCTTTTCAGTTCTGCAAATAGCCTGCCGCTAACACCTTGTTATTCCCCTACATTCTGTGTATGCGCATCCATGAAAAACTTAGAGCGAACTAATGATATATCAGGATCCTTGCGCAATGCTGCCGAGACGGCTGCGAATAATGAACTGCGACACGGCGACGCTGCCCGTAAATAGCGTCAAGACGTGGCGCGAACCATCATGTGCTGATCGCGGTTGCATGGTATTGAAAGTAAGCGGAAGCAAAAATTTAAAAAAAAAGACAAAGTGGTAACTGATCCCTCTTTCAAATAAATCAGTCATAGCAAGAGAGTGAAAAGGACTTTCATCGAAGCAATTGCAGCTCTGCTACAGCTCAGGAAATACACCAGCGTAAACTTGAAGTGCGTAATATAGAAACTATACATTATATATCTATAATGTATAGTGTAATAGCTAGTCCAAGCCTCTTAACACCAAACAACCTTCGTATGTGTGTCGTGCGGAGCCCACGCATGTTGAAGCATACTCAGCGTGGTGCTTGCCGTAGTGTGCAGGCAATCGCTAGATCATTCCTGTCCGCCTGACACTTTACGGAGTCTCTGATAGAAGGTGCATACATTTAACAAGACGCTACTGAAATACGATGACGAAAGTCATATCGAGTAATGATTAGATACAAAATGTTAACGAAATACAGAAATGTAGTTACCGCATTTTTCTTTTTCTTTTTTTTTTGTGGGTGCGCCGACTTATATTCGGGAAAAGCCAAATGACGCAAGTTGGCTCCAACGAAGCAACCGCAACGCTGTACTTGCACCTACACTGACGTCGTTTCCGTGACGGAAATGACGGCAGGCTAGTCATGAAGGAGCCACTGGTCGTGTTAAAAAAGCGGCCACAAATTTACGCCACATTTGGTTAGGCTTGCTTGTTTAACAGTGCTGCACTGCTAAGCTCGAGTGTGCAACGTCGATTACTGGCCAAGAACAGTCGTGCACTTAGGCTTACGTTGTTTTGCAACGTAAGCCACGCTGATCTGATTTAAACATTGTATCGTAAGTGCATCGCAATACTACTTCGTTATATCGAGAGAGAACAGTACACTTATATTAATTTAAGCAAATGGGGGAAACAAAAAAAAAAAAAGAAAAGAAGAAAGTTCGTTATATCGCACACTTCATAACATAGAAGTTCGCTTTGCAGAGAGCGGTTGCGTCTAGCAAACTACACGCGATGAAGTGACACGACACCTACGCGTTTGTCATGTTATTCCAAAACCGACAGTGACAACCAGAATAAGCGAAATAGCTCCCCCAGTAAAACTGGTGCGACATCATTGTTTTGCAACGTTTAACAATTAACGGGCGACAGCACTACAGCGCTTTACCACCGAATCATTGCAGATACAGCTTCATCGTATAATTAAATAACACAAAAGTAGCATAAAGTAACGCCTGTCAGAGAAAGACAAGTAGGAAAAAAAAACGAACTCATGATGGAGGGGTGCGCTTTCAGGGTTATAAGTATAACGGCTGCTCACAGCGCTGCCGGCCTCATTTGCACACGACGCGGTCAAAGCCGTAAAAGCCGACGGCAATCGTTTACTCCCCGCTGTCCACGGCGAGACATCTATGCAAATGAAATGCATTAAAAAAAAAAAACGCAGGGAAGGCAAAGCATGCGCAGTCCGCGCGCGACGATTTAGCAACCATGTTGCCGATGCTACCCCCTCGTTTCACCTCGCTCGACCGGGCAACGCACTACAGTCACGTAAAGGTACGCTGGCCTTATACGACGACGTGTATACCGGTATTTACACAGTCGGGGCAGAATCGGACACATGCCCTTCGTTAATCAAGGCAGTGGAAGTGGTGTACGGCTCGCGATCGGCGAGTTCCGAGCTGGCTCGTTGAGCGCGCGCTCTGCATGTTGGAGTTCACTCCCGGGTGCATACATATAGGCTGACCGGTAGGGCCAAAACAGTCGAGAGATTGATAACGTCGGTAAATGTATGCGCATACATGACGCGCCAAGTGCACCCTTTGTTTATCGCTGCGCAACATCGCGCCCTCTTTGCTGAGACTGACCGAGATGAATGGAGGGAGAATTATAAATGAGCCCCGGGGTAAGTGGCGGTGAGAAATACAGCTTGGCCGGTATTTATCCGTGGGTATTCACAGTGCGAACTTAACTGGGAACTGTCATCACGTCATGTTGAGACGATCAACGTGTACTGGATGTCAGCGAAGATGCGTTTCTTGTTTTGTTTTGTAATACTAGACAGCTTTAGTTGGTCCGCAAACTGTTTCACTTTTGCGGACAACAGGAGGCGCCGGAGCCGTGAAAAAGAGCGTACGAATCGGTGGCTCCATCTGGTGGTGCAAGAGGAACTAAGCAAACTTGACTATTTATGCAGTAACCAACGGAGCGTATCCTGTTTCACTCCTCCCGTACTTCCCCGGTATACAGCACCGCAATTTCGAATGCGCTTGACATTTGAACGTTTCTTTTTTCGACAAGAACACTTGTGGAACACGAATACGCGCTCTAGATATTGCAGTCGGCCATATACGTGTTAAAATGCAGCTACCATGGTCCGGTAATGTGCTGTTACGCAAATGGCACTTCATATATATACTGGGAAAGCAGAAACTTTCCAGTGGCACGACCAAAAGCAGTTCCACGCGAATTGCCGTACAGTAAACGCCGTTACGGCTTCCAATCACTAAATCAGTGTTCATTGTGTTCGTTGAACAGCAGGAAGAAAGCGCGGGAATCGCCACGACCCGCGTGGTGTATGTGACGTCGCTCTCACGAGCGGCAAGCATCCATAAATTACGAATTTCGTTATGACGAATGGGCTCCGTGCTGATAAAAGAGGCGTATAAAAGCGTCACCTTCCGGCACGCATCCAGAAATTACCACTTTCGTTACGACCAATGTGCTATGTAGTGACGCAGGAGCAGTGTGGAACCATGATTGCGTCCTTGTGAAGCGTGAACTGTGTAGATGCTTCCGATGCACTAATGCCCGCAAGCTAAATCGGTAACTAATATCGCACAAGCTACGCCGCTATTCTGCTTTTTTCGAGGCAGATCTAAACAAACCACGGACGGCCCTTTGAAATAATCGCGATGAGAGTAGCAAAGGGGTTTCGTTTTCCGTGGGTGTCATTGCCACGCAGTAGGCGGGCCAAAACATGGCCAAGCTGGCGATGAACCCGAGGGGCCCGACCTCGGCGACGTTACAGTGCCAACGTTCGCGACCTGACACGTCGTTTGACGACGCGCCGTCACAATCTGACCCGACGAGGCCCGCCCCCCATTAGGATGATGAGGGAACGGGAGGAGGCGAGACGCTTAAAATCAAACTACAGCAGAACAGCAGCGCACTCGAGAGAGCGAGCTACAGCGACACAAGTCGAACAACTTCGCCCGCTGCCCCACGACTCTCCCTGGATTCCGCGCGCGCGCAGGCCTATAGTCCGTTTCACTAGTTCCGTGCAGCAGAGCCAAGGCTACGAGGCCATCGAGCGCCAAATTCTTCCGAGGCGAAATGTCATTGTTCGGACACGCACCTGCGAGCCACTCTTGCCAATAGGGTACCTCCACTCCCTCCTCCTCCGCCTTTCAAGGCTGCTCCTGCCACTACAGCGTTCACTATTGGCAGATGCCATGGTGCGGAGGGATACGTTTAACACGTGTTTGCCCTCCTGATTGGCAGAAGGGGTCTGTAGCTTCCACAGTGCTGCACGGAACTCCTGAAACAAACTACAGGAGAAAATTGGCATGCAGAAAAGAAGCGCGCACATGCAGTCGTCGGCGCCAGTGCAGCCGGGCGTAGCGGAAGGGAGCAAAACGGCTCGCTGAGAGAGCGAGAGAAAGAGGAACGCTAGAAAGCGAAAAAAAGAAACCTTGCTCCGAAAAGCCCGAAAAGGCTGCGTTGTTTTCATGCGCTCGCGGCGAAGGTTATACACTCCCTCACGTGCCAACCAAATCCCTCGCCCCCTGCCAGTATTTAACAAATGGGCAAGGCAGTGGGAAAGGGCACGCGGAGGGGCCAAGTACACGGATGCGGCGTGGAACAGAGAAGAAGAGAGCGATGGGGGTTATCAGCGAAAGGAGTCGCCGAACTTTCTTCTCGCATCTTCGTCAAGAGGTGGATGAGAGGCAAGCCAAGTTGAAGGAGCAAGCAAGGAGGAGCGCGTGAGGGGATGCGAGCGAATAAAAGAGAGCTGACCGATATATAATGAAATATCTGCGCCGCCGCAATTGCAGGCCGGTCCTTGGGGCGAGCATCATCGGCGAGATTAACCTGTCATTGTGAGAGCGCGGCACCGCCTTTGAGAGGCGCGCCCCCTCTCCTCCCCTTCGCCGTCGCGCTTTCTCGTCCTCGTTGGCGTTGCACGGCCGCGCAATTGGCACCGCTCGTCTCTCCGTCGGCGTGCCGCTACGCGGGACCGCGCGCGGCGTATTTAAAGCACGCGCCGATCCGGCGGGGAGATGCGAGCGCCCGATAGGACGATCCACCCTTATACGATGCGAGCCGCCACAAAGGCAACAAAGGTTCGCCGGTCACGGTGTGTCACTGATCTTGCTCTATGCTCTCGGAATTCCTCCCAGCGGGGCACGAGCCGGCCATCGACCACGTGACTATACGGTCGCCATGGCGAACAAGCTCGTTAGGGTAGGTACACGAATCGATTACTGCCGCGAGCCTTACGCGCGCCATTCGGGTGAGCTTCGGGTGTCAGCTGCTTGTGGAAACTAGTTAACGGGTGGCAAGCAGCAAAAAAAGAAAAAAAAACACACATTTTCCTTTACCTTTATTGTAAAAATATTTCACCAAGTAATCAACCATTTAATACTCTTCGCAGGAAGAAAGGAACATGTGTATGGCTGAAGAGCGGTCAGCTCTGTCAAGATAATCACTCCGAAAAAAAAAAAAAAAAATCTGCCGCCGAGGGTGAAGTTGTGTCGGTGTAATACAAATTCGCAAAGTTCGTTACATATGCAGCGTTTGACGCAAGGAGGATGTGAACACGCCTGGCGCGCCGCATCCGACACTTGCGGGTGAAAGACGTCGAGGCAGCAACCCCACGGCAACGCCCAAGCACGGGTGAGGATGAAGGACGCGAGTCTTTCATTCCCGCTGAATCACGTGACTCCGGCGCGTTGTGATGAGAGGAAACAACGCTGTCCGGAAACCGACGCTGCTCGATTGTATAAAGTCGGTGACAACGGACTTTATACACTGTTTCTTTCTTCCAAGAAGGAAGAAAGGAACGGAAAAGTTGTCTCCGCCATCAAGGCTTGAACCAGCGCCTTGATGGGTGGAATTGAGGGGCTATTATTGACTACTATTGCTCACTATGGTATACCCTAGCTTCCAATATGCGGACACATTTGAACCATATAAACGATCTACAGCTTTGGTGTTCGACCATCTTCACGAAGTTTATGGTCTTCTTTTTTTATCTTCGCGCAGTGGACCTGTAAGTACAGAAGAGAAACTTGGACTAATGGGTGAATATTCCTCTTCGACGAACTGATTAACATGCAAGGCTTGGAAAAGGCACATTGACAAGACCATACCACGTCTCTGTTACATGAAAGTTAAAGAATAACATTTTGCTTTATAAAGAACATGCGCCGCATAATAGAGGAAGTCGAGTAGCGTTGCAATCATTTCCCTTCAAAGTCACGTGCCTTATTTCGCACCATCGCTGTGACTACACCCGTTTAGACACAAACACAAGCAGGATGCGCCAGTCTCTGGTCACCCAGTGGAAACGCTTCCAAGTACACGAGCGACACAGGCTTCCACGAACTATATGTGACCACCGAAGACGTAAGAGCATCTACCCCTCACGCATACGTACGTACACTTAACTATACACACGGTCCCCGATGAAATACGTCGGCGCGAGCGAAACCCGTTGTCGTAGCATCAACAGGGAAGGAAGGGGTTCGTCGGCACTCCGCTCTCATCATCACCGACACCGAAGGGGGATCCCTGTCAAGAAAAGCAGAGCGCAAGCAGCGGGGGCTTCAATTGAGCCCCCTGCCAGCCAAGTGGATCAAGGGACGGAGGCCGCCGCCGACGGACGCGAACGAGATGATGGGTAACCTCCGCCGCAACTCACGAAGCGGCGTCGGCTCGCTCCTTCGTGCGCCGCCGCAAGCGCGAGCCAGCGCCTTTTGAAGGAAGACACGGCCCAGGCCGGTCGCTGCAATCGCTCGCGGCGTGAGTGCATCGCGCGGTACGGCCGAAGCCAACGAAGCCGCCTCGCCTCGGAGAGCGCCAGGCAGCCCTCCCCTTTCGTTTCCGGAGGCCGCGAAAGAGATTCCCTTCTCGTCCGCATGGGGTCTGTGCGCCGCGCCGCCGACACCACTTCATATAACCTGTCAGCCCTGCGATGAGGGGCCAGCGGGGCTGCCTTCTGAGGCGCTCGGCAACAGGCGCCGCTCGTAGACTGGCTGCGTGACGCCTAGCCAACAACACTTCGCGTGAACTTGGTTGTAGACGTTAAACGTGGGACGAAATGCTGGAGCTGCGTGAACGAAACGAGCCACCCCGGTAGTTACAGGGGCGGCGGTTACGTGAATCCGACAAATAGCGCGTCGCGTAACTTTCTAGCGCATCGCATCCATGTAAACGGGGGATAAATGAGTTAAGAAAACGCGTCGCATCGATGCACCAGGTGAAGGTGGCATCCGAGTTGACTACGGTGTAGCAGGTTAAGAATGGCGTGCAAGGGTCAGAAATTTTGCTCAGCGCTTCGGGCAGTGTCCGTGAGCTAGTGACAATGGTGCTCGGTATTCCCTTCACACGGTACCGCTTTATAGAGGAAGTTAACGCGCTACACGTAAACGAAGTCGCATCGGCTTCGATACGTGACGAGTTTACTGTCGCGTACATGTAAACGTGGTCAGTGCTTACGACGCTAGGCTGCTGTCCTAAAGGGCGCCGGATCACGTGCCGGCCGCGGAAGTCGCAATGGCGATGTAGACGAAAATGCTATACCGATCGAGTGTACTGTGCGATGTGAGCGCACGTCAAAGAAACCCAGCTGGTCAAAATTTCCGGAGCCCTCCACTCTACGTTGTGCTTCATAACCATAGCTTGGTTTTCGCTCTAGAAGACAAACCCTGTCAGAACAACAAACGAAACGACCTCACCAACAGCACGAGGACGCCCAGGTCATCTGGTCCAGATGTACGCTCTCTCCGCCATTCGTTCTTACAACTTTTTTTTTTCAACGTCATCAACCCGCAACCTGCAAGACGGTGTTAGCATGTACTCCCTTTTCGCGCACGCAAAAGCGTTTGCGGCGCACGTCGTAACTAGATTCTCATTCTGGGCCTCCTCCGTCGGAAACACGACCTCAGTCCTCTACCACGCAGTCCTCTACCAGTCCTCTACGCAGTCCTCTACCAGAGTAAATGCGCGAGCGCAAGAGTTTGGTTAGATGGTACTTTCTCTCACTTCTGCTTGCCTTACACAACTTTCGGCCCACAAGTGCACGCGTGCACGTCGTGGATTCCAACACGCCTTGGCGGCGGCACAGGAGTGAAGCCCACAGACGCCGCTCGATTCACCTGCTAGATTTATGTTCGACATCGTCCCCGTTCTACGCCTGAGGTTTGCAAAATGTAACAATGACCGAGCACAAACAAGATTAAGGTACGCCCTTTGCCTGTAGCTATCAATTTCTATAATCTGTCTCGCGCCGGCTGACCAATCTGTAAGTTTTGTCCTTACGTCACGCCAGCCTGATTCTCCGCTGTCCTCCGAAGTAATTCGCTTCTCCTGGCGTCAATTCTCCACTAAGGAACATCTGTGCGACGCCTGACCTGCGCCTGCATGCGTGGTCTGCCCCAGTTTCCTCTTCCCCGCATTCGATGACAGCTACAGTCGCGTGTAAAATGAGGGTGATGGAAAAACTTGCTAGAACATGCAGGCCACAGCGGGTACTGCAAGGTGCTGATACAGCACAAAGGTTTGTACCCCCCCTCCCCCCAAGGTGGATCCCCATACCCCCTCAGTTTTCCAGCGAACCAATAGTATCCACATCCCCCTGCATTTACGTAACACCATGCGTAACACCTCCCACCTCCAACCCCCATTTCGATATTCTGGACAAATCTTTGCTACAGCACACTGGAGAAAGCTCCCTGACATTCACAATCGGTTTCTGTTTTTCATTTTCACTTATACATTTTACTAGGCACCGCTGTCTTCTCCGCGGTCCTGTGGTTTAGTACACGAAAAGAGGTTTTCACGGCCGTTTCGAAGTATCCAAAACGTGTCCACAAAGCACGATAGGGCGTCGCTTTTGACGACACTTCACTGCAGAAAAAGTGGACCACCACCACGTAGGCCCTTTTCTCGGAAGAGCCATCAGCCTGTGTCAACTATGCGAGCCATGGGCAAAATAATTTAGAGAGAAAAAAAAAAAAGCTGGGGGGTCCGATTGCGTCGCTCGACAGGGTACCGCGACACTTCTCCCCCGCAAGGACTGAAAGGGCGCACGTACGGCAGTGACCGGTTGCAAAAGGAAGCCACCGTAAGATGGGCGAAGCTTCGAAGAAAAACGCGTGCAAAACGCATGCAGCATTGAAGAACTGAACACGCCCGGACTATGGAGATTTTGGGGGTGCGCAGGAGAGGAGAGTGAATGCACGTAGCACCTGACCGAAAGAGAAAAGAAGAAAGCAAAAAATAGGGGGTGGGGGAGAGATGGAGAGGTGATAGCTCCCCCCTGCTGGGGCCCCGCGTTCCTGGAATGGGCTACCCCGGTGCTTAAAAGGTGTTCCGGCCGCAGCCGAGCCCAGCCCCCTGCCAGCAGGGCCGGTACGGCGTCGTTAGACCGACGTCTTCCCTTCGGCGAAGTGGTTCGCTTCCTGCTAGGCCTAGCTGTGCTGAAGCTTCGCACTTTCTTTCTTTTAAAGGGGGGAGGCCTGAGCGTGAAACGTGTTCCGTTTCCCTTCTCTTCTGTACATTCTTTTTGTCTGTCTGTTTGGGCGTATGCGAATAGAACGTAGCTTTTTCGCTCGTGTTTGCACAGTCAGACGAGGCATGTGAAAGCAGAGAAAAGAAAGTGCGACAAATCTTCCTGTTGAGTGGCCCATCATGTTAGCACTGGCCCCCTACGAAAGCGTAGGGGACAGCTCCGCGCATCTGAGGCTGCGTCCGCACAGTCACCATCGCGTAGACCAAGAGTACCGAAATTCCAGCCTCGCATGAAGCTGCAGCAGGTGTAGACAAAGAGGTATTGTGGCTGTGGCTGTTTACCATACTTTCCCGTGAGGTGATGCCGTGACGTCGTGGTTGGCACCGTAACGTGATGAAAGGTTGTCACGCCTTTCAGACTAAAATGGCCCGCGCCAGCAGCGAGGGAACGGCGCTCTTCAAGCATCAGAAACAGTTCATACGGTACAGTGCGCCTGCTTCTCGTTTACCAAAATGTAGAGAGTTTTAGTTTGTCCGTAAACTTCTCCACGCATGCGGATACCGGTTTACCGTGCGTGTTTACGGTGGAAGTAGAACTGCTAGCGCCATCTATTCGCGGTTTGCTTAAGTACAATGCATTCGATTTTCTTTTTAGTAGCGTGAGCGTTTTCTTCGAAAGAGGTAATGAAAGTACTCAGAGTCAATTATTATTTCACGTCCAATGCTTTACACTAGGAGGCAAGCAAAACGGGCAAGCCACAATAATATTAGCTTTTTGTGTGCCTGGTTAGGTTCCGCATCATCAGGTGTCGCCACCAGCGCTGCTGGTCACGTAAACTTTCCCGTTAAACCGGTATCCGTAAACGTGAAGAAGTTTACGGACAAACTAAAACTCTCTTGTATCAAGTACGCGGCACAAACCGAGCTGAGCTAACGTAAAGCGAGGGCGACCACGAGGAAGACATGGGCGGGACGTTACATATACGTTGCTTTCGTTCGGTTTTCCGACTTTCTTGTTTCATGGCCAGAAGCCAGCTATTGAACAACGACGACGACTAACTTTTCGCCGGGAGCGTTAAAGATGAAACATAACAAATACCGAACTTGTACAAGGTATTAGTGCATGTCCCGTGAGAATGCGGCGCAGGTCGTAAGGCAGCGAATGTAGAGCAGCCGAACGCACGATAAAAAACGGCCACGCGATCGCATTGCTTTCTAGAGCGAACGGCTTGCCACTAGGCGGCGCATACGGTATTTTAGGCTGTGAGGAAGATAGGGAAGCGACGGAGCATGTTCTGATTGAATGCAGAAATATCCACCCAGGTGTACGTCTGGGCACTACCCTACATGAAAGCCTTGGGTTTTAGGGAGAGCAATGGAAAGCTGAACATACCCGCGATTGAAATAAGTAAGAGACGGTTAGAATACTGGTGGCAGAAAACCAGAGAGAACGGACAAAAATAATTATAGGGATAAATAAGGACTTTCTCCCATAAGGGGCAGAGAACTGGGCTATGAATTTACGTTTTAGCTATAGTATGATCGATTTAATTGAAGTAGATTTAAAAGGCATGAGGACAACTTAAAGAGAGAGGGAAAAGAAGTTCTTAAATTTCTTTACGAACATGGTGGCGCACATGTCAAAGTCCCGTTACAAAGGGGACGCTCATAGCATCCATCCATCCGCATACGGTCGCGTAGTCCGCTTTATTTTGCGAGCCGTCTGTAGCGACGGCACCGCGTCGGATCAGCCTACTGGCGAGGGAAGGCCAGTGGCACACGTACTACGGCTCAGCCCGCGACGCTCTCGCACGAAAAAGCGGGCGAGCCCACGCGAGATGCTTCGTCGCGCCATGTCGCCACTGTCCGGCATTCCGAACGGACTTCAAGATGGACAGGTAGCCGAGTAGTATACAAGCGAGCGTCTCACGAGCGCGCCAGCAGTGGACGATCACGTAACGCGGGGAGACGAGGTATGTACGGCCAAATGGATCCTTGCGATTCTGCTTGCTCGTTTCGAAAGACAGGTCTCGCTGGAATGTAGCAAACGAGCACCGCGTGCAGGCGCAGAAAGTGCGCAGAATGACAAGTGGGGCTAGCGTGCGCGCGTTAAAGGACAAGATGACAGCGGCACGCTAGAGCACGTCGTCGGGCTTTCTCGAGTCGCTGCGCACCGCTTACACGCTTACGTCTGCTTCGTGTACTCTTCAAGAGACAAGGATTTTGTTTCAATCTTGTCCTTTAACGCTGGTACGAAGTCACAGCCGATGTTGCGTTTGATCTTATACGACGGGAAGATGCGACTATTCCTTCGTCCGCTGACTGGCTATGCATACGTGGAGCAGATGACCAGTGATTTGCAAGCTACACAGTGGCTGTTAAGTTAAAAGAAAGCACATGCGAGAAGACGACAGAGAAGAATTACCTGGGTGTGACACACACACACACACACACACACACACACACACACACACACACACACAAACGAATGTTTGCAGCCACATAAGATGCCGACATAATTGAAGGAACCAAAACAGGCGCCAACACAACCAAAACGTAGCTTCACAAATATCTCTGGTTAATCGAAGTAGTACACACCTAGCGGCGCTCCCCCTCCCCGAAGCCCACAATCGAAAGTCGAACACCGCGGTCACGAATCACATGTGGATTGACATACTCAGCAGCGCCATGTGACTTATAGAGATGTAGTGAAAGTCACCGCACAAAGTGATTTTCATTGTGATGCTGGGAATGCGTGACGCTCCGTTGTAGCTTAGTGGATAAGATGTAATGAACTCGAGGACGCAGGTTCGATTGCTGGCCCCGTTCAGACACGGAAGAAATGCACACTCGAGTACTTCGATCTATGTGCACTTTAAAGGAACCGACAACGAGTCCACAGGTGTTTTTTTTTTTCTTTTTTTCAGACGGAAAGATTAACGGTCAGCGAAAGTCTACTCCGTTTCATACGCCACATGCAACGCTTCCAAAGCTAGTGCACGTGCTTACGCGGTGTACTTCCGCGACCAAAAATTAGTGCGTCGCATGCGGTGAGCGAAAAACAGTAAGTGCCTAGCTGGCAGCCATAAATCATAATACACTTACTCATCAGCACGACAAAACACGCTCGTATTTCTGGGGAAACAATCGAAATATGCGAGCTTGTACTTTATGTTTGTCGTTTGTTTGCCGGATCGAAACACACCTCTTATTATTATTTTTTTTTTTACTTACTACTGGCGTAGCCTTCACAGCGTTGCACCTGATGTATGAAACGGAGTATCATTATCTAAACACACAGCAACAGCGGGGCAAGCACCGTGTTGCAACTTTTTTTTTTTTTTAAGATCAGAAGGTTTTTGCCGGTGGAGCCTCAGACGCAGCAGACCTGACAACCGTCGTGTGTTACCGCCAGGCCCTGTCGTGACGGCGTGAAGGCGCGCAACATTTGAGAGACGCCGCGCGCATGCGCCGCGGTTAAGCGCAGGCCGCGAAGGCAGCGCCGCCTCTCAGTGTCAACTACTCTTACTGCGTGGTAAGCAAACAATAGCATCCCCATGCTATTGTTTTTATATATACTGGCTATGGTTAAGTGCGAGTTACGGCTATCAGAACAGCAGCAGACGACATGCAGCAATTTGAAGACTCCGAAACTCAGCGCCAAGACTAGCCCACCAGGCGACGCCACACTGCGGTTGCCGCAATGTCCAAAACTCAACTTACGAGATACAAATCCTATTCAAATCGCGAGAGGGTACTCGATTTTGCAACTCTAATTCTGGGTCTTCGCAAATGCACAAAGGTCCGTTTCACACGTACCAGCCAGTTGTGGGACCCTACAAAGAGTCCAGGCTGGTCTCTAAAAGTAGCACCGCATGTCTCGCAATGTTGTGCATCGTCGTCTGTTGTGCATCGTGTTGTGCCCAGAAAGTAGATTATTTTAGTTTGTCCGTAGACTTCCTTACGTTCACTTATACCTGTCTATATACCTGGAGGACATTACGGCAGAAGCAGAATTGGCAGCAGCATCTTGCGGCGGTTTGCTTAACTACAACGCGTTGGATTTATCCTTTTCAGTCGCGGGAGTGTTGTTGCTTAAAGGAAACGATGATAGTACTGAGAGTTGATTATCTCACTGTCAATGCTTTGCCTTAGCACTCAAGCGAAACGTGCAAGCCACAGTATAGTTAGCTTTGGGCGTCTCTGGTTGGGCTCCGCATCATGACATGTAATTACCAGTGCTGCAGACCACGTATTCTTTTCCGGTAAATAGGTATCCGTAAACGTAAAGAAGTTTATGGACAAAAACGAATCGCTCTAATGTTAACCAGAATGCGTGGCCATGTTATTCAATGCGAGGAGCCGCGTAACTATTGCAATCGTCTTCACGTTCTCTGTTCGTCGGAGATTACGAGCCCGAGTACGAGCCATAATAATTGGCTTACTTTACCATCACGGGTATATCTATACAGCATTACGAAACAGTAAACGAAAATAGGACGCATATACGATACTATATACGGCTATACATAAACGAAATAAAAGAAAGAAAAATTAATGACACACTGCCAAACCTCCCTTTGATCCACGCATTAGAGAGACGATAGCGTGCAGGAAAGATGGAGGGGCTGCAGTCCCGGCTACAGTCTTCGGAATAAACTGTTCATTAGCCCCGCAATTAAGGGACGCGCCAGGTATTCGTACGACGTTATATAGATCGCGGTCCGTAGATACCCATGTATCCAGGCATACTCGTCCCACTACCTACGGGGGCTTCGAGAGCCTCGCACAATAGGGCCTCAGCTATACGCACCAACCACGGTGCGTACACACACGCACGCGAGATAGTAGCGATCCTCTTCAAAAGGCGTACCCCGTTCCGTCGGCTTCGCAAACAGCGCGATCGGTCTCTCGCGTTGTTGAACCTGTCAGCACCGCATAAATCAACGAGCACGGCCGGCTTACAGCGTATACCGTATACGCAGCGTGTTGTAGCGTACAAGCGTATACACCTGAGCCGAGCGGGCTGGCTCGTCTTCTTTTATTTATTATTTTTTTCCTCGAGCGCGTTGAAAATTGTGCCCGGCGCGAGTGTATAGTTTAGAGCGTCATCTACGTCGTGCAACTTAGGCGATCATGACAGCGGTGCTCGGGCTACGCACGCTGCACCACCAGGGTGCGCTATCGCCGGGCCATCGCGCTCTTCGCTGGGGATACCCGCGCGCCCTGCCAACAACAAACCACGGCGACGATCAGTCGCCGCTTAACCACGAGGCACGCAGCGTTGACGTGAGATGACGCCCCGATAGGTCCCGGGCGCCCACTTAAACGCGCATCATCGCACTGTAAAAAAAAAAGAAAGGAGGAAAACAAACGAACAAAGCGCTTTATAACGGTGCAGTTACGGCGGTACTGGCGTCAAAGCTGCAAAAATTGGAGCAACCAGTGTACGACCGTGGGTGTATACCGTACGAGGGTGACAGGTGCAATTTAAATAGAAGCGATCTAGCCGAAACGGAGTGTGTATTATGCGTCGCCGTTCTTTTTTTTTCCTTTTTTTTATCTCTCAACACGATGAGGCTCTTATCTGGCTCTTATTTCGCACGCGGGAAGGGCTGTAGACACGATAATCGACAGTCCTTTATCAAAATTTGAAACCCTTTCCCCCACCCTCTTCCTCCTCCTCCGCAGGAAAAACAAAAGGAAGTGCGTTGATAGCAGTGGGAGATGGGGGTGAGCTTTAAGATGCGAATCAATCTCCCATACAAGCCGCGCGCAACAACGTCGAGGTTTGAGCGCGCTTCCGCCAAGCACGCCGCAGAGATTTTCCGACGACGACGTCTCGCGAGATTCCAGCGCCGGAGCGGCCGCTTTTCGAGACAAGAAGGTAACGTCGAGATCCGTTATCTCGGACGGACTAGCGCGGGGTGCGTGAGTAAAAAAAAAGAACCCACAGTTATTTCTCGTTTTTCCGCGCTGGCCGTGGCAAATTTTGAGGCGCCCTCGGCTCGATTGCGCGCCGTTATTCCGTCTCCTAAACGGTGGTGAGTGTATCGTTCGCGGCAGCGCGGATAACAACCGCGCGTTTATCGACGCAAGCACCTCTCGCATGCGCGCACTCGGTTCGGCGATAAGGCACAGAGCTCGCGCGATCGTGCACCGTAGTATATATACGCCGAGCGAGCTAGCTGCGCGCGCTACTTAAAAAGAGCTGACAATGTAAAAAAAAAAAAAAAAGTCAAATGAAATGCAACAGGCGATGCATGCCGGCATGAAGTTACGAAAGTTTTTTTTTTTTTTTTTCTTTCGCTCGCAACGCGTCGGCCGCCGCCGGCACGGAGCTTCCGCGTACAACGATTTAGCCGGACGCGCGAGGTCACGCGAAAAAAAAGTGTGCGCCGCGCGCTGGACACGAAACGAAGATCGTGCGTCCCGACCCCGATATACAATGCCGACGCGAGCGGCGGTAAGGTGGTAGATGTCGGGAAAGAACTGGAGGAGGGGGAGGGAGGGGGTGCATGGCAGTTCTTTGAAACCGAGTGAAAACACTTCCATGAGAGGAGAGAGCGCGCGCGCGAAAAATGCCATAGCCCCGAAATCAAGCGCCGTAATACACTGCACCATAAGCCGTGGCCTCAACAGAAAAGTTAAAAAAAAAAGAAAAAAAAATATCTGCCAGCAAGGAAGCCTGGCACGGCTTGGCTTCATTCGCGGCTCGATTGCCTCTTGCATGCCGCAGCGGAGTTCGTGCCGGTGCTATACCAGTGCGAATAGGAGCCATCGTGAATCGGACCCGTTTATATATTATTGCTTTGTTTTTATATAGACGAGACGATTTCACGACGAAACACTTTAGGGACCTCGCGAAAAAATGGATTGACGCGTCTCATATGTAGGTATCGCGGCCGGCCGACCGGTCGCCCGTTTTATAGCTTCCCTGACGAAAAGCAAAACGAAAAAAAAAAAAAAAGTCATAGAGAGAGAGAGAGAGAGAGGCAAAATACGCAAATGCACAACACGATCTCTGTAGGAATAGCACGTACATAGCTGTGAGTGCGCAATGTACCATTCACATAGTCCGCCGCGGTGGTGTAGTGGTTACGGTACTCGGCTGCCATCCAAAACACGCGGGTTCGATCCCGGCCGCGGCGGTCGCATTTTCGATGGAGGCGAAAATGCCAGAGGCCCGTGTACTGTGCGTTGTCAGTGCACGTTAAAGAACCCCAGGTGGTCTAAATTTCCGGAGCCCTCCACTACGGCCTTTCTCTCCTCTCTTTCCGTCCCTTTCCCCCCACCCCTACGGACGCTTAGCCGTGCTCCCTACATGGGCTGCAGAAATTAGCGTCCTTTCCTAAACAAACCATAATCATCATCATCATCATTCACATACACGCTAAGAAGCAAAGCAAAAGAAAAGAACAAAATAGAGGAACAGGGATAACCATTGCCGATGTGGCTTGGCTGGAGTAAGCATGGACGCCTGGTGTGAACTTTGAAGGCTACGAGTTCGGTCCTTACAGGCAGCGGGCCGTTCTTGTGCGGGTTGCTTGGTTTTCCATAACTGCTGCACGTCAGTTTATACAAGGGTGAGTGCAATGGTCTAGGGATATAGGACGCCCCACCTAAGAGGACGGTAGGCACAGGGGTACGCCAATCGCCCAATCTGGATACACGCATCCAAACAACGCGAACCCTCCGTCAACTCTGCCTCCCCACAATAGCCACTGTGACACAATTGCGAAGGCACGATAATGTCACGTCGGTTTAAAAATGCGCGCAATAAACCGTGACGCGACACTAAACGCGCACGTCCACTTAGAGCGGAGGTGCATGCGCAATGAGACAATTATTTTACAGCAGCGCCAAATCGCCAAGTGCAAGGACACAATATGAGTGGTCTATATACAGCTTCACCAAATTAGCTAGTGTTAATGAAAAAAGTAACAATGCACAACATAAGGCTGGTTTATAGCGTTGGTTCAAGACTGCTACCCCTCAATTGGACAGAAATTTTCTAGTACCACCGCTATATCCAAACAACTCGGAATTTTAGGGGAAGACAAGTTCAGCGAACCAAAGTTTGACCTCTACATCTCCGACAATTAAAAATCGTACAAAATGCGGTTGCAAATTCGCTGAAGCCAACACTTTGACGATGGTCGCCGTCGCGCTGGTGTAGCGGTTACGGTACCTTATTTACCGGCATGTTCACGTATGCCTGAAGTCCCTAGACCTCCCGCTTCTTTTTTCTCTTTGATTTAGGGACCTTACGTACAGCTTTGGTCTTTCCAAACCTCCCACGTTGGCGTGCACAAACGCTGCGCTAACGAAGGCACCTGCACTGACCTGACGAAGACGAGCCCTCTCGTCGAGACGTTGGCTTCGGTGACACTGCGTGTTCTATTTTCATTTGTCTTGCTAGGTATGTCACTCATTACCGGAGGCGTAGGTAAACTTTGGGTTCGCGAACTTAGCGGTGACACATAAGCGGCAATGCGCTCGTGAAACATACCCCAATTTCCAAGTCTGTATGTATATATATATATATATATATATATATATATATATATATATATATATATATATATATATATATATATATATATATATAAGATCTACAGCTTGAATCTCTGCCTCCTTTTAAATACATCGTAGTTACACTCTTTACTCGCAATGCCCAGGTCACAAACTAGTTGGCATTACATGGTATCACGATGATCGTGAACTTCAGTGCGGCGTGCTTGTGTCTCGGGTCGCCGCAAAAGGACGCGAGGGCGGTGGGATTGCCATTACAGAAGCGTATGTAATTTGCTAGACAGCTACACTCAGCATTAATCTTGTCTGTACACAGGGTGCTAAGATAAACACTAAGTATTACTAGGCTGGCAAGTCATTTTCTAATAATATGAAAAACTTGAAACAATCTTTAGGAAATCGCCGTTAATGTCGCCATCATAAGTTTCTCATTAACTGAAAACTGTGAGCATCAGTTTCTCATTATACGCGAATTTCGCGCCGGAACTTCAGCACGAGAATGTCGGCGCGACGTGTGTATTTCAGAGGCTTCTGTTGTTCTGAATTAAGGAACTTCTTCGTTTCTTTTCAGACGTCTACATTTGAGGAAAAGTGTGTCTCTTTGTTGCAATTTTAATTTGCTGTCATGGTAGGTTGGTTGTCATTAGTTGTCTCTGTAGGTTGTCATTAGTATTTTCTTATGTGTGTTTCAAGAAAAAAATGGTATAAAACAAATTCATTCTGGCCACATTGTGTCAGCGAATATTTCCTGACATTTGCAATGCAAGTTTTCTGACTCCCTTGAGACACAATGTGATTCGTTTTCACCGGTAAAAAGATAATGTAGCCTCTGGCAGACGCCCTCAACACATAAAGAGTGCATGACGTCAGGCCCGACTGGTTACAGTCGGGCCTGACGTCATACACTATGATCGAAACTACGACCACTTTCGTAATGCCGAGCTAAAATGGCAAAATTAACGAAATGTGTGGCAACGAATTCCCCGGTAATTACGTTATCAGACTAAGCCATTTCGGTATTTTACTTCACCGTCCTTTTAAGGTCCTTGCAGGTGACGGGGGAGCTATTGAGAAGACGTGCTTAAGTGCAACCTTTCGTAGTCAAAAGGTCGTTCTAAAGTATTTTAGCATGTCGTCCATTTCGCCGTCCAATAAATGTCTGCCATTCGATGTGCACAATCGGAGACTAACAGACTAGCCCCAAATACGTCCTCATAAAGGACGACCAGGAAATTCAGCCGACACGGCGAGAAATCATTTCCCTCTGACCGCTGTAGAGTAGCAACAGAGAAATGGCCCTCGCTCGACAAGTAGCTAACTCACGCTGCAAAACCGCAATACACCCGACTAACTGCACGTCCTTCTGCGGTATCACGACACCCAGCTCACGCGCGCACACACAAAACGCTCTCCATATTACTAACCGCCGCATCCTGAGGAGGTAGAGGAATCGTTCCTCGGCGCTTACTATATACGCCGCCCAGGCCTAGCCGAGCCTACTCTCATCCCTCCAGTCGTTCGCCCCCTTCCCGACAGGCATCGCGGCGCTCGCTGAGCGCGCGTGATCGCCATTTACGCCCCCAGATTTATGGGCTTCGTGAGCGCTGGGTGCATTCGGCAAACAACCAACGGCGTTCTGCGATGATCATCGGGTGCGTGTGTACGTGTTGGTGAGTGCGTATGAAATAGCACAGCACCCCCCCCCCCCCCACCCCTCCTTCTCTTGCTCTCTTCATACTGCGCGGCCGAGAAATAATACACGTGCGAGATGCGAACGAGTGATAGGCGGCCATGGATGTGTAGTGCATGCGTGTGTATTCCTTCTGGGGGCGGTGTGAATGCCGACCGCAATTACTATTACCGCGTCCCACCCTGCTGCTAACATTCACGGAGAACAGTCCCGCGGTCCCGAATCGAGCTTCGACTCGGCGAAGAATGAAGACTGGGAGACACTGAGCTTCGCGAGCATCTAAATAGAGACTGAGCGCGGAGAGCGCAAATTATTGCGCGCATTTACATGTATACTATCGCCAATTCAGCCGCGGATGTACGTTCGAAGCGGGACGTGCACTGTTTAACACAACGGGAAACAATCTTCACCAGGGACGCGTGCGCGGCGAATGATTACGGCCATTTCTCACCATTCTTCGCTGGAGACGTCGATAGAGCAGTGATATCGGGCCCGGCAGAAAGAAGATCGCAGTGTCGATTTATTGCTGCAGATCCGGTTACCACGCTGAGCGATCGCTGCCTTATCCCACTCTGGTTGTACGGCCCACTTGGATGAGCTTCTACTGCATGCAACGCAAATCTGATACCTTTTCAATAGCTTCTCGCGATCTGATACACAACTCGGGAAGGAAACTGCGCTGATGCCTTCGGCAAGCGGTAGGACATTGTGTAACAGTGTTACAGGTTATGTAGAGCGCGTTTAGCAAGGCGGAATGGCAGTGCGTTGCGGACATCGCATTGATTTCTTGTGAAGCAAAAACGTGTTGCGATTGGTTCGTTCTTTTTACTTCATTTTGCTCCCTTTTTTTTTTTCAGATAGTAGGAGCCGCTGCGTGAGGCAAACGTTTCACAAATAAAAGGAAAATTGGCATCCAAGTCATTGCAGCTCAAAGCTACAGGAAAATTCCGTGCGGACTTTTTCGGAAATGAGAAAGCTCGAAAAGACGACGTAAAAACGTCCTGGTTCGGGGTTCGAACCTGGGACAAGCGCCTGTTCGCGGCGGTCGCTCTACGAACTGAGCTAACAAGGAAGCTGTCAGTTGACAACGTGAGGGCGAATTGACCAAGTGCTCGTAGAGACTAAATATTAGCAGTCACTTTTTTTAATTTGATGTGTACATAGTGCAACCCATTCTGGCTACCGCTCGAGGAGGAGAAGTAAAAATAATACAATACACAGAAACAGCAACATCGAAATGGGCAATAAAAATATAAAAGAAGTATACATCAGTAATAGAGTCAAAAACTGGGAGACTGTTAACAGACAAAATTCAGCGGGAAACATATATCAGTCCATCTCACACGCGCTCCACAGCTTCTTCTTTTCCTTCAGTACTTTCAACAGCAGCACAAATAGAAACCTACGTTATATTAAATATGTAGTTTGTTAGAACAACGAGCCAATAACGCAATAACGCCCTCCATTGGGTGGAGCTCCGGACCAATTACCAATCGGGCCATCCGGGGTTCTTTTACACGCAACTTTATTCTAAGTACACGACGATTTTCGCAAAAAACACATCAAGCATGTCCGGTCAAAACGTTCGCATAACGAAGTACTGTATGTAAAAAACTTATCGTACGCTTCTGATGCGTGCTTCCATTTCGTCTGTTGATACTAAAAGGTTGCTATTATTTCGTAATCTCTCCTACCATCGTTGTTCTGGTACGGTGTGCCTTTCAACGACAAACAAATGTTCATGTTGCTCGGTCTGGCTTTTAATGACGCTATGTTCCGTTTCATACATCATGTGCAACGCTGTGAAGGCTACGAAAGTAGTCCGTAACGAAAAAGAAAAAGGAGAGGTGTATCACTCCGACAAACTAACGACAGACATAAAATACAAACTCCCATAATTCGATTGTTCCCCCGGAAATAGGGGCGTGCGTTGTCATGCTGATGATAAATGTATTATGATTTAAGGCTGTCCACGAGGCATTTATTCTTTCCTGCTCACAGCAAGCAGCGCACTACTTTTTGGTCGCGGAAGTACACAGCGCAAACACGAGCACTACTAGCCTTGGCAGCGTTGCACCCTGTGTATGAAACGGAGTGTCGTAACACAAGCACGCTTCGAAACAACGAATTTCTCGACAAAATGAATTTTTTTTTTTCGCTGCAGACACGAGTTCGTTGTATCGAGGTTCAGCTTTCCCCTAATAAAACGAACGACTGCAAATGGCACGGAATAAAGGTGAGGTTCTGAATTATGTTATTTTCTCTTTGCCTACGAGCATTGCTTTTAACAAAGCCGACGCAAGGTCGCAGGCTGCTCCGGGCGGAGGCGGAAAACCAGCGCAAACCGTGATGTTGCGGAGTTTCGGAGACATGGGTCTTTATTTACTTTCTTTTCTTCTTTTGTTCGCTCCATAGAGGCACGAGATCACGATCTTCGCTTTCAGCAGCCGATCACGCATTCGTGTACTGACTCAAAAGTAGGGCGAACGAAAGACACCCCCTTCGGCGCATAGGAACCATTTGCGACGACATCGGCTCTTAAAAGCTCTCTACCATGTGACCAGAGCCAGCCCCAATGCCACTCACTCCGCAGACATCCGCCGTGGTAGCTTACGGCGCTGCGTTGCTAAAAGCCATGGAGCGCTGGTTCGATTCCCGCGCCACTGCGTCCGTGTTCTGAGAAGGCCGAAATGCAAAAGAGCCGACGCCCTTAAATTTGGGCGAGTGCACGTCAAAAAACCCCTGATGGCCATAAGTATTCCGGAGCACCGCTCTGCGGGGACAAAAATCACGAGCCCGTCGTGACTTTGACTCGTAAACCCCGTAAATTTAGTTGTTTTAGCTTCACGAACTTTCATAACGGGCTGATACGTGCGTCGATTCGTATTTTCGCAGCACGTGAATGTCATTGGGGCCTTGCGCTGTCAAATGTTGGAAAACGGAAATGCGCGCTTCATGTGGGCTCATTAAAAAGTGTTTTTTTTTCTTTCCTTCGTTAATCGATGCTGCTACTCGGCGACTGAGATGTAGCTGGTAAAAATGTAGATGGATTATTGCTACATGAATTGGTCCACATCAGCGTCAGGAAGAATTCTCGGCGACTAAAATGTAGCTGGCTATTAGCTGGTGTAGCTGGACTAAATGTAACTGGTCATAATCTATAGGTGGATCATGGTTACATGAATTGGTTTAATGGTTCACACCAGGGCGAGAAAGAAGCTTGGTGATCGAACTATACCTGCCGAAATTGAACAGGGCTGAGTTTCTATAATCCGAACACTTAAAGGGCAACTCCGGCGGTACTTTCACCATGTTCTGACATGAATGTTTTCCACTGGTGCTGACAGTCCTGTGACAGGCAGTGTGGTTAATTTTGCTCAGAAACGCACCAATACTTTTAAATAACCAAATGAACAAAGTGTTCAAACCGAAACAGGTAGATGCTTCTTGCAGCGTATGCGGTGACGTCACAAGTGTTCCCGCCATCAGAAATATGGAGCTGGTGCCAGAAAAATGAAAGCGGCGGTATCATGCGACGATATATTGAGTTACCATATGGCAGCTTTGAACGTGACAGCGCCGATTTGAGCGCTTAAGTGTCACCGAATTGCCCTTGACAGCCCGCCTGCTCGTGTAGGCAGCGTAGACACTAATGACATCAAAAACACACGCTGTCCCGTGCGAGAATCCGCTAAAAAGCTTTAAAAATTCGTTTTCAGGAAAACTAAATGACTCGCAACTGCCTGGCTTTGCATATATTATTACAGTGACGATGAGAACATACACTGAAAATTTCACTGAGATCTGTGGACACTGAAGAATCGCCGGAGTTTCCCTTTAAAACCTTCGTAGTCAAAGCTTGTCTTTCGCGAGTGCTCTTTGCACACTGGTCTCGGCCGGCCTCCGCAACATGCGCCAGCGTGTCGTCTGCCGTCTCTGCGGTTGTCCTGAATGTTTGCGCTGAATGTGCTCGTAGGTAAGGAAACATTTACCGACTACGCCCAACAGAAGTTTTATTGAAGTTTCGCAACGTAACTGGGTATCTTACGGCCTTTTTTTTTTTTTTTTTCGAACGTATAACTCGTTCTGTGTTCACTGCTCTTGCGTGTTGTTCAAGCGCACCCAGAAACCAGAACTCTTCCGTTCTGCCTGCCATCGGAGTGCCACGCATATGGAAACCAAGCCAGCGTTTCTTTCGCACCACATCACTCGACAAGAAACTAAGGACCTCTGAGCTAGCTACGAAAGGAAAGATCATTGGTGTAACAGTGATAAGTAGAAAGCGGGCACAGCGGATCAGGGCCCGTATTCGCAAAAAGCAACTTACAATAACAATGTTCCTAAAAGAAAATTTCAGCCAATCCTGATGCTAGACATCGCTAAAGAAGCCAGCCAGTCAGCCAATGGCAAAACGCAATTACAGAGTGGAAGTTCTGTGAATTCAGTCCCTGAGAAGGGACGGCGTAAATGACGCCCTTGTTACCGCAAAGAGCAGTGCTTCCCGCACTGCGCAGGACCGACAACTGATGAACAGCGAAAGCGACGGAATGGTTACCAAGGGACTACCGCGGACGATTAAACAGGCCTGTAGACAAAATGGTATCAGCTCACGTAGGGCACAGTAACATAGAGACCATTGGGAGAGGCTACTGCATCTGTTGCTAGTGGTGTTGACGAGAAGCCTTCATGCTACAACGGGATTGTGATGGTGATGCCGCTAAACTGCGCGCATAATAGCAAAAGAGCAGCGAGGCACCGTTGTTCGTTTTCACGGCTTTCAGGGGCATAAAGAAGAGGAAGAGCGAAAGCAGGAACTCTACTGCCGTCCTAGCCACTATACTAGTGCTTCGGGAACGAGTACTCCTTCCGCCACATCGGCCACTAGAAGACTCACCACGGCAAAACCGCATTCCTAACTCCTCCTCCTGCTTCCACGTGCCTCTTCGTCGAGAAAGAGGAGGAAACAGTAAACGCACGCTGCGAAAAAAAAAAATGATAAGCGACGTAGAATCGGCAAGAAAATTTCGGCATAAACATATTCCGGCTCGACCCCGCGCGCGCGATGGACCTTCTCTGGTCGTCGGGGTCGCCGCGCCATTAATCTTGCGGAGATGGAGGGGGGGAAAGGGATGCCGCAGGAGCAGCAGCCTGTCACCGCGTCGGGTGAGCCACGGCGCGCACCACCACAGAGCACGCGGCGCATGTGCGGTGAAGACCCTCTTCGTGGCCGCGAGAGGTGCACCCGAGGGTCCCGACCGCCACTGCCGCCGGGCGTCGCTGTACGAGAGAGCGCTGACAGCAGGAGGAAGGAAGGATGGAGCCGTCGTTCACTCGTTTACGCCTAGCACTGTGATATATCTAAGAAGCTGCGCCTGTCGTTGACACTTAAGAGAGAGTTATTTCGTCCCCATTATGGCAGAAGACACACACACACACGCACACACAAAATGTGCATTATGAAACAAGACACACACACACACACAAGGTGTGCAACGCAGCTACAGAGTAAGTATACGTGCTTAATGCAGACCACGCATCGACGGCACGTGTGTTTCGTTTCAGATGAAAACCGTGTGTGATTGGTGAAATTAAGTGAAAGGGCTTCCACTGGACGCACAGTCACGCACTTAGCGAAGAGTTACCCCTAATTTATGACGAGGAATAACAGTCATTCACCCGTTTGTATAGCATAAAGCTACGAGAAGAATCCAGACGGACATTTTTCGACAACAAGCGTCGTCCCTGCTCGGGAAATTTTCTTCTTGATCTGGTATTCGAACCCAGGACCAACGCCTTTCCGGGGCAGTCGCTCTATCATCTCCACAGCGAGTCGAAAGACTTTCAGGGAGGGGGCAATTAATCGACAACCCGAAGCGCAGTGACACGCCAATCACAGTTCCCCCAGAACTGATCTGCAACGCTAAGCGACTGACTTAATTCGAAAGAGTATGCTATCACGTATAATATTACTCTATGCGCCAAGACAAATAGCTTCGGGCTACGTAAAAGTGAAATAAATAAACAAAAGAAATCGGGAGGGGGGTTGCGCTAACTTACTGCTTCCTAACACTGCGCGTCTATTCTTTATTCCCGGTACGCCATTTCGTTGAACGTGCAAGACCAGCGAACAACTATTACGGATTTTTTTTTATACGAAACAACAACAACAACAACAACGCACTTTCCACTCGGCTCGTTGACTAAACCACGCGGATAACTTTCGCTCGCAACAACGTCGTCACGACTCGCGCGGATGCCGGAAACGAGGAGGCCACGTTTATAAACACACGCACACTAACGTGTGCGTGACGACCACGCGAGTCTGTCGAGTTTACAAAATGCCCAGGCACACACGACCACCGTTGTAATGCTATATATAAATGCCAGCGCAGCAGCAGGCCGCTCTGCTTTCGTTTCAGTCTTTTTGCTTTGCTTCGGTTTCGGTTCCGTGCGCCCATCGTGCTTATACTTCGGCCCAACTCGCGGCGTAATGACAACCTTATGTAACTTTGCCCCCGTAAAAAGTAGAGAGAGAGAGGAAAATGGCGAGAGGTCATGTAACGGTAGCGTGTATTTATGTAAGCAGGCACCGTAAACAAATGCCACCGTTCACGTCATTGCGCGTCGCATATCCGTGAATTCCGTGAGCAGCTTCTTTTTCTTTTTTTTAACCCGCCCCGCTAGTTCGGAAAGAAAGCGTCGGTCGTAGCGAGGGAGAGGGAAGGCAAATTATCGAGAAGACGAGCTAGTGAGGGACAGCGGGTGCAGATGGATAACGCGAGCTGTTGTTACGCGGGAAACGCATCCAAACACACAAAAACGCGACGTCACCCGCTTCTTACACGGGCGCACGCACGCACGCAGCCAACTCGTCAGGTAAACAGATCGAGAACGGTCGACTTCATCATCGCACCGGTGATTGCTGTTGACGGAGCGTCATCACAATCATCATCATCATCTGCTAGAGTGGATGAGCAAGGGGAGTATATACGCTGCACCCACGTATCGTCCAAGGGGGGCGCGACGGCTAGAGTGATTGAAAACAAGGGCGCTCCCCGCCATCCCCCCCGACCCAGGTACGAACAACGGCAATTTGGCTCATCCGGGGTGCACCCTACACCCCTCACAACCCTTGTTTACAACCCCCCCCCCCTCCTACCCCTCTTCTTGAATGAGAGGGTGCCGTGCATAACCATCACTGCGACCGGTGGGACTACTCGTGTGTGTGTTTTTCCCTGTGCCCGTCTGGCCTAGTTGAGTTCCATGAGCAGCGAGTTGTAGCATTGCTTTTAGTGAGTCCACGACTGGCAACGAGGGATGGGCATCAACGAGGCAGTCGCCGCAACCGGCGGTGAGGTATACCAACGCGGTGCAAGGTGAATTGACCAAACGATGCAATACGCAGCTACACAGCGACTGTAATGCACTATTCTTTATTGTGCTAGTTACGAGCATTCATGCGCGAGGACCAAAGCTCTATGGCACGAGCGTGTGCGAGAGGACAGACGACACTGCAGGGCTAACAAAATAGAAATGCGCGTGCACCATTGTTCTCGCAACTCGGATTTTTATACAGCGCCCCCTACAGCGTTCTTATGACTTCGTTTCACCGCACCCAGTCACAAATCAAAATCACCCACGTCAATTGCCCCTCCATCTCGTACTACTGCCGCCGAAAGATTCGTCTGGTCTTGCTAGCTTTCCGCATGGCCTTGTTAAGTGTTTGACGTTAATTCAAAGTTGATGCATATACAGAAATAGACAATTTTGATATAGAAAAGGGTCCCATAGTGTAAGCACTGTAGGGGGACCTGCAGGGAAACACTGTCCCGCAGTTAGGACAGTGTTCTGAGCAAATCAATCCATCTTAGTGCTTTTGTTCTCCCTTTCGTGTTCTACGTCATCGTGACCCCGAGTTTCCCATACCGGCTATAACGGCTGCGCGGCGGCGTCGTGCAGCTAACGTGATGAATGCCAGGAAGCAGACGCGCAAGCAGGAATCCTTTTTTTTTTTTCCGGGAGAGGCCCACTTGCTGAAGGCCTTGACTATTTTAGAAAAACTATTTTAGAAAAACATCTATTTTCATTACATTTTACGGTAAAAAAGGCCGTATGTACAAAAAGTTACTTTTTAAATGCAGCGTTACTAATAGCCTTAAATTTTATGCTAATAGCACTACACAATGGTATCAACACTACCTTCCATGCTTCTAAGTAACAACACTACTTCTATGCTTTCACGCCTCGAAAACCACGACATAATTATAAGGGACGCCGTATAGCGGACGGCTACGGAAATTTCGACCGCCCGCAGTTCTTCCAACGTCCATTGAAGCCGCGCAGTAGACGGACGGAGACCTCCGCGGTCGGTACGCGATCCCGCGACCTTCGGGTCATCAATCGAGTGTTACAGCCATGCACAGACGGGTTGGCTTAGCATACAGACACGGTGCCACCAGAGGTCGTTAGCGACTCGGCGGCAGTGAATGACATCGTAGATGAGTGTGACCCCAGTGTCATTGTTCCTTGCCGCCATTTTCCCTAATGAGTCAAGCACCTACCCTGGCAGCTCTTTTTTTGGTCTCGGTTATTTTAATTCGGCGGACTCAAGCACGTACACAGACGCGCTAGAGGGCCGGCCACACCCAAGTGCTGGCGAAGCGAGGCGTCGTCACGCTGGGACATATCACCGCCGTCGAGCAAGCAAGCGCCACCGCTGCCATTCGAAACCAGCGTAAGGGCGAAGGCCGCGCGATCTCGGGCGAAGTGCGCGCACAAGGCACAACCCTTGTACCGCCAAGGAGGCGAGTTCATCGGCCTGTGGCGAGAGCCATGTCATAGAGGGCGCTTCGTAGGCCCTCTCGGTATATCTCGTACGTTTCCGCGCAAGCCTTTGAAACACAGGGAAATTTCTCATCTCCACGCGTCATCATATAGTTACGCTTTCTTTTTTTTTTTTTTTCCCTCGCCCGAAGACAAAACTGAGATGACGTCGAAAGGCCTCCGGGATAAATAGCAGCCCTCGTGGTGACTTATGGCTGCTGCGCCGTTGTCCATTCTGTAAGCTCAAGGTGGACGCGGGTGCGTTTCCCAACCACGAAAGGCGGCATTTCGACGTGCGCGAAATGTAAGAACAGTCGCGTATCCTTATAGGCTAAAGTACACGGTGAAGTACAACAACTCTACGAAATTAAGTCGCAATCCAACCACTACAAGCGCATCATAACGACACCGTTAGAAAGACAGACAGAGAGAGGAATTTTATTGAAGTTCAAGGAATTCCTAGGTGAATGGTTAAAGCCTTCCGCCCAGGTCCTCACTGGTCTCAGCCGCGCCCTCCTGACCCGGTTTATTTAAAGGACCGTTGCCAGTGAAGCCCCAGAACTGAACTTCACAAATACGGTCAAGCATGTTGTTCTAAAGTCTCGCCAGCCGTATAGCCTCCACACTTCACGACTGGCATGCATGCATGATTTCACGCAAGATACGCATGTCAGTGGAATGCATATTTCCTGAACGATGGCATTCTTTCGAACGGCGAGCCGAAGTTCGTCATGAAAAGATTGTACGCACGTTGCGAACAATCACGAGCTTATCTAGCTGATGCGAACAAGTGGCCTTTGGGACAGCCTTGCGAAGCAAATCGGGACAAATAAGCATGGCCAAAATCAAATGATGAACATCATATTCATTCCCGCGACGCGTGAAGTAGCCGCCCACACCGTCTGCGCCCTCCTAAGGAACCTTGTTCTTCTCTAAAGTGTTTTGTCGCGAAAAGTCGACGACGAAAGGACCACGGAAAACATCACTACTTTTCTCCACGCATTTCTTTTTTCTCCTGTACGGAAACATAAGCCACGACGGGACCTTCATCACTGCGGCCAAACTTTCCGTGTTATCTGTCAAACGCGATAGACAGCATCTCTAAATAAGGCTTCACCTTTCGTTCCACCGACCACTCTACATCCGAGAGCAACTAGCCTCTTTCTTCTTCTTCTTCCCTCTTCTCGCGCAGCAATGCGAAAACAGAAAAGAAGCCTCGCAAAGCGCGGCACACGGTAAAACGCAAAGCACACTGACAGCCACTTCATCCTCAGCGAAGCGGCGCTACAGTCGGGACCCCGCTCTCCTGCTCGGCACATTCGTTCTCAAGGCGGCTCGGCCAAGCACCGTCTATGTCTTGTACGCGTTGTCGCGTGTCCCCCGAGACTCGGGGAGATTACGGGCCTCGTCGCGAACGATGAAGCGGGGAGCGGCCAGAGGATTTGAGACAGAGAGGAGAGAGACCAAACATATCGAGGGAGTGGGGCAGGTGCGTGCTTCTCCGAAGCTTCAGATCACGCCCCCCCCCACCCCCTTTTTTGTTTCTTTTTCGCACAGATCAGATCTGGCTCCGCCAAAAGACGGACGACCTGTGGGTCTCTAACGAGCGGCCATTTCGCAAAAAGCGCCGCAGATAGCGAAAGACTGAGGAGGTGGGACGGCCAAGAGGATGGAGGATTCAGGGGAGGAGGGGGGGGGGGGGTAGAACGCGGCCTGTGTCCACGGGGGCCCGGTTGCGCAAACGCGGCAGCCACGCAATGTTAGCAAGTGCTTATGAACCTCTCGTGGGCACCGAGATAAGATGGAGATCGTGATGCAGTATGATCTATGGTGCTCGAACGCGATTACGACGTCAGCCCCGGTCTCGGAGGGCAGACATGTCTGCCACGCTCCCCACTCCGGTCCGAGCCAGTTTACCAGAGAGCAGACCAGGCGGATAAACGCATCGCTATACGCACCACTCTCCTCCGTCGCTTATTTCCACTCGAAGGCATCCCTATAAACCCTGTACCGATCCGCGGGACGGCTCGGCCAAGTCCACTCCAAAGGCCCGAATGGACGAGAGACGCATCTCTCTCTCTCTCTCCTAGAGGGCTGACCGCTCTCACAACGACCGCATATGGGCTAACCCTAAAAATGATGAAACGCGACGAGAGAATGCACGCGCCAGTTACCGCGTCGGAACGATGAACCGCTCCCTTTTGTCAAAGCGCGCCGCGATATCGGCGATGAAATATTAACAGAGTAGCCCCGTCATGGCGTGCGGCGGAGAGTGGAGGGACCAGCATACAAAAGGGACGAGCGAGGGAGCTTCGAGTCCGGCGGGAGAAACGACCTGTCGAGCGTCTAAAGAAAACAAAAATTAACTCGAAAATGTGAAAAACAAAGACGCGAACAGACACACGGTCGACTGCAAGGCTTGTGGAACTGCATATCGGCGCACGGGAGACCCCCGCTTATTTACGTATAGCTCTATATCACGACAGCCGCTGAACTTTGTTTTTATTCTCCAGTTTGCTGCGAAGCCCGGCTGGTTGGTGGAAAGCCCGTTCGGGTATTCACTGTACACGACACATTATGCAACCTCAGCCCGTAACCTGAACGATTTCGGTTAGACGATCGCAGCTGTTAAGCCCACGGGTGAAACCCGGGTCTCTTAACTAATGCTAAGACGACTTGGCTATGCGCTACTTGGTTGTCCATTCGTTTTGACATTCTCTTTTACGATTTCTTGAAACACGCATGCCCAGATTTCCTCGTTTGATTTCTCGCTAGCATTTTTTTTTTTTTCATTGCTTATGCGACAGTCGTCCGCCATAGTTCGCGTCGCCTTATTTTGTTTGCCGTCGATTCCCAACCCCGTCCACCATAATTCCTTTCTCAATCAACTTAAATCGCTCCTCGAAGTTCGCTAGTCGTCACCTCATTAATTCGCTCCCCTTAATTCTTCGGACTGTAAGCAGGCTTCGTCTTTCGCAACCTAACCCGGAAGACGTGGTTCAGATCCCGGCAGCGGAGGTGACATGATGTCCATAAAGGCGGAATGCTAAACACCCGTGTGCAGAGCGATTTCAGTGCATGCTAAAGAATATGATTTCATCAAAGCATTCGGAGCCTTCCAACATGGCCAGATATATATATATATATATATATATATATATATATATATATATATATATATATATATATATATATATATATATATATATAAGACAAACCACCCTACAGCCCCTTAACCAACCCAGGTGTTTCTCAACTCCGCCCCCCCCCCCCCCCACAAAAGAAAAAAAGAAAAGAGCATCAAAATTCTGGATAAGCCCATGAATACGGCGTGCTATGTAATCATACTGTGGCCCTGGCACGTACAGCGCCTGCGATTACTAATAATTCACTGTTTTTAAGGACCCACACCGCATGGCCAGGGGAATGCGTCTAAGCTGACCTTTTTGTACCGTTCCTGTCGACGACAATAGACATCCGACTCGCGAGGCACATGATGATTTCGCCTCAGTGCATGTGGCAGTGTGTAAACGCACACTGACTCCAAGACATTATACAACACTCAGAGGACAATGTGTTCCCGACGCTGTTCCACTCGCATTCTGTCGAAGATGTGGCAATGCCCGTCTTCTGAAGGAACATAAAAAAGGGGGCCTAATCGGAAACTATAGTGTGGCCACTTTTTAACTGCCCCATCTTTTTACACATTACCACCACTCGTTAGCGCTGCAAGATGGCTAATATCGGCTACTGTTGACTGAATGATACGCAATGGCTAAATTTTGACTAAAACGACTCATAATGCTCACCAGTGTTGGCTAAATGATGACAAATGTTGGATACAGAACGTTGGCAGATTTCGGCTATCCATGTTACACCGTTCAGTAAATCTCAATCTGGTCAAGTCAGTTGCCTACCCACATCCTTTTTTCTGCGTTCTTTCGGGGTTATGGAAGAAATCTCCTATAAGTAGGAACGCCGTCCATAGCGGCCGAGAATCCAAACCGCGACATGTGTGAAGCAGAGTGCTCTGACCATCGAGCAAAACCGGCTCGTTTTTGAGAACTCGTGAAAGGTACAGTCCACACACAAAGCACCTGAGCGTGCGGGCGTCTGCATGTATGTTTATTTTAGAGGCCACACCAAACAAGAGCGTATCAGGCATGAAGGAAAACAAAAATCTGGGAAGTGGCACTCCTTTAAATTTTTATGACTAGGTTTCAAGATCGACCACATGAAGTCCTCTTCCAGCTTTTTTCCTTCCTACGTCGTATCAGACGATGGCATCGCCAAGAGCATTGTAAGGAAGTATTTTGAGACGATCAGAACCAGCATTTAACTGACAATGTTTCAGTGCTCGCAGGAGGGGGAGGCCTTTCGCCTACCATCCCAACTTACGGTTCAGAAAAAACAAAAACAAAAAAAGAAGGGTAGCTTAGGCATTCACACATTGCTGTTCATCGCGTTCAAGCGAACAGTCAAGCCCAACGTTTGCCGACGTAACACTGTTGCCTGTAGCAATCCACACTGACAGCGCTTGTCGACGAAAGTACTAAGTAGAACAGATAAGCCAAGCACATGTGCACCTATAACAGCTGCTCAGCAAAAGAAACAGAAGCACATAAGTGAACAAACACGGAAAGTGTCCGCATGCTAATTTTCGACCACAATATTCAAGGGGAGAAAGAGAGCGAGAGAGGAGGGCTGTCAGAGTAAATCAGACCGGCTGCCAATTACAACCGATAGTACGAATAAATATGCGTCTCTAGATAGATCGCGAGCCTGTCGGCGTTCCATCTGTGGATATGATCGCAGCTGGGACAAAAGTAAAACAAAATAAGGAATAGAAAGAAAAGCGCCCACGGGGCACACACGCACTGTTTCGAGAATTATCCGCGCTACAGAGCGCATGATTTTTCGGGGCCAAGAGCGAGCTCGGCTTCTACCGTTGACAGGGGAGGGAGGGGAGGGAGCAGAGATGGGAGACGGAGATAGGGAAAAACCGGCAACCCGGCGTATCGGTCGATCAGATTCCGCCCTCTCTCCATTTCGCCGATAGCGTCATCGTGCGGAGGAGGAGAAAAGTGAGTGTCGCTCGCCAAAGCCGTCATCGACACGTAGTACCGCTGAAACCTCTCAAAGCAAGACAACTTGCGCCGATATCGGCTAGGTGACACCTTTAAAAAAAAAAAAAAAAAAGAGGGGCCGACCGAAGATACACGGAGCGCCATATGCGCGATAAGATGGGCAGGGGAGCTTTCCCGACCGCCATTGGCCAGAGCCCGCGATTGCGCGCCAGGCGATTGGTCCGTTTAACCGGGGAGAGAGAGTCGCGCGAGCAAATGCCGTAAGAAAAGCACAAACAACGGAAGGGTGCAGAGGCCTGTCGGAGGCTTTTCCCTTAGTTACGTGCACTGGGGCGCTTAATCGCCCGTTCAGCCGATCGACGAAGTCGAGTGCCTATAAAGAGCGATCCGCCGTACGCTGTATATTTCGAGCTTATCAGCTTAAGTCCTCGTCTGTTCCTGATTTCGCGAAAGCTCAATCAGCGACGAGAGACTTTTATGACGTCACGTACCGAGCTGGCATCATAAAAAAAAAAATAAACTCGCGCCGGCTGAAAGCACGAAACTGCCATCTTTTCGCGCACGAACTGGTGGCCGCCTTGTCCGTGAACGTCACCGTCGCTGCACGTAACTAACTAGGCTTACTGAAAGCGCACCGTCTCACGGGCAACACCGCCCAGGTATCACTTATCAGGGCCGGCGCTGCCTCGCCTTGGTTGGCGCAGTCACGTAGCTAATGGTGATTCGTTGTGCAAACGTCGATAGAAATCGAATTATCCGTCTAGTGTTCCAGCCGTGCACCGCTTACAAAAGGCCAGTCGGCATTCAACCGCGCGCACAGCTTTGGATTAAGTTATTACGGCTGACTGGGCGACGACAGCGACGGCCGTTGGGAACCGAGAAGATGGAGTCGCCGACGTCTTTTGTGTAGAGATAGGGGAGGCCTAGCGCAGGGGTTAGATGGCGCTCAAAGATGGCGGAAGGCAACCGTATTTGGGGTGACATTTGTTGCCGCGAGGAAGCCGTCGACCAAGTCGTGCAACCGCAGTCGTTAAATTGATGGTGGTAGTGGCGGTGGCGGTGGTGACGATGACGATTTGGTGTGCCCCGAACGCACTTCTTGCCCGAGAGCTGAGGACACTTGCAGTTACGGTTGCCTGCAGATGCAGTGGAAAGCAACGGATGCTTCAAATGCCATTGTGAATTCCTGTTGACAGGCCACTAGGAAATGCGGTTGCTTGCAAATGTAATGGAACCCGATTGATTTGTGGAGTTTAGCATCCCAAAACTAGCTCTGATTATGAGAGACGCGTAATAGAACCCGATGCCCGCTTCAAATGCTGTTGTGCGTTGCAGTCGAAAGGCAGCGAAAGCCGCGTCGAACAATGATGAAGCGATAAGCGATCAATATGTGCTAGTGAAGAAGAGTGGCCAGTGCAACAACAGCATCGCCACCAGCATGAGCTTGTGAGCGCTGCGCATGGCCGACCGTTTTCCGACCGCTGCCCATTGTTACGGCTGTCTTTCGTGGAGGAGCCAACACTACCTACGCGCGCCCGTCAGCGTATTGTTGCGACCTGTCCCTGTCCGTACGACAAAAAGGCATCCAGGAAAGGTGTTCCTGAAACTACGCATGCGGCTTTCCGCGTACCACGTGTGGGGGAACGTTTTAGAGCACATGGTGAAATGACAGCTGCATTGCTTGTTCCCCCAGCGGAGTCGCTTCCCCTTTCTCAGCGCTGCCCTTCGCATTCCTCGCCGGGAGCTAAAACGCACTGAAGCGTGACCGCCCCAGTGGCCGTCCTAATGGACAAGTTATGCACGAGAAGCAAAACTGATGCGTTCCAGCAAAGTCAACCCAGGTCCTGGTGGTCACTGTCTTCTCGCCCATCTGGGAGCCACTGCGGAAGAGGGTCGAGACTGAACTGTCCTCTCTTTTAGCCCACGTGACAAGCTTCATGGACTGGATTTCAGTTTTTTTGATGATTGGTCCTGGGCGACGGCAGTATTGTATAACAGCCGCATTTAAGTGGACTGCCAGCTTCGACTCATGTGCCAGCTTTAGTTTGTTTTACATGTATTTTCATGTCGTTCTGTTTACTTAAAATATGTCGTAAATTAGTGGGTTTGTTTCTTTCTATTTTTTTTCCGCGACGACCACCTCGTCTCGTCCTTGCCCTACCTTCCTCGTGGTGCCCGGTTACCCATGGCGAGCGCCACCGCTCCGCCATGCTACCACTCGGAACAGTCGGTGACCCGCCCTGAGGTGTGCTATCTGGGGTCCGCTACTCTGTTAACAGAGCCCTTAGCAAGTGGTGGAGGTCCTGATACGAAGGGCACGGGTACGATCCCCGCGTCTGCAGTCGCAATGTCGGTACACGCGGAGAGCCTTGAGCTCCGTGTACGGGGAGTTTTCTGCGCACGTTAACCAACTCCACGTGGTCGAAATTTCTGAAGTCCCTCCCCGCCCCCCCCCCCTCCCCCGCGGACCCCTACGGCGTGCCTCATATCACATCTCCATATCCATTAGCCTCATATCCATTAGCTTTCCAATAGCTACTTTCCCTGTCCATGGCGCAGCTACGCATGTATTGTATAGCGGACGTTGAGGCGACTGCAGAGCTGCAGGAACGTGAATTGCACGTTCGGAAAACAGCGGGAATCTCTTTGCGCAGCAATACTCGGATGTATCTGCTCTTCGCGCGCAGGCCACTGTGTCATAAATGAAGAAAACTTAAACGGAGAAATGCGTTCCCTACTAAATTGGTGAAATTTATCATTACGGTACACGATAACAGACGAGACACGGAAATGGACGGGCACTGTTGAATTGGCCATGACGGTCAATGGACATAGTGTCCAGCCTTTTTAGCGTTGTTTGCCGTAATGAAGCAATATAGCGAGACAAGCGCGAGTCCAGACCGTTTTACGGCTTAATGCAAAAACTTGTAACCAAAGTGGAGCGGACTGTACGAAGCAAGATGAGGCGGCGAGCATGTCCCAAGGCATCCTACCGTCGCACGTAAAACTAAATAAAATGCGAAAAATTCTGAAGGGCAAAGCGTAAATGTGCTTTTTGCTGGCATTTTTAGTCGGAATACTTGCGACAGTACTTGGGGAAGTTGAAATACAAGAGAAGTGCGCTTTGCACTCGTGCAAGCAAACAAAGCAGTCAAATAATTGCCTTAGTATACGTTGAGAGCGAACAGCAATAGCTAGCTACTCTTAGACGTTTCGTTCCTGGTGTCTGACGAGTCCGTGGCCTCTGTATGCTTCGTTCCCTTGACGAGGAAACGGCGCGATGCTAAGATAAACGGCCGGCCTGCAGCGAGTACACAATCAGTGGAAGGCCGCATCGATCATTTTGAAAGAAATACTATACCTTTGTATTCACATCTTTCTTTTTCAGCATATGGTGGCTAAGAAATACAATGGCCAGAGAAGGATTAAAGGGAATATCTACGGCCTTTCATCGAGTTCCTGTTTTTTATCTCTGTAGAAAGCACATCATCGGAAGTGCACAAGCTGGCACCAATGGTTCCGCTGGAAAGTCAGCAGAAAGCTTTAAAACAGAATTTTTCAGATCTTCGCGTTCACCTCTTCTGTATATGTAGGGACGCCGGCAGCAATGGTTACTGGGCCTTTTGCAATATTGATTTAAAAATGAAAGTTACTCTCAATTGTGAAATAATGTTACCAGAAGTGTGTTAACTACAATAATAAGTAATATATCTTTTGGCTTTTGAGCAGGATAGTTGAACCTGCATGGGTAGTTCGCTGGTGTTTCGTTACGCTTGGAGATTGACACTCATCACCGAAAACGACGCTACCGGTCATTTCTTTCACGACTTTCAGAGCCAAGTTAAAATGTTCATTTTTTATGGGGTACAAGCATGCTGGTTTCTGTCAATGTAAGGAATGATCTTCACATTTTCACTACAACCGAAAAATATTTTCCAGGCGGTAGATAGTCAAAGAATTGCCTTAGTACGACGACTTAGTACATAGGGGAAAAAGCTTCTTTCCGCAAAAGGACGCTGAGTAACGTGGCGGGCACTGTTTTAGCGCCTACCTTTTGATGCACGTTCAATGGAAGTTTTCTCCTGCCTCTCTCGAACCGTTGTCCCGACATCCACGTTACACATAGGTATGGAAGCGGTGTGAACCTGGAAAAGCAGCGACAACTGGTCGCCACGGCCGGGAGGTCTGCCGAAGGCAAAGTGTCCCCGACACTGATTCGATTAAATTGGTTTCTCGCTTTCTTTCTCTCTCAAGGATTTAATAGCGACACAAATATTTCTCTGCAATATTCTACCCTTGTAAATTTGCGAGACGTCGATCAAGAAAGTCACCCTCGCTTCTTTGTGCGCTGGAAACGACGTGGTCGGCCCGATCAGCCGATGCCTTCCAGCGCGATGCTTTCCAGGGCACTGCTGCTCCGACCCTAACACAATCGGCGACGGTCATTATCCGGATCGGTTAGCACGGATCGCACGGATCGGCTGGTACGGCGCCACGGTCGCAGGTGGCGCCACGGGAGTCAGGCAAGGGTCTCCGCAATCGGTGAACGCGCGCTCAAGGACAGGCGCTTGTGTCGGCAAATAAGAATGCAGCACAGTAATTAGCGCTGATGCGAAAACAAATGTTCACTCATTGCCGCGACGCAACCGCGGTGACTAACTTCGAATGTCAAACTTATATGGGATTTTTATCCTCATGTGTCTTAGTCGAAGGCGACCTAGAAAAAAACGGTGGCAGAAGAATGTGGTACGAATGATAAGGGGGGAAAAGATTGGGGGACCCTTAGGCTTCGCCTTTAAGAGTTGAACGCGATAGCGAAATCCGGCCCCTAGTGTGCACTTCAACCACTCAGTGCATACTTATTAAAGGGGCCCTGAAACGCATTTTACGCACATTGATTTTATTGCACATTTGCTTTGTGTGGGACTTGACGATGACCGAAACACCAGCGAAAGCGGCGAAATTGAACCGTATTATATTTTAATTTGTACCTGAAATCGGTTTCCGCGCTGACTGCAGCGCCATACATCAACAGTTTCTCCGAGCGGATATGACATCACCATGCTGCTTTGCTGCAGGTTCTGATTGGCCGGGAACAGTAGGGAATAAAAATATACATCGCACATATCGATAATGCACCGAATATAAGAAATTCCAAATTCAGAACGCGTTTTATGCTTGCTAAAGGTACAAATTTGGGCATTACAACTTCATTTTGCTTGTAACTGACACAAGGATCGCTGTGCGGCCCACGTGGTGGTTGTGGTAGGAAGGCCACAGAGGGCAGCACGGTTCCGGTTCTGCAAGATGTAAGCCGCGTTTTGATTGGAAGCAGCATGCACGCCTTGGGATGCCGATATCTGTCGTCTGCTTTTATTTTGAATTTGTAAGTTGAATAACTTGTGTTTGCCTGCATCGATCTCGAAAATTCTTTTTGCATTTACCTCAGAACAATACAACGAACCCGTTTCGATGCAAAACTCAGCGAGTAAAATATGGTTTCAGGGCCCCTTTAATGTGTGCTGTTACACGCACACACACGCGCGCGCGCGCGCACGACGTCTCTATAGTAATGGTAGAGGTTTTCGATCTACTTAACAGCACTTTTATATCAACGTCATGAAAATTTTGTACAGTGATGTAGTCACATGGTCCTGTATTATAAACTGCGCGTAGGCGTGACACTTTTATTCGTAAATGGTCACATTCTGTCGTCCTTCCTGCGTTAACTATCTGCCAGTTCGACTTGTTCTTCTGGAGACCTCTTCCGGCCAGCCGCAACAAGCATCGCCTGATGGTCGGTGGAATGGCAACTGCAGTACTTCACTTCTTTAATGGTGTCGTGAGAATGAAATGCTAAAAAAGTGGATGCAGAGCATCCGACGAGACCGCATATAGGCTCTGCTGTAGTCGCATGGCCTCCGAGATGGCGGGCGCGCCAGCGGTCTCGGAGGCCATGGTAGTGGATACATAGCACTCGTAACAATATGTGTTCCGCTAGATGGACATAGTTGTCCATTTTTGGAGGTGTTATTTTTCGCTCACGGGCGATTTTACGCTCACGGAGAGACGCCGACACCGACGGCGGTATTTATGCGGAACGAGCTCTCTAACGCTATCGCGTTAATAGAAAACTCGTTCACTTGGTATAGACCTATTCCACCGGGCCTACGTCACGAAGATGCGGTGGCGCTGTCGTCGGGAGTTTTGGTTTCGCATGGTAGGCATCCACCGGCGCGCCTACCGTAGCAGCCGCTGTGTTTTCACTGGTGCGGGTGCTGTTTACCGCAGTGAAATGAAGAAAAAAAGTGTTCACAGATGACCTGCGCCGTAGGTTGGTTGCTCAGCAACGCACAAGATATGCGCGACAGGTTTTTATCGGTTTCCTGCTTATGTATGTCGTAAGGAAAGGGACGAACCTGTAATGCCGGCTGCTTGGCGCATCGGTTATGCGCCAAACATTTTCGTCACGACTAAGCATATGTGTAATTATTTAGCGTTAGTGCGGATTGTTTCATTTGAGAGAAATAGCATTGTCACAAGTTTGTCAAGTGTAATGCTCGACACGAAGTTTCTTTGCATAAGCAAAGTGCGGACTCAGAGCGATCACGCTTACCGCAAAGCGCGCACGACGTTAGCTTAGCTCGATGTGTAGAAGTAGTCGCGGTCGCCGCGTATTATTGAAGTGGGGAAGCTATACATACGTCATACGAATTTCATTCACTCAAATGAATCAAATATATAAGAGCTTAATTCACGTAGCCGTGAGCGAAAGGCCGATTACAGCGACGCGTTTGCAAATTGCTTGCGGCTGCGATACACACGAGAAGCGTCTTTGGCAATGCTGTAGTGGTTATGATGCGCTTTAAATTTTTTTTTCGATTGTCAGACTGCTCGAATGAACTACACGCTTGGGATTTGCCGCGTCGTTACAGGACTTCACACCTTCACGATCGCAACTGAGCGTATGGGCAGAGCCGCGGTTATGCGCCTTGCTGGCGGTTATTTGAGAGCCTTGTCCTTGGCACGTTATTACTTTTTTTTGTGTGTGCGCGTTATCAAAGCCGTATTTACATAGGTTATAGCGACACCAATATCGCATGCTTGAGTACCTATTCCGTTACATTTGTTTTCGCGCAAGGATTTTGCGTAGGGATTAGAGGCTTTAGTCCGAAGCAGTATTTTAGGTGAGGCATACTTCAAGTCGTATTTAAACAAGTCTCGCTGTTGCAAGTGGTTCATCCTTGCGCTAGTTACCGAATTAATGCATACGCATTAAGCGATGCCGTCATGATAGCTCGCGACCATTCGCTTCATGTGGCAAGGTGCTTATCCTTTCAATCAGTTTCTCACATCTTGTCATAGCTGGGCGTCGGCACATTCTTTTCTACATTCATTGAACGCTTCCTACAGAGCTAAAGCAACTTCGTCTCACGCGGCTGCCCCCGCAAACTGTTGTAAACACGCCGTCGGCGCTCTGACGCCCCGTGCTCGGAGGCAGCTTTCGCACACGCTTCGCCGGCGGCGGTGGCGCGACAGTGCAGGGCCGCGGCAAGCGGTGGGCGGGGCCTCCGCGCCGCGACGTCGACACAAGCCCTGGTTATATCGCCGGTGCCTACCACTGTTTACCAACATGGAATAGGTCTATAGAAAAAACTGGGATCAAAGGGTACGAATGTATGAGTGACGGATTACTAATAAATGATTACATCAATAGCTTTACATCGTTGTCATTTATGTCACGATGAACGATAAGATCGCGTGCGGCTCGTATCTGTATTGCACAATACGCAGATATGAGCCGGCAATGTGTGCGCATGATGCGCACATGAGCGCACGCTAACCACTATAGCACGTGCCGGATTACGTAGACGTTATGCAATTGCAACGTCTGCCAAACATTCCCGAGTTCAAACCCGGCAGGCCGCTGGGGCGACTACCAAAGGTTGATCGCAATGTAATTTATACGAATTTTGGTTTCCGTTTTGCCGCAAGGGCCGTTTCTGAAAAAGGAGTCAAATACGATCACGGGAGCCCAAGCAGCCGGTACTCACAAACATACCTTATCCCTATCGCTCGTTTCAGTTATCGCTATCGTGCCATTAAGGCGCGTTAAGGGCACTAAAATGGTAATCAATGTGAAGCGCTATCACATGGCCTGCTTGTAGATATAATGGACTAATTTATTCAAGAGGCCTTACAATGGCACAGAGGAATACAGGTGATAAGGACGAGGCAAGTTGGTGATTACGCGCACTTGTGCTGGCGGCGGCGAGCACTGTTCTTTCTACCTGCTAACAGGCCCATCTGCCTTTCACGCAGCTTGTACGCGCAAGGCAAAGACTACACAGACCTTCAATTACTAATCAACGGAATGACGCTTTAAACTGTGTCGTGTGCGTAGAGAGATATTAATGATTTTAACTACGTTGCAGAGTTGATTAGCATACGTTAAGTGTGCTGAACGGAACAGTGGCAGCATACGGCCGCATGGGCTTTTATTTGCGCTCCGTGCCCGTAAAAAAACGACGCACCATTTCACCTCGCTTTTATTTTGTTTTTCTTTGTTTGCTAACTGCGCCGCTATTTCCTCGCACAGAGGCAACAGCGGATGGGAGATTGTGAAATCGGCGAGTATTCCACTGCGGAACGCTGCTTCCGAAAGAACAACGTTTCCTCGCCAAGGCACCGTGGGTACACTCGAAAACACGTTATGCGAATCGGTTTTGTACAGTCCCTACGGGCTTGCTCAGAACTGAACTGCCCCAAGCGGGAGGATGCTGACCTCAGTAATAATTTCTGGGGGTTTACGTGCCAAAACCACGGCATGATTATGAGAGACGCGGCATAGTGGAGGCATCCGGAAATTTCGACCTCCTGAGGTTCTTTAACGTGCACTGACAACGCACAGTACACAGGCCTCTGGCATTTTCGCCACCATCGAAAATGCGACCGCCGCGCCCGGGATCGAACCCGCGTTTTCCCAATGCCTCATACTATGAGCGTGCCCTTTCTCCTTCCTTCCTCGTCGTTGTTTTAGGGGCGAAGCTCCTTAAGGTTTGGGTCTGTCCGTCCGTTGTAGTAGCGCGCTACCTATATACTAGGAACGCGCTACAAGGAGGGCGCGTGTGGGAGGCGCGCGAGCTCTCTCACTCTTCCATCTGCTGTCTTGTGAGAGAGAGAGAGAGAGAGAGAGCGAAAGGCGCGCGCTGACTATGGAAACGCTCTTTCTTCGATCAACGCTCTACCAGCTCGCAAAGAAGGAGAACGCGCCCTCACCCGCGAGAGACAAGCTTGACGTAGGCAGCGTCTCCTAGCGAGTTTCTTGATTGAGAAATACCGACTGCTCGCGTTGGAGAAGCGTTCACCGGCAACACATATATATATATATATATATATATATATATATATATATATATATATATAGGCACTGGATCTTGACTTGCAATGAAGTGCCGGTGGGAGATTTCACTTGTGCATAGTTGAACCATAAGGATTCGTAGCGTGCGCGTTAACTAAATTAATCCGGAACTCGGCACGATCTACGATGAACCTCCGGAGCTTCACCCACTCATCATCATTTACTCCGTGGATATGCTGTGAATTTTTTTTTCTCATTGTTCCTTCAGTACTTGTCTCTGTGTTCACACTTTTTTCTGCATTCTTGTAAACGGCTCCGATGCAAAATTACGACCACCCGATGCAAAGGGGAAAGCCACAATATCATCGTCATCATGGAACGGAAAATCCACGACGCCCCTCGTTTCTTACAGAAGCCAGCAGTTTTCGAGTGATTACCACGCGTTGTACAGTCTGTTAAGAAACAGAGTGCCATGCAACAAAGAGGCGCCACATTTGCTATACAATAGAGCGTTGCCGCACTTCACAAGTGCTTCCTACAAATGACAGCGCGTTATCTCCGCAACCTCACGCGTACAGTGTCCATATAGTCAGCCTACCAATGATAGCGTATAAAGACTTATCGCGCTTACGTATCTCTGTTGCCAGCGTGTTTACAGAAAAGCGACATCCTCACGACACGCTACAATTTCCTGCCAAGGAAATGGTTCACGCCTTTGTTGTTTCTTTCTCCTTGCGTTTGCACTGCGTGGTCGGACGTCGTGGCCGGTTGGGCGTAGCACTATAATGAAGACGTTTAGGCAGCACTAAAGCGAAAAACAATCTTTCTCGTGTTAGTAGGTTACCTTTTCGCAACACAAATAGATACCAAAACATCAATCTAGCAAAGACCTTCAGTAAGCTAGAAAACGCCCAATAAGAAAATGCGGCTATAGACGCCGCTTTCAACTTTCAGCACTAATACGTCTGACGTCACAGATCTTTGACGGCGTCTGCTATGGCTTACATAACTATTTATCGGTAAGAAATATATACACTGGCTTCTAAGTAAGCCAGAGAGGTAAAGGGGTCGTGGAACGTTTTCTGAAGATTTTGCACTAAGTGCGTATTCGGGATCCCGACCCTCCAGTCGACAATATGCATTGTCCCGTTACATCGTGCGGGTTCATCTAGAGCGATAAAGAAAAGCGGTTTCGGTTTCACTGCGTGCATTCCGCTCAACTCAACAGTTGACGTCATGTTAGTCTCCACCAGGCCTTCGAGACTGGCGCGCCCTCAGAGGCCACAGAAAAACAAACCGTGCTGCAGCCTTGCTTCCGAATGGCGGCACCGCACGGTTTCTTAGTATTTTCTTTCTTTCAAGCTTTCAAGTATATCGATTCCTTTAGAGCAAACGCGAGTTCACTATACCTTTACACTTAAAAATATCTTAACGAAACGTCACCGAATAGTACCGTGCCGGCCAGCAGTGTCTCATAGTCGTTTCGAGAGCACAAGAACGCTGGGGTTTCGAACAAGCGTTATTAAATGTGCACTGAATATATCGTCGAAATATTTCGGAATCGGCTTGTCGAATGCATACAGAAGCAGTCAAAATTACAGCCGCACATCTCCATGTTCTTTTCACGACCCCTTTAATACAGGGACGTTTGATAGAGGGAATTTGGCGAGAATACGATAGAAAAATAAAGTGGCCTTCCGTCGTCATGATGCCGAAGTTCTGGAGCGAGTTTGAAACTAAGACTGACATTCCTTTTCCTTTTTAATAATGAACGCAAAACTGAGAAATTAACGGCAATCGAGTTCTCTAAATATGTGTTATCAGCCTATACCGCTTCATTTTCTCACTTTATTGTGGCTTTAAGCAATCGTACCTGACTTGCTACACTCATGAGGGTATAGTGTGTTCAATAATATAACAGTCCTGGCAAGCCACACAGCTACAAGGGACCGGCATAATTGGTCAACTCTCTCTTTACCTACGCGATCATTATTTTACGACTCCTCACTCGATAAAACTCACGGGACATATTCTAACAAAAGTCTAAAAACGTAGATGGACGATGCATGTACAGATGTCGATACCAGTGGCGCTTCTGCCACCGCCAGGAGCCCGCGAAACTAAAAACTTGCGCACACGAACGCAGTCATAGAGCGTCCACGGCGAATTTACAGTGTGCACGGAACTGCAAATTTTTCAAGTTACAAAAGTGTTTATTGTCTCGCACGAGCAGCCAGAAATTAAGACAGCAGAAAGTTGTTTTCCGAATCGCTTTCGAACAGACTATATACTCCGTTTCATACATCGGGTGCAACGCTGCCAGAACTAGCGTCCTTCTTTGCGCCGTGTACTTCCGCGACCAAAAAGTAGTGTGTCGTATGCGGTGACGAAGAAACAATAAATGTTTTGCCGGCAACCTTAACACGTAATACACTTGTCATCAGCTTGACAAAAAGCGCTCGTATTGGTTGGGAAGCGATCGAAATATGCGCGACTGTGTTTAATGCTCGTCGTCAGCTTGTCGGAGCAATACACCTATCCTTTTCCTTTACGGACTACTTGCGTAGCCTTCACAGCGTTGTACCTGATGTATGAAACGGAGTACAGAGTTACAGCACTGGATACGTTTCGGTGCAAACTAATTACACGAGATAAGTACAAAACACTGCGGAGGTGCACTGACAACCACACATCGCCCGCACGCCAGTTATCTTTTCGTCGGTTACCGACCCAACGGCATTGTAGATTCTGCGCGTCTGCTATTCCAGCGTATTCGGTACCTTTTGCATAATCTGGCACTTCACTTGTGGTGGATGCATACTGGATCCAATCAGCTCACCTAGTTGCCCTATAGACGGTTTCACTTCAGCTTTACGGGTGACGCCATCTTGGGCTGTTGCACGAATGGTTTCTCAGTTTTGTGAACCCCACTCTCAGACTAACAACGTCATAGTTCGGCAAACGCATACGTACAATTGTTTTCATGTGAGTAGCCTATTGCTGTGGTTGTAAAAAGGCAAGCTTATCAGCCCTAGACGGCCAGACTTAAACGCAGGCATGAAATGCGTGTCCGATGCGCGTTCTGCTCGAAAGACATTGAAAAGCCAAAACGATCGGAGTTACGACATTGTCGACTTGTCACGACGGTAGTGAAGCTTAATGCAGTCTGCTATTGCAATACGATTTTTGATTTGCTTCGTTTACCCATGCGCCAATAGATGGCGCCACACACCCGGCCACTCGAGTTGGCGCCTCCTTTAATAATACCGTAAAGCGCAAACGCTCAGAAGATTGCGCACATAATCAAAGCCCTCCATTACCACAGTTATGGATTTTTTTTTTCACATTGCGCTGAAGGCGCACATACTCTATTCAGAAATTGAGACACATGCAGATAAGCTGTTTGTGTTATGAATCGACATACTCCTTACACCTACGAAAAGGAAGAGACGCAAGTTCAAGTGCCCCGCCACGGTGGTCTAGTGGCTAAGGTACTCGGCTGCTGATCCGAGGGTCGCGGGATCGAATCCCGGCCGCGGCGGCTGCATTTCGATGGAGGCGAAATGTTGAGGCCCGTGTGCTGTGCGATGTCAGTGCACGTTAACGAACCCCAGGTGGTCGAAATTTCCGGAGCCCTCCACTACGGTGTCTCTCATAATCAGAGCTGGTTTTGGGACGTAAAACCCCACAAAACAAACAAGTTCAAGTAGTGCTCATGGCGACAGCTGTTGTGCTTACAGAAGATACGCTTCGGATTGCTCGAGATAAAAGCACGCAAGTGATCACGTTCGGATGACGCTGTCGATAAATGAATGGACGTAGAGATTGTATGAAATAATCTTACTGCAACGTTAAGATGACGGCCGACAAGAAGAGAAACGATAGAAAGACAGCAGAATGTGATCCAGCTTAGGGCAGGCAAAAAATGCTTGAGAGTGACCGATAAACGTGGTGCTGGTATAACAGCGAATGCGCAAATAGCCAGCGTTAGATAAAATCGCGATCGCTGATACCAATCAGGCCTAATCGAGATTAAAAGAACGTACAGTAGCACCTAACCCTGATCAAGCGTAATCCGAATTGGCGTTGATCGCGATTAAAAGTGTCCGTGTGACGCCGGTATTACAGATAGTATTTGGAATAGGCCGAAAAAAACAATGCAATTCTTTTAGCAATGATACCAGAATGATATGAGCCGGACACTTGAGAGTATACATAGTGTTCACGTGTCGTCACATCCGCCGCTCTCACCCTCACACGCCATTCATGGTCGCCATTGCTGGGTACCTCCCTGGGTACCTAGCTGACGTAGTTCACGTGCTGCAGCCAACCAGGCAAGCCGGTGGCGAATGCCGGAAGTGACGAAGCCGCGCTCGGTGACGCGTGTGCACACTATGTATAAGACGGCGAGCATTGATTTCCCTGCGGCCAAGGCAATGGCTGTTTGATATCGCCTGGCTGCATGAAGCTAAACATAATTCATCATGCTGGAATAAACATAATTGCCCAGCAAATGCAGTTGCTGTAGGGTAAGGGACTTCAGGCCCAATGTTGAAACAACATGCTCGAGTTTTTATATGACTGGCGATTTGCAAAGAAGACGCGTACTGGGGCAAAAGCGCCGGGAGAATAATTTTTGGCGGAATAGAATACAGCATACAAATGACGGCGTGGAGTCCTGCGGGTTATTTATTTCTCAGCATTGGCGACGACCGACAGTTAATTGCGTAGCCGAAGAAACACGAACATTTTCGTGATGAGCATCGCAGCCTAAACGTACGCACGTCACTGCACAAAGGGAACAGAGCTTGTTTCGGTCACTGATGGAATTAAAGGGCAAGTCAGGCGGTTTTTTCCACCGTATTCTGATATCGTTGTTTTCCAATAGTACTGATAGCCTTGGAGCAGACAGGGTCGTTGGATTTGCTCAGAAACTCACCAATAATTTTAAATAACCGAATAAACGACGTGTTCAAACCGAAACGCACAGACGCCTACGTGCAGCGTATGCGATGACGTCACAAACGTCCCCGCCATCATAAATATGTAGCTGGTGCCAGAAAAATGAAAGTGGCGGCGTCATCCAATGATGCATTGAGCTTTTCTGAACTTGACAGTGACGATTTGAGCGCTGAAGTATCACCGGTTTGCGTTAGAAGGCCCGCCTGCTCGGGTAGGCAGCGTAGCAGGTAATGACGTTCATAACACAAGGCGGCTCGCGTGGAAATCCGCTAAAGATATTTAAACTTCATTTTCAGGAAATCTAAATGACCTGCAACCTGCCTGGCTTGGCATAAAGTTATTGTAGCACCGAGGAGAGCACATACTGAAAATTTGATTGAGATCAGTGGACAATCAAAAATCGCCGGAGTTGACCTTTAACGTATGAGCAAAGCTTTATTTTCGACGCGCCTTTGTTCAACTATGCCGACGAGAGGTGTCGTTAGTATCGCGTATGGTGGCGCGCAGCACGTCGGATGGTGCGGCGAGCGTGTCGGCCAGCTGGGGGACATCGGGCCAAGAAAACAGTTTCTTCTTGCTAAGGCTGGAACAATCGCAATTTTCTTGCCCAAGATGCAGAGTACCTCCATGTAACATCGTCATAGCTACGTTCTGCCCATGTCGATCAAGCGACCCGCGTTTCTAACGTATGCCAGGCCAACGCTGGAATACGCAAGCGTTATGTGGGGGATCCGTTTCAAGTACAGGACGACTAATAAACCAACTAGAAGAGGTACAACGAAGAGCTTCACGGCTTATCGAAATATTCTGCCGCTGAGTCGGTAACCGGGATGTTGAACCTTCTTCAACTACCACCGTTAGCGGAGGTGCCAAGTGGCAAGAATAAAAAATTCATAGTTTTGCTATATAAACACCATTTTAACATCAATGTTATATCTCACTACGCCCCTGAAACAAAGCGAACTCTAAAAAAAAAAAAAAAAGAAGGCATGACTGCATTCGCGTTGTACCACAGCTATATATCGACGCGCATGCAAATTCGCTTTTAGCTCGCACTATAAAAGAGTGGAACGTCCTAGCATCTTCAGCTATGCAGCGCACTTGAGCGGAAACTTTCGAAGAATGCATAATGACGGCATTAAAAACCTTAAATGGGTATGCTTGCTTTCGTTGCAACTTTCCTTTATTTTCTTTTTTCATCTCTGCTGTACATGTGTGATCTGTGGTGTGAATTAATTTTTCTCATCACAGACATCAGAAAACCGATTGCCGAAGTGTCATGTTGCTGTGCATATTACTGCGTTAGCTTTTTGTTCTATAATAGGCATTCACTTCGTACGTTAACTGTGCCCAAATCATGACTATTCTATTTTGATTGTGCTGTTGATGTTTGGTGTATTTCATTGGTGGAATTCTTCTTGTAACATGCAGTCCTTTTTTTTTCTTCTTTTTTGCATAACTTGTTATTCTACATTTCCTTTTCTTATATGTAGTGCCCTAAAGCCCACGCTGTAATGGCCCTATGGCCTACAGTATCGTGAATAAACATAATAAAAACAAATGTCCTGCGGCGTTGCCACTCTAGCAGTCACGACAGAGTGACCCATCCTCCTCAATTATAAACGCCTGCTTTTATTTTCATGCGCCATTTAAACAGCCATGCTTCCGCAAGAGCGAAGCGTTCTTACAAAGCGAACACGGTACAGGTACACGTCATTCTGAAATCAGCATTATAGATAAGTTGAGCTCGCAATTGGGTGTAATCTGTTTCAAAATAGCAACACCGGTTGTCGCAAAAAAAGCTACGCACACACACAGATTTACGAAACTGTTACAGTGCAAAGCTCATTTCGCCACGAACACGCGTCCGTAGTCTCAACAAAAGACGGCTTCATTTAAAACGGACAAGGTGTCCCTCCCTGCACCGTCAAGAATCACGGTTCGAAGTCCATATCATTCTTTTCCTTCTGCGCCCCCCACCCCCGTCAACCCTCATCGTTACTGCCTGAAATGACGTCATGCTTTTTGCTAACCAGGGTCGGGTCACTCTCTCCAACCGGTTAAGATACAGATATATAACCCAAGCAAACCAATCCTTACAAGATACGGCCCGTGGCTGACACATAAGCGGATCGAGAAAGCCAGCGGCGTCCTCATGATAGCGATCGGAACAGTCGGGCTAGCACGCTTGGAAGGAAACGCTCGGGAAGGTCAAGTGAAGGGAAAAAAAAATAAAGAAAAAAAGAAAGCTACGCGGGTGCATATTCTAGATGTCATGTGTCGCGTAGACAGACATCGGCGAATCGATTTTGCGCGCTCGGCCGCGGCGTCGCCTTACAGTTGTCCCCCAACGTACTTCAGAACAATGCATTTTACTACAAAGCAGGGCGGTTTCCGCATTACCATAAGGCTGGCACGGAAGCGTGGAAGAGCTGCCTTTTTCATTTTTCGCGCCTCAACCATCTCTTAACGAGAGCTCGCAGGTGTCCGTAGGCGGTGGCGCTGCCAGGGGTGGGCAAAGATAATTTGAAATTGTATCGCGATACGATACAAGATACTCGGGCAAGAAGTATTTCGGATACAGATACAAGATACTACCTCAATAATTGTATCCGATACGATACTTGCCATTTGTATCTTAAGATACTTCGATACATTTATACATTTCATATTATAGACATATATAATGCAGCAGAAAACGCCTATGAACAGGAGTGTTTGCTTTAGAATTTCAGAACTGCGACCAACCAAGTTTAACTTGAATGAAACATGTATTAGTATCTCAACAAGTGTTGTTTTCTGGCTATAATTATATTGTTTTCATTCCCAAACAACTGATTGGGGCTCTTTTGGCTGCTAAACATGACAGCTATGTATAAGCTACGCTGTCGGCGGTTTTTTGTGGTTTTTGTAATTCATGGAAGTCGATGCTCTACTTGCCAACCAGGTAGTGGTTTCCCACCTAATAACAAAAATGGCGATGCAAAACCTCGGCAAGATGCCGCAATTACGACTTTGAGTTTAACCTGGTCCGTACGCGTATACCGTTTACGCAGTACCGGACCACGGGACAAGTGTACAGGAGTAACAACGCTCGTAGCGACATATTTTGTGACGGATCTTCTCTACAGAAAGGACATAAAACCGCAATGACTTCCTAAATTCTAGTTATGTGCTCGCGTAAAGCGCTCGTCATCGACGGATTCACGAATGTGCAATTTTTGTAATAATTTCTCTCTACGAGAGAATTCCAGACATCGTAGCGGTACAAAGTGTCGCAGGATACCTCCGCTACTCATACTCTTGACATTGATTGCGCGAATTACCTTGTGATTTGTGACAGCGAAAAACAATGTGACTCAGTATATATATATATATATATATATATAATAGAACGAATCGTGCTGTAACATTATTAGTTACGATGTTTCTCAGCAAAAGGTGTCGTCAGCCTACCAAGTAAGATCACACACTGGAACTTTCACTGCTTGTGGAAAATGTCATGAAAGAGCTCGTGGGGACGGTCACAATAATAATTGTTGAGGTTTACATCTCCAAACCACGATATAATTATGAGGGATGCCGTACTGGAGGGCTACGAAAGTTTAGACCATCTGGTGTTCCTTAAGATGCTCCTAAATCTAAGTACAGTACTGCACGGGACTCAAGTATAACGCCGCTATCGGATTTCGGCCTTTACGGCCGGGATTCGATCCCGCGACCTTCAGGCCAGCAGTCGAGCGCATTAACCACTAGGCCGCCGTGGCGCGTGGGGACGCTCATGAGAAAGGAGTATTTAGTACTACAATGTTTCTCGAGGCACCTTCCTAACATATTTCTGCGTCTCCTTAGAATTGTTATATCCATAATGCGCACTCGATTTTGCCATTCAACTAAGTCGTAAGCAGATCTTCTGTTACTGTTCACTCTAGGCACACCCAGACTATTTTTCTCTACAAGTGCAAACCGAAGTGCAATAGAAATATGCGAATATTAGGAATGACAGACAGACAAAAGAAAGAATAAACAAGAGAATTTATTTTGGCAACACGTTACAAAAGGCTTCGCAGTTTGTTCGTTTACACCGCGGATCAGCGTTATAAGCTTAGTGGCGGCAGTACCTGCTTGAGCAGCGGACTTCTGCGAGTATTTCTAGTGTCGCGCGGTGATGTTCCGACATCAGTATCTTGTATCTTAAGATACTCGATACATTCTTCAATGTATCGAAAATACAGATACTGATACACGTCTTTCAAGATGTATCGCGATACAGATACAAGATACTCAAAGAGTATCTAAGATAGTATCTAAGATACATGTATCTTCGATACTGCCCAGCACTGGGCGCTGCATGCATCGACATATTTCTATTCCGCCATAGCGCGAACGTTCAGCTGACAGTAAGTGCATACTCTTTTTTCTTTCATCACTAAGCACTTCGTGCCATTTTGTCCGAGAAAAATATCTTGGCAGGCCAATCAACCGACCGCCAAACCTCTGCAAACGTACCGAACTCTTACACGGGAAAAAAGTTGACTCTTTTTTGCGGACCTTATAACTATGAAAGGGAAAATTAGCATCCACGCGTTTAGGCTACAAGGAAATCCATACGGATTTCTCAGAAATGAAAGCTGAGAAATCCGTATGGATTTCCTTGTAGCCTTGTGCTACAAAACGGGTGGATGCTAATTTTCCCTTTCATAAACCTTACTCCACCTTGCGGGTTTCCGCAGAACTCGTTTACCTTAAGACTAGTACATATAGGATGCATCGTTGTCTCTGAAGTCGCATGCGCGATGGCCCCAAACAGACACCAAATTAATGGATGGATGGACAAGGTAGAACCCCTCAGACAGGATGCCGGCTTACGCCACCTAGCCCTGACTGGAGGTGCACGTGTTCAACAAGGACGTTCAAACCTACATTAGGCTGCAGCGACACCGAAGCCCCGCCGCGATCAGCCGGACTCGCCGACAGTCGTGCGAGCTTACTGGTGCATAACGACGTAAGAAGCATACGGCACAAGCGTTAACTTTCAAGAAGCGTTCATTTCACACGCATCGCCCTCGCCACAGTGGTCTAGTGGTTATGACACTCGGCTACTGATCCGGAGGTCGCGTGATCGAATCCCGGCCGCGGCGGCTGCATTTCGATGGAGAGGTAGCGTTGAGGCCCGTTGTACTGTGCCACAGCGCGCTACACAGAACTTGACTTCGCAATGTCAGCGAACGTCAAGGAACACTAGCTGGTGGAAATTTCCGAAGCCTTCAACGACGGCGTATACAATATTATCGCGGTTTCAGGTCGTAATACCGGAGAAATCAACCACTTCCCCATGCACGAAGAGTGAGGAAGTGCGCATGACACCACATCGTCGTCTACAAAATTATCTACACCCGGCGCGAAGTGAAGCGCACGCTTACTGTCTATGCGCATTTATTTCCTGCCTGTGCCTTTTCGCATGAACATTTTGAGTCTCGCTCCTGTCTGTACACCTAACTGCCTTTATTTACCCCTTGCACTTCGTCGTCATGGGGTCTTGCTCGGATAACGGCGCACCTCCAAAAGGTGGCGCTTCTGTCCCATATGACATCCAGATTAGTGGACCAGATTAGTGACGCGGCACAAGCCACAGCTATTTCAACGGTGATTCCACTCCCAAAATCCGCTATAGGTTTGGCGCATTTCGATGTAAAGTTGTGAATAGTTTCGCCTCAACAGAGATGAGAGCTTCGCAAAGCACCGGGCATACGAAAGAACGCAAGCAAGCCGTGCAATTTCAGGTAAGCTCTTTCAAACGTTCCCTAAGGTACAAAACACGGGACATGGACGTGAAAATCTAGCGCGGGATTCAGTGTTCGGTTGCGTTCCATTTGTTCTGTACTACGGATGTAGTACACAACGAAAGGCCAACCTTAAAAATGCGTGTACATTAATACAATCAGTGAGCTATGGGTTTTGACGGAATTTAGTCCCAATAGCTGTGCGGTGTGACGAAATGTAGAAAAACGACGTCGATTATGGAAGTTTATTTACGACGCTTCGGTTCCTCAACATGGATCGGCTTTGGCTAAACCGCCTGTGTGTGTAGGTGTGCTTGCTTGTTGAAACCCGTTTGGCATGACCAAAATATTATAAGAAACTAAGAACCATTTCCTATGGCGTCGAAAATGCCTACCCTGTGTCAAAAGAAGTTAGGAACGCTGCTAAGCCAAAGATAAGCGTAGTTCTTGAAAGGCATTCCCACAGCAATAGGGATATTTTCCGGAATCATGTCATTGTGAAGCATGCGGAGGCCTAGTTTCTGGCGTTATCAGCGAACAATTGGCCATTTGGGAAAATATGTGAACTGAATTTTCTGCAAGAATGTTTTCAAACCGAAAACGCTCGTCCACAGATTCCTTTGCTGCACTAAGCGCGTGCACACCTGCACATTCGTCACGCCATGTTCATCCCGCTCAGCGGCCGTGCCTGCCTTTCTTTCGCCCCTGCCCCTCTTTAAATCGTTGAACTCGCTGGGAGACTGCTCACTCTCCCCAAAAATTTTTTAGAAGTTTTTGTGGTACTCGTGCACCTCGGCTGTGAACGCGCTTAGAGCTGGAAAGCAAGCTGTGGAGGAGAGTTTTCGATTAGAAAACATCCTTGCGGGAAGGCCAACTTACAGATTTTTGCAAATGGTCAATTCAACATGGCGTTTAAGTTAATCAAGGCCTCAGCTTCCTGGATAGTACCACATGATGCCCTCGCCCAGTTTTCAGCAGTTAACAGGAACTCCAACACCGAACTTCGTCTCATGTTGACTACTGCACGGGTTAGTAACACGGTCCGATATCCTGTGGAAACAAAGTAGAGGTGTCCCCGAAAGCTGACCGCCGTACGATCAAACTGAAGCAGGATACGTCGCAAGGTTATGTGGCAAGTTACGTTCGTACAAGGCCTGCTAGAAAGGCGCCTCAGAATATATGCATCGGTGAACACGGTTCGCGCGTGTCATTTCTACCGCAACAAAACGCGCAGCGTGTCGCATTGTCGCATCTTAATCGCACTGACAGCGACTGCTTTCCGTTGAAGTACGAATGCAAGAACACGTGACGAAGCAACAACCTCGCAGTGCCGTTGGAAAGTCTTCATTACCGCTTCAAAACAGCGCAGACTCGATACGCATCCCTCAACAGACAGCAGCAAGTCGCCATCGTCTCCTCAGAAACAGCTCCCCTTTTTCCAGTACCCGTGCGCGTAATACCCAGAACCTGAGGAGCTATGGCGTAAACCCAAGCACTCACCCAGCTGCCGGGGCATGTGGAAACGCGTGTAGACGCGGCTCCCAGACATAGCGTCCTTCGTGAGTGCGCTGGTCCACGGGGATGGCGGCGTGCACGGCCGCGAAGGCGCTGGGGAACTGCAGCGGCAGGCCCGCGGCCGCCAGGCGCGGCACGTCAGACATGGGTCGCCAGCTGCTGATGCATCCTCACGCGCACGACACCGCCCTCGAGAGAAGCTCCGAAAAGGAACGAACACGGGCACACGCTGCTACGAGCACTGTTGTTGAACGCCGGCGCGCGCTCTCGTCGCTGGAGCTGGGATGCACGGCCGGTGAAGACGACGAAGCCGGGCCCGCTCTCATAACAGCGGCCCCGGCGGACAGCAGCCGTCCGGTCTGGCGTCGTCCATTGAGCCGTAATCCTTGTCGAGCGAGTATCCTGAAGCTAACGCACGGGGTTGGTTGGCAGTACCGCGAAAGACGGTTCGCGACGATTGCGCGCACACGGAGAGAAAACGCACGTGCACCAAACGGCGGGCAGCAAATGAAGACGCCAAGGCGTTTCGGCCCGCGATGACACGGGCACGGGAACGAGAGTATGCGCTCGCTTCGCTCTCGCCGGGCGGTTCTTCCTCCTCTCCGGGGTCCGCCTCCTCACCGATGCTTTTTTCCTGCTGGATCGGCCGGCGTGCTTTTGCTCGGAGGCTGCTGCTTGCTTCTCGCGGAGAGGGGAGGAGATACCCTCCTCGTGTCTTTCGTCGGAGGGTGAGGAGGGGCCCTGCTCCTTTCTCTCGTCGCCTGTATGACTCTATCTTCGACGGCCATGTTGGGGGGCCTCACCGTGGCAACACATTTACCTGTGTGGCAGTCGAGTCATGGCACTTTGACGCTGCCACCTGCGAGAAATGGGCGCCCTCACTCAATGAGCTGACGGAGAGACAGCCGCCGCGAAATGCATTCCTCGTCGTACTATCAGAAGCGCCGTAGCGATCCGGTGGCGAGTGCTGCGAAAGCGGTGAGGACAAAGCAATTCGCTCTACCTCAGTGAAACGAGGGGAACGCATTTTCTTATGTATTGTGAGTAAAGTGGAAGCTGCTTTTCTATGTAACAATGCGAACCGATCAACAATGCAAGAAGCGTCCAAGGATTAGCGCTTTCGCTGGAACTAGCAAGCAGGTGCGTCCTTCTCTTTCTGGCAGGAATATATCGTGGCGCAAGGTTAGTAAAGCCTTCTCGGTGCCCCCAAAGTAAGGTCGGACCGTTTGCACTGCAACAAAGGGACGTCCACCTATGCTCACTTGGGAGCATACATGACATCTTGCTTGTACGATCGAAAATAGTTCCTCTCTGTTATCTCGCTCCCCATCCCCATTACTCCACACCGCAGTTCAAGTGTCAGCTACTGGGGACGTTTTGTTCACCTAGCGGGCCACCTGCGCTGTACATGTGGGTGTACATCGTCCCTGTCTAGACCACTGGGCTCCGGCCCAAAGACGTACAATTTGCACACTCCAGCTCAGCCTCAACAATACCCGCACACACAGTGCCCTATGACAATGCTTCCTTCGCCCCTTCTTCGTACCACCCGTGCGTCGCAAAAGTGACGAGCGTGGCGAAAAGCGTCACACAAACTCTTCACCGTCTACGACTGAAGCGCTGCAAAATCCCCTGGACAGTTCTCCCCCGGTGTCACGTGCGCGCCAGCGTGAGCGTTTCGACGCCTTTGGGCTAGAACGACCGAAATCTGTGGAACAACCAAGGGCGTGCGGAACCACGCCTTGCGGTCGTTCGCGCATTGTTGATGTGGGCCCGCGATCGCACTAACAGCTTAGAAGTGATGGCAAACAAAACAAAACAAAGATCGGCTCGGCCGCTCCCGAGGAGCGACCATCGCGGTGAGTGGCCTGGTGCGGCGGTGTAATTAAGTTTTCACGGGGTTTTCGAGAAGAGCGCGCTCGGGATCCCCGGGTGGAGGAGGACCACGCTGGCTGCTCGGCCGTCAGCCACACGATGGATGGCCGCTCGCGCGCGCGGCCGGTTGGGGGCTCGTGCACTGTGAACACAGCCGGGCCTGTTTCACTGCCTTTGCCCCGTCGGTTGATGCGCGAGCGGGCCCGCTGCGCTGCTGTAATTGAACGCCGCGCAATCCGGCGCGGGCACGACCGAGGATCCTCGGCCCTCTTTCTCGCGGGACCGGCTGCGGGGGGGCACGGCCCTTGCTCGCCTTCGGGCCTCCGCGAAGAACTGCACGCAGCGTCGATGCGGCCGTGGTGGAGCAGTCCGCTCTCGCTGCACCTCCTGGTGGGTGAACCTTGCGACACGAACGCGCCGCCGAGTCCGTGGGACGTCCAACGTTCGGGCGTCCTCCGCGTTCTTGTATGCCATAGCGCGGAAAATGTCATTAGGGTGTTTTCGACAATGGAGGACTACCGCACGGTAAGCTTGTTAAAATGCAGTTCCCTCATGGTCGGTGCCGTGCTGTCTTAGACTGAAAGACCTGTATCAGCCACGTCGAACCTTTCGTCACGCTACTGCGTGCACAGACCTAGTAGCGCACGTGTTTCCGACTGAAACAGACACGTGCTGACCACGACGGGATTGTATGGACGGGTTGCAAGACCTACAAGGTAGCTTTCCTGAAACGGGGCAGAAATCGTTTCGCTGGCGTGTGCGGCTAGAATAGTTGGTTCAGCTTCCGCGAAAGCCTGTGCTGCATTCTTCAAATAGCTCGCAGCACAATACAACGGAGCCTAACGCGCGTAAAAGCAATGGAAGGAATGTCTTCAGTAGCCAAGGGCATCAGTGCCAGCATGCCCTGTACCACCCCGCCCACACGCAGCACCTGACTGCGGTCCTGAGACTAGAGCGTATGCTCGCGGGCGGCCACGCTCAGGTGGATGCCGGCGCCATGATTTTTTTGAGGCTCTGCTTTTCTCCTGATCGCTTCTGCGCCGCTTCAGTACAGTTCCAATGTCAAGTTTCTGTTTTGCTGTACAAGCTTATTTACGACAAATTCCAGCAACAACAAGTTTCTGAAATTTATTTTTCGTTTGCTGTTTTTTTTTTCGGCAGCGTTTTTACGCGCAGCGATGTGTACAAAATGGGCACCGGCGTAAACAACGACAGATACCCATGAAAGCGCACAACGACTTCACGCGTTTGCAGCATGCTTTTCGTAACATATGAGCCCTCCTGCACACTTCGTGATCACTTCGTCTTCGGGCAACTGGTAGGCTCTGCAACAGTAGCCGTGTTTTGTAGCGATGCATGTAGCGATCACTTCAATATGATCCACGCATGGTAAATGTTAAGCGAGTGATTGACGTGCATATGCATTGGTCATCCGTGCCAATAGCACGATGCTGGCGATATCGCGGCAAAGCAATCACCGCGAATGATGAGGCCCTATCGGCGAAGCACAGTATGAAGTTCGCGTTTTCGCACTGAGTAGGTCGGGCAGCGACTACTGATACTTTCACGGAGCCTCGAAATTTAGAGTTGGGTCATCTCTCACACACCTTAGCATAGTAGCTTTGCTGCTAAGGGGATGAGATGCTGGTTTGAGTTCCTCTTGCAGAGACCTTGTTCCATTTTAATTAGGGCTAAATGAAGAAATGACTGAACTCTATGTTAGGGCACGCTAAGGCAATACGAGTGGACAAAAAAAATCACCACCCAAGCACTCCGTACAAGTGGTTAACCAGCAAAACTGAAATGTGCGGCCCCGGTGTTTAGCAGTGGGTTCAACCCGACACAGACGTCGCAACCAAAGCCAAAGTGCCGCTGGAGAAACTCTCGCTGAAAGCGGGCTTTCGCCCCGGCGAACGCGCTCCCGCAGTCATCACGTCGACGCTGTTCTGCCCGCAACGCCGCTTCTTCGGCGCGCCGTCGTTGCAAGCGTTTGACATCGCGAGCTAGCATCCGTGGCTTACCCATGTGGAAGCTCTCAGTCGAACCTGATGCGCCCGTGCTCGGCACCACGACTGCGGCGGGATGGACGACGTCACTCACGGGCCAGCGAATGGCACGCGCGCTTTGGTACGGCGCAGAGAACGACGTCACTGGACGGCGCAGCCAATGGAGACCGCTCGTGACACAGATGCCGAACGGTTTTTCGTTTCTCCTAGCCATATACAGCTTTCGCTGTAAAAAAAAAAAATAGTTCGCGAAATGCCTCGCTACAATACGCATCAAAATGTTGTAGTTTTGGCGCCTAAAAACCCAGGATTTCTTATTTAAAGTGCAACGGCGCGGTCTACTCAAACCATTTCATTTGACAAGTAAGTGGTCGACCACCTGTCTCTGTGCACACTTCGTGCAGTACGAGCATAACGTATTCCTAAATAGGAACGGCTCCCGCACTCGCCGCCTCTCCTGTCGCTTATGACAGCGTAACGTGCACTCCGAAGCATGTTCACACAGGGTCCGTTCGATTCACCTGCACCCCTTGAACCAGTTCACGAGGTGCCGCACCTTGTCATTCGTTTCAGAGGTGCAGGGATGGCACCCCCGGAACCACGTCGTTCGTTTCAAAAGGTGCAGCGCTGGTTCACGATTTTCCTGCACCCGCTCCGTTGAAGGTGCCGGCTTGGTGCAGGCGTGAGGGTGAGGGCAGCAGGAGACGCGCCATTGTGACGTAGGCGCCGTTTGAACTCCCTCGCCTTCGCAGATTGGCCATGTATGTGCCGTTCGCGACCTCTCAACCGCGCACAAAAGCGAGGCCTGCACCATGTCGGCACCTCTCCGTTCGTTTCTTGTGTCGCGCCGCGCTGCACCTACTGAACTGCAGCTGCACAATTTCAAAACTGTTCGTGTACCGCCGTGAACCGGTTCAGAGGGGTGCAGGTGAATCGAACAGACCCACAGTAAACACACGCACATAACACGCGCACACTCAACACTAGCCCGCATCCTCGAGCGGCCAAAATGCGGCCAGTCTCGCCTGTCTCGCTACTCAACAAGTTCAAGACTAGACATATATGTATGCCATCTATGGACAATTTATATAAATGTTGACACAGAAATTAAAGAATTATTTGTGCTTTTAAAGCACAAATGGACCACATGGACGCGATATTCTAACGACAGCGACAAGCGACATGGTAGGCATCCACGGTCGCACAGCCTCGTCGCGGAGTGGGGCAACCACATGTAAGCGACGCGAGAAGGCAAATAAATAAATAATAATAAATAAATAAATACTGGTAGCACTATATCATGGCCTCCAAGACTGGGGGCCCCATTAGCTACCGCGAGTGTTAGTTTCGGAGGTCACGGCCATATTTTTGTCGTTGTATAAATAAGCAGAATCATACACCGGTGAAAAATATTGGAAACGTGCCGAGAGGCCAACTTCTCACCTAATTGCATTAGAATAGAACGAATACATCGTCACTTCCATAAAAAACAAATGCCATGCAGCTAGTGGCTGATGGTGAGAATTTAAAATTATGGCAAATCACAGGAGTCAGTTAAATCGCGAGATTATTGAGACGCATTTAATACAGCCGTTGGGCGATCTGTGCGTCAGCGCAACCTCGGTAGCGCTGTCAAATCAAGAATTAGAATATCTCGCCGGGTTTTACGGCAATATTTCTGGCAACAGGGCACATGTACATGTTGATTGATATGTGTCGTTATAGCATGCAGAGTTATTCGCCTGGATGCTCTTTACTTTGAGTATATATTCACCTGCACCACCAATAAAATTTTAGTTGAAAGTCAGCGGCCTTACCTCTGCCAGTACTCCTTTATTTATTTTCAGTATATGCGTGGAAAAAAGAAAAGAAACTTTCATAACGGGTTACAACGCTTTCCGACGGTGTCGTTGCCTTTGGTTACAGCAACCACGTGGACCGCACAGCGCTCCTTGAGTCAGTCGCGCACGAAATAAAATATAACGCGCAAATTTATGTCGTTTAGTAGCTAAAATCTTCTGCCTTATTCCCCAACAAAATGTTATGCTGGAAGAATCGGCGCTAGTCCGTGTGTGCGTCAAGGTGTATACGCTGCATTAAAGTGGATCACGTTCAGGTCACCCTCTTTGCGTCACTTTATCACTGAGTTTTTAGGGGCGAAGCTCCTTAGGGTGTGGGTCGTTCCCTCCTCTGTAGTAGTGGTAGTAGTAGTAGTAGCAGTAATAGTAGTAGTAGTAGTAGTAGTATGTATGTATGTATGTATGTATGTATGTATGTATGTATGTATGTATGTATGTATGTATGTATGCAGCCACCTCGCGCCGCCGGGAGGCTCGACGCGCCGGGAGGCACGCGCTCAGGGCGAGCGCGAGCGCGTGCCTCCCGGCGCGCGAGCTCTCTCACTCTTCCATCTGCTGTCTTGTGTGAGAGAGAGACAGACAGACAGATGAACGCTCTACCAGCTGGCAAAGAAGAACGCGCCCTCACCCGCGAGAGGCAACGTTGACGCAGGCAGCGTCTTCTCGCGAGTTTCTTGATTGAGAAATACCGACTGCTCGCGCTGGAGAACCGTTCACCGGCCACCCATACATATATATATAGGCACTGGATCTTCACTTGCAATGAAGTGCCGGTGGGAGATTTGACTTGTGCGTAGTTGAACCATAAGGATTCGTAGCGTGCGCCTTAACTAAATTCATCCGGAACTCGGCACGATCTACGATGAACATCCGGAGCTTCGCCCACTCATCATCATTCACTCCGTGGATATGCTGTGAATTTTTTCTTGTGTCCGCGCGCCATTGCAATGCGGCAGATGCAAACAGAGTACATTTGTAGCTGTGCCAACGTGGTATCGACGAAATGGTTTGGGCTTGTCCGCCGCAGCTGGTTTTATGACGCTTGGCTGCTGATGCGAAGGACGTCGGTTCGATCCCGAACGCAGCGGTCGCATTTTCGATGGAGGCGAAAATGCCAGAGGCCCGTGTACTGTGCCTTGTAAGTGGACGTCAAAGAACCCCAGGTGGTCAAAATTTTCAGAGTTCTCCACTGAGCCGTCTCTCATAATTATATCGCGATCTTGGGACGCAAAACCCGAGCAATTATTGTTACAGTTGGTTTGAACTTGCATCCGGCTTCAACTCCACCCACGTCTCGCGTTTCTCCGCACCGCGAAAGGTCACACGCGTTCGAAATTTCCACGCTGCCGCCGCTTTGTATAAGTTGTTACGTCACAGGAACCCTGGAAGACGTGCGCGTGCGATCACGCTGTCACCGCGGAATACGAATCGAAGAGTTTTTGTTGCAACAGGACGCCGCCGATCCTTCCACAACACAACGCGTGCCCATCCATTCTTTATAACTGCGTCTCTGGGCTTTCACCGTCTCTTCCGCATTTACCGTGGCGACTGCATTTTCGGCACGGAGAAGAAGAGGCTACGGCGGATATGCAGGATATAAGGAGGAAAGGAACCACGGCGACTGTGACGCGGCTGCAGCTGGCCACAGGGAGTGCATGCGTGTAGCGTAAATACACGCAGAGAAGGTGCTCCGAGCGCGCGACCACAGCACTGTTGCTTCCATGCACGTATCATCTCCCCTTGAGGCTGCTTCGACCGATGCGCAGATAGAGGCGGCATGCCGGACGCATCATCTCACGCCGAGGGACAAGGCCGGCTTCTCTTGTTCGGCTTTGTGTTCGGCCAACGTAATGATGACGGATTCGCCGCCCTCCTCTTCACAAGCTTCGTGTGGACGCGACGTTCGCTGGGCCTCGGTAGTTTTGCCAGGCTGCGTACGTTGCACCGGCGTGAACAGCCAGCGATCAGGTTGACGCGCCGAGTCCTTCTTGGAACGTGCACCATGAACCACGGCGGAAACCTCCTCTTCGCAACGTCGTGGTCGAACGCGTGGATCTTCTTCCGAGTGGTTCTGTTGCATTGCAGGATCTGGGAAGGGGGGGGGGGGGGGCGGGGGGGGGGACAGCGTAGTGTATACGATGATGACAGCACCGCGAACCGATCTCGACTCCGTGTGTCCACTGCGCGGGCCCTCGAGATGTGTTATTTGGTTGTGTACACGCACAAAGGAGTCGACGTGTTCGTTTTGTGTCAGCGCATGCGCACCGTGAACGAGCGACGATTACTCTGAGCGAGGAATCGGGCGACGAGTCCGAAAGCAGCTTTACTTATCGCTCCATCCGTTCGTCTGAAAGTGGTAGCGCAATGTGCTGGGAAATCAGCGAACGTTGAGCTATTAAAAAACATCAGATGTAGAGGTCCATTGAAGCGTAAGTGCCGTAAAGGCAGGGCAACAGAGGAGAGCGAGGGGGAGAGGTCACTGAATGTTTTCCTATACCGAAACGATGCAGTGTTTGGGTGTACACAAACTCGAAAAGAGGTGTTCGCCCAAAGTTGATCGAAAGAGAAACGGTCTGCGGTGAATGATGTCCCACTGTCTGTTCCGGAACGTACGTTTATGCACTAAGATTTGTAGTGATGCGTAGGCAATAAACGGAAATTGTCACGCTACTTAAACTCCTATAGGAGTTTAAGAAGTTACGAGAACTGTATACAGTTCTCGTAATTTGAAGATGTTCTGAGGTCCAAGCGGTTTCGATTATTCCGGAAAGTGTCGAGCTCGACGTACGTCTTATATATACCAAGACGCTGAGAGGACACTGCGAGCAAACGGAAAAAAATTTAACATCTACGTATAGAGCGGGAAACGGACAAGGCGACACGGATGTGGCTGATGTCCAAAAGGACAGAAAGTTAAGCGAGTTGGTAACAGTCCATAGTCAAAAGAAGAGGCGTGCAAAACACTCTGTGTCCGTGTCTTGCACGCCTCTTCTTTTGACTATGGCTGATGTCGGCAGCCACACTTTTATCGCTTTCCCTACGTAAGCTCCGTTTCTTAGCACTCTCCCATAGTATATGGGTATTTACGCCGTTACCCAAGCTTCGTGACCTCAATGTGTGCTTGATACTTGCACCTGAAATTCAAAATTAGTAGATGTATGGACAAGAGACGATTTCTTGAGTAAAGGGGCCGCAGAAAGAAAGAGATAACGTAAACAAAAAATCACGACGTGGATAAGAACAAGCGGTGGGCACAAGTTTGGCGCCAATGTACAAGCAATAATTCTGGCGGGACGCCTCTTTTGGAAGTGGAGTTATACAAAAAAGTAGACAGTCGCTGTTATAACGAACGGCTCCGTTTATTGTAGCCAAGCTGTATATATATAGCCATGTTCTGGCCAAAAGAGCGCGGCGTACAGACGTGGTGTCTAAGAAGAAATTGCGTCGACGACACTGAATCCGAGAGTGATGTATACGTTGAGGAGCGAGAAAAGATGTCAGGTTTGTTCGCGTCAATGGTGGTGGTAGTGATTATGATAAGGAAAAGACGCTTATTTCTGCAGCCCAAATTGGGAGCACGGCGCAGCGTCTTGGGGAGGGGATAATGGGAAATAAAGAGGACAGAAAGGTAATGAAGGATGTCAAGGCTCGTTCAGCGTGGCCGAAGAAAGCAGGCGGAAAGGAGATGGGCGGGAGGCCGACCCGGACTCAGCGGTAGGCTGCGATGCCCGTCTCATCTAGGAAGTCTACCAGACTCTGCAGCGCTGGTAGATGAGGGCGAGACGGGAACAGCAAGTGGTGAAGTGTGGTGGCTGGAAGTCCCTACCTCCGGTAGGCTGTGATGACCCTCGAACGTTCCTGTGCAAGTCCGGGACGCGTACCATGTTCGCGTGCCATGCATGCGTGGCGTATAGCTCGATCCACTCTCACACCGAATCACGCGCGCCCGTTTTCGGCGGTCATTCTCGGTTCGACGTTAGTCATGTTCAACGAGCGGTCGTGGTACGCCCAAGGAGCAACGAGCTTACGAGGAGAGACGCTGAGAGCAGCGACAAAGAACTGATCCGAGACGCCAAGTGCAACCGACGAGACAACGACGATGCTCCCGGTCGTTTCGTATAGTGCAAACGCAGAGTTTCTCGGAAAGGCTTTCTTCCGAAAAGGAAGCCTTGGGGAGGAGAGGAGGTATTTAACTGCTCAGAACATGAACTACGATTACGTCACTGATGGAAAGATTGAGCATTGTATTAATTGAAATGATCCCTCTTGGTCTGAGTAAACTCGGGTTCGTATTTTTATTTTCTGACGCAAAGTCGCGAAATGACCTTCGGTAACCCAAGCGGAAAACACATGAAGCTGCGCAAGAGTGCGGTCACGTGAGCTTCTACAAGTATACGCGGATCCTGGTCGTTTTATTGGCGTTCAAATACGGCACACTTTTTGATATTAAAGGCTTTTTTTTTAGGGGCGAAGCTCCTGAAGCCGTGGGTCTGTCCCTCCTAGCTCGTCGTGGTAAGTGACCACTCGATGGCTCGCGCCGCCGGGAGGCTCGCGCTCGCGCTCGGCGCGTGCCGCCCGGCGCGCTACCTCTCTCACTCTTCCATCTGCTGTCTTGTGTGAGAGAGAGACAGAGAGAGCGAAAGGCGCGCGTTGACTATGGAAACGCTCTTTCTTCGATGAACGCTCCACCTGCTCGCAAAGAAGAAGAACGTGCCCTCACCCGCGAGAGACAAGCTTGACGCAGGCAGCGTCTTCTAGCGAGCTTCTTGATTGAAAAATACCGACTGCTCGCGCTGGGGAACCGTTCACCGGCCACCCATATATATATATAGGCACTGGATCTTGACTTGCAATGAAGTGCCGGTAGGAGATTTCACTTGTGCGTAGTTGAACCATATGGATTCGTAGCGTGCGCGTTAACTAAATTAATCCGGAACTCGGCACGATCTACGATGAACGTCCGGAGCTTTGCCCACTCATCATGATTCACTCCGTGGATATGCTGTAATGAACCCGGGCACCCTAGGGGGCCCGGGTTCCTCCCGAAAATTTGGTTGGGGGTAGTATTGATAACATATTGCAGTGCTAATAACATGAGATTTAAGCCTATTAACAAAGTTGCATTTAAAAAGTCACTTAATTATTGTACATAGTGCGATTTTTACCGAAAATAATGAAAAGACATGCTTTTCTCAAATAGTCACGGCGTCGAGCAAGTGGGCCCTCCCCGAAAAAAATTCCTGCCTACGAGCGTGCGTGGTATGGTAATATTACTGTGTAACGTTTTAGTGTCTGCACAATATGTCTCTGGTAGCACACAGCTTATTTATTTATTTATTTATTTATTAATAAATAAATAAATAAATAAATAAATAAATAAATAAATAAATAAATAAATAAATAAATAAATGTATTGAACATGTAATAGTGACACAGGGCATCGTTCGTTACAACTGTCTTCCTGATCCGGATTACATATATACTCAAAAATATATATCAGCCTATAACGGTAGAACAAGGACTTTTTCGTTTTTGCCACTTCTATGCCCGGGAAACAATAGCACAATGGAAGAATTTGCCGAACGAGCTGCATAAAACGTTTCTGATAGCCACTTTGCTCATTGCACAAACCACAGCGTCGCTCATCAAGAACAGGCTGCCTATTAATTTTTTAAAAGCCTGTTTTTTTCTTACGGCATTACCGGGCCGCCTTTAGAATTAATTCGTAGCTATTTAACAGACAGATCATATAGAGTCCAAGTTGATGGTGTTCTTTCTTCATCAAAAATTATAAATATAGGTGTTCCTCAAGGATCAATACTTGGGCCGCTTTTATTTCTCATATTCATCACTGATTTGCCGCAAATATTAACACATACGCATTGTGTTCTTTATGCTGATGACACCACCATTTTCACATCCGATTTTCACATCCGATGTTGTTTGAAACCTCATGAAGACTTGTTTCTTTTCCAGACATATTGTTGCGATTTTTTTTTTTTTTGTTCAGTCTGTCGCCGGGCAGATCGAGTCCTTCCAGTCACTTATGTTTTTTCCCCCACGTAATGACTCCATGGTGATGTAGGTAGTCTGTAAAAAAATAATTAAAAGGAAAATTTTGTTGTCTAATCTTTTAAAGGCCTCAAGATTTTGTGTATCGTTGCATTAGAGGAGGAATCGGCGACAGTATCAGATGTTCATTGTTCGCACCGCCCAGGGTGAGTGAGTCGCGTGTGACGTTCTAGATGGGACAACTACAGTAGCTTTCCATCGGAGAAACATATTCGGCCAGTTCGGCGGCTGCCTTGACGGGGGGCGATCGGTGTTCCGGAAAGGGTGTACGGCTGAGCTGCGGACCCCGTCGCCTCGTTTGTGTACAAAGACGTTACAAAAATACCGGTTTTGGTGCGCCAGGTTCACGGGCAATCCGAGGCGGCTCCGCCGGGCAGATCGAGTGCCGCATATTCTCGCGTAAAAGCCGCGCCGCTCTCGGCGCGCCTTCAACAGATGCGTTATCGCCACGAGATGTGTAGGCTTTGCGTATTGGTTTTTGAACAGCTCGTCACAAGGGGCACTCTCACAGCATGCAGACGCGGCTCGTAAAATGTGTTGCGATTTAAGAAAAAAAAAAGACAGACAACGGCAAAAGAATAAATAAGCCATTGCGAGTACAACACAAACGCTACACAACAGAAAATTCTCGATAAAATCCACATTGGGCGCATTTTCCCGAACATTATAGAGTTCTGCTAAGTCACCCAGAGAATCGTACCCCAGGTATGTCTATAATTTTTGTAAGCTGCAGTGAGATGGCTTTCATTTTTCTTCTTTTTTGCATAATGCTATAGTTCTGGAATAATCTGGCCATTAAATATGTCACAATGGGGGTCACTTCCGTAACTGAGCTCACATAAAGTTCTTTATCGTGCTACCTTGCAATGCGCATTGTGCGAGCATTTTCGCCTTTCGCCCCCACGGGGCTATCGCTAGTCGAACCCGGGACGTCGAGCTTCATGAGGCAGAAGCTTAACCACTGGGCTAACTAATGCCTCTCTGTATCACCAACCATGACGAATTCACTCACAAATTAGAGGTTTCATGGTGGGGGTGTAATTGATCTTTGCGAACACGCCCCACATTTATACATGTCCGTATAATGACTTACGTTAATGCACAAGAAGTGCTAATTCCTGTATTTATTCCTGCGCTCTCTTATAAGGTGTGAAAGTCCAGCCTATCGCTAGATGATTTTGCTCTGCCTTCGTGTTTCTTAGTGAAACTTACCTTGCGCTAGTTTGCGTGCGCTGAAAAGTTTTTTTTTTTTCTTGCTTGACCGTTTGTATCTATCTCAAGTATTTACTGCTCCCTATTCCCGGGACCCAGCGCAACGCCCTAGTTTTCTTCTGGGAACACAAGCAAAAAACAAAGTGGAGACGTTTCAGGCGCACAGAAGGCAACGGTAAAGAAATAAGGTATCCCACGTTTTGTTTGTGTGTTTATTTCTCCCTCTCGCTTCTCACTTTCATAGTGTGGGCGAAACGGATGGTTTCATATAAGTTGAGTCATGCCACAGTCTGATTTCTTGATTCTCGGCTCCCAGATTGATGCGAGTGCTTATACGAAGGTGTAACCTTCCGCACATAGCTGTACTCACACTGAAAACGCACGTGCGACAAATGGATGCGTATCACCAGTGTTTCCTTTTTTTATTTTGCGTCGTTCCTCTTTTTTGTTCCTCTTAATCTTTAGCATTATCATTTCATCGACGATGGGGTGAGGCTGAGTATCGATGAGCAAGAAGAGAAACCGAGAACTTGCATTTCGGAGAAATTCGACAGAATCCACGACTACAAAGAAGCGGACATGCAGTCACGAAAAAGTAATGCACACATGACAAAAGACGAACGAACAGACATACGGACGGATAGATAGATAGATAGATAGATAGATAGATAGATAGATAGATAGATAGATAGATAGATAGATAGATAGATAGATAGATAGATAGATAGATAGATAGATCACCTTCTCAACCTCCGACCTTGCCGCTTTTTTTACCCATTATGGACAAATACAGGAATATATGAGTGAGTGCATAGCGCTTAAAATATTAGTGTGCACTACTGATTGAATGTTCAGGGGATTTACAAAGCACCCTAGCACCCCCGAGGAGGTTGCCCAGGTCCCCGCAAAGTTATTGTGTTTAGACCAGACCCCCAAGTCATAACTTTGTGCCGCCCCCTTCCCCAAATTGAAATTCTGGATAAATGCCTGGAGTATCCGCTTCCTTTGCCGACCTGCGCACAAAGCTGATGGTACATGAACTGAGTATAGATACCAGTCGGGATGGAATGACCTCGAAGGCATGACGACTGCCGCATCATGGCGATGGATTGAATGATGCTGATGGAGCGACGATGAACGAGGAGGAAGAAGCGGCAGCGGCAGATTAACCATGCCATCTTTAGTTGGCTACATCCCCCTGTAGCCATACCCTCCTCAAGCCAGCCGACTCTGTGATCTCATCTCTCAAAACAATCTCATCATATCGCTCAGTCATTTCATAAATTAACATGTCACTGGGGAAGAGCTATTTCAGGCTATATATATGGTTTAAAACTGAATGCTTCAATCTGAAATGAAAGAAACGTGTGTGCCCCGTGGTTTCAATTTTCTTCTTCTTTTTTCTTCGTTGCAAGCCCATGGCTGCCTATCCAGAGCTCTGCATTATTTCACCAACATTTGTTTAATTCGACTTCTCGACGTTCACTCGGTCACTGTTATAGACGACCGGTTGGTTGTTGTACGCGAAGAACAAAGAGACTTGCAGTGGCCCAAGTTATGTCTAGGGCAAGTGGCCGATGATATGTTAACGTTATAGAATGGTTCGCCTATGCAAATGAAAACTCCGGGGAAGGCGTAAGACACTGTGCTTGTGGCGTGCATGATTAAGTCAGGAAGTTGATGTCATAGCTGAGTGCATGGAATGCCATGGTGATGCCATTGTCATCAGCACACTTAGATATATCTGGGGGAGATATTCGTCCTGCTGTTGCCGTGGAGTTTGATGATGACATGTATGATGATGACCATAAATATTACCTCGGAGTTAACCTGTCATCTGATCCTCTTCGTGTGTTAATCTCAACTATCTATTGGAGAACTACGGGAGAGGTCTTTGCCCTAAAGACAGCCGGTGTATACATGACGATGATGATGGTCTGCCTGTCACAAAGTAGCGCTCAAATCGTCAAGAAGCACGGCATCGTATTGGAGACACCGCACCGTTAACTCCGTGGAGAGAAACGGCGCGCCCAGCGAAAGCCGCAACACGTCCAGCGTTACGTAACCAACGGCTGGCCGAAACCCGCACGGCACGATTCTGGCATTTTCCCAAAAGTTCCAGAGTGCGGAAGCTATAGAGAGAGAGGAGGGAGCGAGGGAGTACACACCAACGCTAACCGCGATCGTCGAGGGAAGAAGACTGATCAGTTGCGACAGAAGCAAAGAGTCTAATGAGAGACTTCCCTCAACTTTGTCCGTGCTGAGATCAGGTGACCCGCACCGAATTGTCCGGAATGCTAGCCGAAGACGGTTTAAGAGAACGACCACCAGCAATTGTTAGGTGTTAATCGTGAATGAGTTGTCAATGGGACGCAGCTGTGAACCAAGAAGGAGGAAGTTGAACGAAGCTGCTCCACGGACCAACCATCGAGATGGACCATCAGCAAGCCACATGTTGACGGGACCCTCAGAGTTGCCCGAAGTGAATAGAATGTTTTCTTTTTTTTCTCATTCTGCAAATTTATTGCATGGGGTTGTGCATTTCGTGTTAGATAATTGCTTCCATGCTGCATTGTGACCCCATATGTATTGATTTGCATTGTGACTATAGTCGTGCTTGTGTATGATTGTGTAACTGCTGTTTTATTGAGAATATATTTTCTTTGTTTTGGTAACTCTTGGCTTCGACTTGGTCTTTGGGTTTGAACCACTGTTCACCAAGGTGTAGCGTTCGGCTAGTTCGTTCAACATTATTCAAAGTTTCGCAGCACAAAAGGCACACGGACGAACAGCGGTCTGCTCGTCCGTGTGCTCGTCCGTGTGCTTTTTGTGCCGAGAAGCTTCGAACCACTGTTGGCGTTTTACTAGTGCACCAAAATGACCTCTCTTGTTTCTTCCCTCTAATCAGAGTTTTCTTTGTGTGATATTTGATTACGCGTACAGATTGTTGTTGTGTTCGCATATTTTCTTCCGTTGGACACCTACTAGCCTTCAAGTGTAACCAGTGTTGTGAATTTACATGAAATGTAGCTTAAATCATAAGCAACCTCAATAATGTCTTCAGTGTATAGATGTGTTGACACAAAAGCTAATTGCCGAAGCTTCCATGGTGTCCTTTTCGGGGAACTGATACGCCTGTTCTCGGAATCTTTCCCGACGATGGCCTCCCGTGCCTCTATAGCTCGTGATCGGCGAAAATGTCTTTCCATATCCACATGTTCACTGTGCAGCTCAAATTGTCCGGCTTTCCTGTCACCGAAAGGTGTGTGTGTGTGTGTGTGTGTGTGTGTGTGTGTGTGTGCGTGAGAGAGAGAGAGAGAGAGAGAGAGAGAGAGAGAGAGCGGGCATACGTGTTCCCAATTCTGATCGCGCGATCTTTAGCACCTTCCGGTCAAGTTACATCGTTCTCCTTCAAGCAACACCCTCGAAAAACCAACGCTATTATACCACTGAAAAAGCAGTAAGCCGAGAGTCTCGCTCGCTTGCAAGCAAGCTGGTATATAAAGACGAGGCTATATACACAGAAAACAAGAAGTAGCAGCGTCGCAACAAGAAGAACGTCTCGCATGCTGCAGTGGCGGCGCGGCCACTTCTTCATTTGGCGTCCGCGCCGGGTTGGATGGCCCGAGTGACAGGCCGTCATGCGCGAGGCGCCTTCGCGCGGACCCCGAACAGGTTCGCCGAATTCCTCCGTCACAAAGCCTCGCACGCGCGATGATGAAATCGTGAGCCGAGGGCCAGCCCCGTCATCCCCGCTGTGAGCTCTTCGTGCGAGGGCTGCCACAGGCGAGCTGGGGTCAGCGAGCGAGCATCTATCTCGGAGTGTGGCTGAAGAAGAGTGCGGGATACACACAACGCGATATACATCGAACGCCCTTGATGTATACACATTGCTTTGAGGCCCCTGTGTACTGTGCGATGTCAGTGCACGTTAAAGAAACCCAGGTGGTCGAAGTTACCAGAGCCCTCCACTACGGCGCCTCTCATAATCATATCGCGGTTTTAATTGAAATGGAAGACCCCAAAAATTTATGAAGTATATATGTTATCAGATTTCGGAAGAGCTCTGTGCCGTGCTAGTACGTGAGAAGTGTAAAATTGACTCATTTACATGGAAGGAAGGAAACAGTAGAGAGGGGCAGACAAGGAGGTTAACCAGTGTAGGACAACTGGTATGCTACACTGCGCAAGGAGAAATGGATGGGGGAGATTGAAAGTTGTGGGAAAAGAGGGAGAGAGAGAGAGAGTGAAAGGAAGCACATATAGCACATTGTCACAGCTAGTGGCTCCTGCATATGGTATGCTACATTACTCTTCTAGTCGCTTGTGCAGGTCTGTTATCTTCAAGCACTTCAACAGCGCCTTTGTCGCCTTCAGTTGTGATGGCTTGTGTGGTCGACATTCCAGAATGGCATCAACCGACATCGACCGAGCAAGTGCGGACTCCAGTGATTGCCTCTGCATGTTATATCGAGGACAGTCGCGCAAGATGTGCTGCAGCGTCTCTTCGCGACGGCAGGTGTCACAAAGAACGCTGTCGGCCATTCCGATCTAAAAAGAATAAAAGCCACTCTTAGCCACAAGCAATAAAGCAGGGTGGCCTCTGCTCGGCGGAGTCCACTTGTATTTACTTGGGAATTAGTTGTACTTATATACTATGGCGCAACGAGCGTTGTGGCGGCAGGGGGCGTACAAAGCTACAAGGAAAAGTAATATACAGCGTTAAAAGAAAACAAAGGAATGTGATCCTGTGGCTACCAGACGAGGATGTGTTACGGTTATCGTCTGAGCTTGAACGGTGGATATATAACCACGGGATGGACATAAATGAGCGGAACCAGATAGTTAACAGTTTTCAATTCAGTAGGAAAAGAAGACCTAATTAACACGTGTTAATAAGGCTGACACATGGCCTTTTAGCTACCGTGCGGTAGCTAAAACGTGCGTAGTGCGATAAGGAACTGGAAGGAAAGAAAACGCCAAACATTGTGCTATCGTATTGCTGAATTGGCAGAGCGTCAGACGCGTTATCAGTGTCCAAGGAAGGCTAGGTCCACTCCCTACTATGGAGTCTTTATATCCCCCTTGGTCCCTATACAGGTGGCGTGTTCTTTGTCTTATCGTTCACGTTCAATTCCCTTCCATTTATATTGCAATTACAACATCACATTTTTAACTGATCTGCCCATATGTCTGCAACCCGACACGACTTTACAGTGAGCATGAAACTTCCTGTTTCGTGTTTTTCAACTTTCTGCTTGCAATGACATCCTCTTAAGTGCAAGAGACGTACCAGTTCTCAAATATGCTCGAACATTCCTTACACCTGGAAGTAGTGGAAGTAATTTTTACTGTGCGTATTCAAGGACATGCGAGACGGCTCCGGAATTCCTTTTGACCGCGTGGTGTTTTCTCACGAGCACATAATGCACGTTCGTTGTGTGTTTCCGCTTACACAGAACCATGGTGGGCTCAGAACTCAGCTGCGCTGCAGGGAGTCGAACCATCGACGTTGGCGCTCAGTGGTGCAGGGGCATAGTTAGCATAGCTGCTCAACCGCTCCTGCGGACCCAACGCACCGCCGGTCTCGCACATACTTTCGCAAGCCAAAGGGCCAAAAGAATCGCTGAAGGCGGTAAAGGTCAAAGCTACTTTATGACAAATAGCCTCCTCGTTTAGAGAGCTATTTGTTGTAGAGCCACTTTAGGCACGTCGTGTCGGGTACAGGGTATGCGAGCGAAAAATGACGAACAGGGTCGTTTTCTTTCCGGGGGACAACATACATGGAACTCCGCAGATTTCTTACAGGTAGTGTTAAGCAAACAGCCAACGTAGTCAGGAGAAGCAAGCTCGAGTCGTCCTACCGCAGAGGTCGTCAAAGGGAACGGGGCAGGCGCTGGACCACAGAAGAACAGAGAAGACCGAGAGTGCTCTCTGTTTAGCAACCAACCGCAACAGTGAAAAACGGGCTTCCTTTCTGCTTCACCGACACTATAGTACGAGTCCTCTCGTTCCATTTTCCCGTACCGCGCATGGCTTCCACGTCGCCTTTCCACTAGCTTAGGTGTATCCACGCTGAGGACAAGCGCGCTCTCTCTCTCTCTTTTCTTCTCTGCGGCCGGAGGCGTACGTACAAACGAACGATGCCGACAAAGGTGGGACCGACAGGTACCTAGCGATTGCCCGCTCTCATTCATCTTCCGCGCGCCCGGACCACTATAGTCGTCGAATCAGCTCGTGTATCAGTCCGTCCGTACTCCTCGACTTCGACTGCGGGGCTGCCTGTGGCGACACTTACAAACTACTCGCACCCATTGGGTCGATATCCCTCTCGAAGATGAAGCGCGGCATTAGTGAGACGATCTAGCCTCCAGGCGACACAAAGAAAAACAAGTCTGAGAAGAGAGAACCACTGCTTTGCCGGAGGAGAGCTGTTGACTGCAAGCGGACAAAGCGACGGCCTTGAAACTGTGTGCCGACCTTGCTTCACGGAAGAAGGGACGTCTCTTGAGGCCGCGGCACTTGTGGAGGCGCCGTTTCGAGAGGACGTCGGGGGCCATCGCGCGCGGGGACAACACTCGCGCGAGCCGGGATTGATGATCACCGGAGGGCCCAAGCGCGGACCCGAAAGCATCTCTTTTGCTGCTTTCCATTTTGCTTCTGGTCCAGCCGGGAGCAACCTTTCAGTGAGCTGTAGCTGTCGCTTTCCGGCCCCGCCGAGCTTCTCTTTGTCTAAACGTGCGCGCACGAAGAAGCAGGAGCAAACGAGAGTGTCGCCGCGCGTACAACGTCGCTAGCGCGAAAGGAATCCTTGGGCGTTGGCTGCCGGAGGGCGCAGAGTCCAAGGGGGCGCTCTTGTGCAGGCGACGCAGCGGGTCGCTTGAGTCCCCGCCGTCCCCGCGAAAGAGATTTCGCCGACGGATTTACGCTGCCGGCAAAAAGGTTCTCCTTTCCTTTGTTTCCACGTCACCGATGACGCGAACATCTCGGGGAGCTACCCGCGTAAGAAAGGCGCAACGCCCTCGGCGTGACTGCTCCTTAGCCAAAGTATCCATGCCGGCAGGCGCTTCAGGCACGTGTCCAGTCATGCATGACAGGACCACAGCATCGTGAGCGACTCTCTCCTCTTTTTGTGTCTGTGGACATTGTGTACTATGTGATGCGGGCTTGGAGGATCAAGCGACCGGCAATGCTTTCCGTTGAAGTTCAAGGTTTGACGGAAGCCCAACTAGTAAGGATATGACATAAGCGATAGATACAATGTCGACTAAAGTAGACTTATCTTCTTTCTTTCTTTCTTTCTTTCTTTCTTTCTTTCTTTCTTTCTTTCTTTCTTTCTTTCTTTCTTTCTTTCTTTCTTTCTTTCTTTCTTTCTTTCTTTCTTTCTTTTAGTGCTTGTGCTTCCGAGCATATGCGTGTCCCCGTGTACACGGCGACCGCGTAGGAGACTCACTGTCTTGAAGCCACGATTTTGGTATTGATGTGTTGTATGTCTCCATCTATTTAATAGCTCAGGTGCCAAGCCTATCTGCTCCGGAGAAGTCGGACTATCGTTTTCACGGTGCACCGCAAGCACGCACGAAGCGTTTGCTGACGAGCTGAGGATAGTAGCTTCCAGGGGTCGGTCAGAAACTCACCCACTGTCTGTACGCTTGATTAACGAACCGGCTACGGTGGGACACAGGATGAGCAAGAAAACAAGAGCAACAATTATCTCGTTTGCAGTGTTACTTGTATAGCGACAACTGTACGTTAATTGATTTCTAACTAAACATGGCTGAGACTGCCTTGTACATGAGTGCATACGTTTTCTCTTTCGTTTTTGCTCGTACGCGAACGTTAGTGCTCCACCGGGTGAAGCAAAGAAACGAACTTTTTAGATCGAGAGTCGGTAACCATAGGCACTTATCCTGGTTCAGTCACCATTTAGCCGTCGTAACTATATTATCGGATGAATGATCTGAGCATGAGTCCCTATAACTGAGCAACGCTAAGTGGAAGTGCAGGATTTTATTGCGGTCTTTGAAACGGGCGTTGTCTACTCGGTCTGCTGGACTGCGGCGTAAAGCAACTGAGCCAGAGCTGAAAGCGAAACACAAAAACACGCCTTCACCGTCCAAAGCGACACAGACGCCGCGCGTCCATCCTTGCGTGACTTCGCGACGGTGCAGGGAATGCACAGAAATAAACAAAAGCTGTTCGAATGACTAGGATTACAGATCAGGTCATATGGCAGATAGAAGGAAAATTTATTAATTTTTTTTAACAAAAGGTGCCGGCGACGTTCCATCGCCCAGCCGTCGTGAGGGCCAACGAAAAAATCAAGGCAGCACACAATGTTTTCGGTGTTGTCTCCTAGTTCGCAAACACAGTGCGTGTACGCTCTCTCCCTTCCTTCTTCTCTCAGAGAGAGAGAGAGAGAGAGAGGGATAGTGAGTGCTGATTGAGGCAGGCGCGTTGGTGGTAGCGCGTACACCACGGACACGTGTCCACTCGGTAATAGAGCGCTGCCAACGCAACTGAACGCAACACCTTCGATGGCTGCATCCAGGAAGCCGGGACAAACAGACAGTAGGTGAACAAGAAAAAAAAAAGCCGAAATTAAAGCGGTGCCCCTGTTGTGTACTAGCTGTATCCGTAGCCCTATAAGACATAGCGAGAGAGAGAGAAGTCCCGGTGATATAAATAAGGCTCAATAGAATTACCCAGAAGGAGGGCACGGATCTCCGGGGCGTATAGGGGAGGGTGAGAGACACGGCGCCCCTCAATCGGTGCCGAACCAGGAGGAAAGACCACGCAGTCTGCGTGCATCTCAAGAGAGTGGGGGGGTTGCGCAGAGGAAACGAGGGGGGGAACCCCCCATAATTACGGCTGGCCTGTCATTAGGGAGACGAGGGGATAACTGCTATCGAGCAGCCGCCGAAAAATAACACGTACACCGCGAGGTGACAGCTCCGAGATGGCTGGCTGGCCCTTCTTCCGCTGGCCGCGGCAGCTTTCGCTCCTCCGGTACGAAGCCGTTGCCATCGGACCGTGGGCTTCGGCAGGGCGCCCCCTCGTGGTACCGCCTACAAGCGGCCCTTCTTGTTTGCGTCTTCTTATTTCTTTTCTTTACTCCAGTTCTCTTCGCAACATCGCTTGGTTCTCTTCCTGAGACGCACGTCATGGCTCCCACCGGTGTTGTTCCGACGCTCAACCTCAGTCGGGCGAAGAAGGCGCTGATCAAGCGCGAACAAAGGAAGCGCTGAACGAGGCTTAAGGTGCCTGTTTGCCCGTGCGTGCCATTGTTGAGGTGGACGCGGTTGTTTGGAAAAATGCTGCGGTCTGCCGTTATGAGCGAATAGAATTGTAGGACGGTCGATCTCAGATAAGGCTGGTTGGCGTGGCAATATAATAAATCATCGCGCGTCCCAAGAGCCGTCGCTGTATGATTTGGTTTATGGCAGTGGAGGTTTTTCATAAAGGAAAAGCGCCAGCAGGGAGGATTGCTAAATTCAAAACTGGTGGCTCGTGCTTCCACAGTCCCTACACCTCCCCCCTTACCCTCTTTGCAGTACAGCATTGCAGCATTGCGGGCGTCACCCTTCTCGCCGTGCGCTGACCACCAAAAAACATGGCGCGCGTTTCGTCACCGACGCCGCGCATGCGCAGACTACCCTCAAGAAAAAAGTCCATTATCGTAGTAGGAGGGATACCGGAAACGCCGATTCATGGGATCTTTAATTTCACTCCATTATGGCGGCTCCACGGAAGACTAGTCAGACGCAATTGGAATGGTCTTCAAGGATACGCATGGTCATTGTGGTGCGTTCGTGGACAACATCGGGCACTGAAATATGGCAACAGAGCACATTCTGATACACTGAGCAGACATATCAGTGCATCTGCAATTTGACATGTCGTCATGGAGTCTGCGGGCTCCACAAATGTCAACTATTCACGCGGTGGACGAGTGGCTATTACATTCGTGTGTTGGGAATGAGGTTGCAGGTTTTCATTGCATGCAGAATGGTGCGGAAATAGGGCCCGTACTAAAAAAAATTGTTCTACGCTAAGAATGCTCGTAAAAGAATATGTCAGCCAGTCGCGATGCTGGATATATTTCAGTTCACCAATGGGGAAATCACTTACAAAAGAAAAGTTTTGCGAGTTCGGCACGTGTACACGCTGGCGGTCCAGAAATATAGGTTCGTGTTGGATAGCCATAGTCAGCTAGAATTTTAATCAGTAGTCCGTTGTGGTCTAAGTCCTACATTGACTCTGGTTGCGCTGCTTTGAAACGTTTGATAGTACCGACAACTTTGAAACGTTTGATAGTACCGGGCATCGTGGACGGACGACATGGCGGGCCCATTAAACAGCTCTGCTCTTAATACAGATGGCACCTGAAGGAGAGAGGTCCGATATGCTTAACGGCGACATCAAATGGCGAATTCGGTTCCTCTCAGCCGTATCCTGTTTAGTGTAAAAAAAAAAGCGACAGGTAAAAACACAGGTCGAACTAAAGAAAAGAAAAAGCAGCGCTGCAAGGGTTCCGCGCAACCGGCAGCTCTTATAGGGAGTTGAAAACATCGCCGCGGAAATGAATTCTCCGCAGGAAAAAAAAAAAAAAAAAAGCAGATCACAGTGATCGCGCGATCTTCAGGTCTGTCCGAAGGAGAAGCCATTTTGAACGGATGCGTTCCTCCCACTCACCGTCACCCCATAAAGGGCGGCTGCCGGAATGGCACCGTTTTTCACGCAGACGCAGCGCGGCGGGAAACCTTCGATGTCGGTCGCCTAAGGTGAGAGGCCACGCTGTCATGGCTGCCGCCCCCCTGAGGCTCATCGAACGGTTCTGCTCGCGCGTCGTTCGCTTCTCGTCACTAGCTTGTCTCATAAAATCCTAGCAGCTAAACTGGGTGGTAAATTGAGGCCATGTTTTCCGAGATATGGCGCGCGTCGGCCTCTCATCTCGGAGGCCGACACCGTTCGTTCCTGTAAGGTTCAGCTGTTGACATGAAAATTTTGCATGGTTGCTCATTTTTTTATAAAGACGCTGTCGTGGTTCCTTATTGGCTGCGCATATGGCAACAGCTATGTAAAAGCTTATGGAAACATATGATTCCTACCTCTAAGCCACGCAAACTTATAATACATTGAGCTGTTTTCATCTTGACTGGCGGCTGAGCCACATTCTAGTTGATATTGTCGAATGCTGAAATTGACAAAGGGATTTGTTGATTTTAACGGTGGGACGAAGGCCTCCGAAAATCTCCAACCTGTCCTTTCCTGCACCGAAACTTCTACCAATCTCGCTCATTCACGGGTGATGGACATGCCTGCCTGTGGACCCAAAGGAGGCGGGTTCATAGCCGGCCGCGGCGGTCGCATTTTTGATGGAGGTGGGAATGCCAGAGGCCCGTGTACTGTGCGTTGTCAGTGCACGTTAAAGTACAGGTGATCAAAACTTCCGGATACTCCTACCCCAGTGGCATAGGCAGGCATCGGCTGAGCGGGCTTTAGATCTATCTATCTATCTATCTATCTATCTATCTATCTATCTATCTATCTATCTATCTATCTATCTATCTATCTATCTATCTATCTATCTATCTATCTATCTATCTGTCTGTCTATCTGTCTAGTCTGTCTGTCTGTCTGTCTGTCTGTCTAAACGTAATGTACATTAAGGAAGTTGCAGCTCGGACTCCCCCTTGCCCTTCTGCCGCCTTTCGAGCCCCCACGAGAAAAATTTCTGGCTACGCCACTGACTCCCATATTACGGTGTGCATCATAACCATATCGCGGTTTTGGCACGTATAACCCCGCGGCTATTAATAAAAGTACACGGGACACGAATAAATTTGCTGCTGTAGGTTCTGAATAACTGCCGTTTCATTGCTCGAAAGTATACTGCATCTATGTCTTCTCTCTTTGTTACTGCCCCTCCGGTTTCGTCGTTTTAATGTCGGTATACTATATATGGAGAAGTGTGCGTTTGTAATCACCCGCTCCCTCTCACGCACGCATCCCACCGATAGGCGGGTGCCCGCAGTGTTGGCTAAATAAGCTATAAATAAGTAATTTCCCACGGAACAAATTACTGCGACGCTGTCCATTATCGGGAGTCGCTGCGACCGAAACTACCCTGACTTTATTGCTTTCGAGCGTCGCAGAGCACGCCACGTGGCAACTATTAAAGACGCCAGCCGTAGGTGTCAATGCCGGTGGAAGCGCACCAGGCGGAGATTGTTAATTAACGCGCCAATTTGCCGCTGTAAATTGTCGATTAACCACCGTCGAACAAAACAGAACATAAAAGGACCCTTCTTCATCTTGCAGTCCTGGGGCACGCGTCCTGGTTCTTCTTGCGTCGTGTATATATATATATATATATATATATATATATATATATATATATATATATATATATATATATATGCTAAACTAAGCGACCACTTACCACTTATGTTCGCAAGAACAGCAGCAGCAACACCACGCTACCCCTGCGCGTCGTTCGATCTGCGACGCACTCATTTCGCGCAGCTGGCAGCTGCGTATTTATAAAAGCTCGACCGTTTCGAACACGTTCTACATACACGGCGATGGGGACCATGCCGGGGACGATGTAGGCGAAAATCCCCGTATCGAAAGTCATTATCACGGAGTAAGATGGAATGGTCATTACTCCAGTCACCGGAGGGGCATGCAGCGATTGCTCCCGATGGGAGGGAAAATAAAAACGAAAGACAGAAAGAAAGGAAAAAGAAAAAGCGAGGAGGAGGAGCCAAGGGACGCGGATGAAGCACGGCTGAAAGCGCGCATGACGTAAATCTTCCGATTTGCTCGCCTATTTCCTAAGCCTTGTTTTTCTCTTTCGTATACTCGGGACCGGACTTCCACGCCTAAAGTTGAGTGGCGTTGCCTGTTGATGCGATTTCTTTCTTTCTTTCTTTCTTTCTTTCTTTCTTTCTTTCTTTCTTTCTTTCTTTCTTTCTTTCTTTCTTTCTTTCTTTCTTTCTTTCTCGAGACTATGACTCTGTGTTTCCATTGCTGGCGCAGTATAGAGTCGCTGCACTTTTTACTTACCGTTCAGGAGTCATATAGAAGCCCCCCGGGCCTCTCGCCTCCCGAATATTCGCCATTCCAGCGGTACTTCGTTTCGTTTACGACCAGTGCCAAAGATTGTCGTGTTCGCGGTGATTGGGTCCGGTGCATTTCGTTGTTTTTTATCGATCGCTTGCTCCTTTTTGTTCGCCTCCATTTAACGATTTTGCGCCGTTTCGCACCCAGCGATATTTCTTTCTTTGTATGTGTGTGTGTTTGTGTCGTCGTTTGAAGGCGCCATGTAAGGGCTCCTTGCGCACTTAAGTGCTTGTCGCGCTTCTTTCGTTTGGCTTTCGGGTGAAATATTGGGTGCCCCACGCGAAGCATACCGGGGCGGAAGGTATCGCGGGAACTCGGCAAGGGGCGATTGAGTCGAGGGGCGCGCGTAGTGTCGAAATCGGTGGCGCGTGTGAGAACGGTATGCCTCTAGCGCGAGCTCTCGCAATTTCCCAGATACACCGTGCAGCGAGGAATAGAAAGGACATTCTGTAAACTAAGCAACTAGTGAGTCAAGTTTCGGACTCGGAGAACGAATGACGCAAGCGTATAGCTCTTCATCCAGAAGTTTAATTTTGGGAAAGGGGGTACGTTTTACCAGAACGCTAAAGGGGGGCGGGGGTTATTGGTTAGATGGAATATTGAGGAGAGGGGGGGGGAGGGAGGTATAATTCCGTCCGTACCAAGCAGGCAAAAGCAGGTGAGCGTTAACTCGTGGTCACCATTATGTTCTGGGCAAAATAAGTTCGCTGCATCTAGGTGAATTGTTAATTAAAGGTGTGCTCTCCGTCAGTAAATAGAGTATTTTATTGTAGGGGCCCACAGGTGATACAGGGGCCCCCCGTTCTGGCGTTCTTTTTTTGTCTTTCACTTTCTTCTGTTCGCACCAGACGCACCCTAGGGGAGCTATTTTGTACCCTAGGGCAGTACAAAAGGACACAAGAGAATGCGCACGCAAAGCCGCTTTGTCACCGAGCAATAAATTTAACATTTTCTCACTCATTAAATGAATTTAACTTACTTCGAACGGTTCTACCAAGTCTTCATTGAATTACGAGAAGGCATTTTGTGCACCGTAATGCGTTTTATACGTGCTGCGAACCGGTTAGTGCTACAACGGAAATGACGGTGCAAAATTGATGGGGGTGTGCATGGATTATTGTGGTTCGGTTAAAGAAAAGGCGCTACTTTCTGCCGCCCATGACGGGAGCATGGCTAAGCACCTGCGGGTGTCGGTAAAGGGGACTGAAAGTGATAGAGAGGAGAGAAAAGCCGTAGTGGAGGGCTCCGGAAATTTTGACCACCTGGGGTTCTCCGACGCGCATTGCACATCGCACAGCACGTGGGCCTCTGACATTTTCAGCCCCTTTGCAAATACGACTGCAGTAAAATAAAAATAGAACAAAAAATTATTTAAAAAAATAAGACAATACACAACTATGACAATGTCAGATCGTGGTGAGTGGTTGGATGAAGAGGCGATTACGAATTGTTAAATTTTAGAGAAACTGTATTGTTACACAAAAAAAGAAATATGCGGAACTCTTCTTCAGGAGACGGACGGTCGCCGTCTCGTGGCCGTCGTTCGTCGTGGCCCGTAGCTCTCTCCTGTCTCTCCTTCCGGCTTTTTCCTGTTCCTTGGCTCCCCGCAGGGGCAATCCTCTTTTCTCCGAAAGGGGTTGCCCCGTCGAGTGGGTGTCCTCCGTTCTCGAAAGTTGGCAGGGTGCACGGCGCTTTGTGGTGCGGCCCTCGAGCACTGCTGACAACAAGAACTCGAGTTAGGAATGATAATATATGACGTTATAGTAGCCAATAAAACCATAGGTACAACAAAGCGGGCGAAAATGCTGCTTTTTGAGAGTGTTAGCATATATAGATAGAAGGATGTGGTTTTCGAGGTGTAGTGATCTCTTGGTGATGTGCAGCGGGCAGTGGTCAAAAGGGTAAATATCTGACAAGCGACAAAAGAGATTCTTGAACAAGAACACTTCATTCTTTGAAGATTCGATGTCCGGCCGTCTTAGAGGAAGCCGTATAGGTTTATTATTCAACTACAAGCTCACAGATGACCAAAAGTAAAGGTCGGAATTACCTGGAGAGGCTACTGCACACCTTCCCAAGAACAAGAAAAAATATCGCTGTGGCGTGCCTGTGTTGCACTCATTTTGACCATACGTCCCCATGATGTGTGTGTATGTATGTATGTATGTATGTATGTATGTATGTATGTATGTATGTATGTATGTATGTATGTATGTATGTATGTATGTATGTATGTATGTATATATATATATATATATATGTGTGTGTGTGTGTGTGTGTGTGTGTGTGTGTGTGTGTGTAGCAGTCATGGTGGTGAATAGGCCGGAGGCGTGAAGACAGAGATGAGTAGGACCCTCGGAATTGGCAACAAAAATGCGGAAAGCGTTTATTCAACGTTTCAGCCGGAGACAGGCCTTCTGAAGGCCGGTCTCCGGCTGAAACGTTGAATAAACGCTTTCCGCATTTTTGTTGCCAATTCCGAGGGTCTACTACTCATATATATGTATATGTATATATATATGTATTTGTATGCCATGGGGCCCCCAAACCGATAATTACGCGAGCATAGGACGATTCAAGAAGTCAGAACTGCTTTAGAAGGCTCGAAACTTAACGCGGCTGCTGGAATGGAGCAACGAACGCCGTCATCTGAAACAGGAGTGACGCAGCCGCAGTAGCTTTCATAGAGATAAGTGACAACTCCAACGAGAATGTCACACTATAGAGCTATGGAATCATGCTAAAGTAGTCATAATATATACACAAAAGCTGAGAAGGAAACTAGTGTCATGGAAAACTTGAGGCTCCGCCTATATGTCCTTTTTATATCGGAAGTGTAATTGAGTGCGTATAGTGACGATCAGACTGCAACAGTATATGCCTCGAAAGCAGTGGGTAGTTCGCGGATACGATGCACGTACGGTTCGTGAGTAAAGCTGTTGACGGAAGACATCCTTCTCCAACTAAAGTAAGAGGTGCTGACCAATATCCCAAAGGCAGATGAACTCGTCACAGTAGCCATAGCTACAAAATGCGTTTTCGACAAAGTGAACGTGAAAGGAAAGACTAGATGCAACGAAGTGCGTGAAGCGAATTAAGCTTAACGCACAGCAGAGCGACAAAGCCACTCACTCACTCACTCACTCACTCACTCACTCACTCACTCACTCACTCACTCACTCACTCACTCACTCACTCACTCACTCACTCACTCACTCACTCACTCACTCACTCACTCACTCACTCACTCACTCACACAAATAACGATTGTGTGTGTGCGTGCGTATGTGATAGAGAGGTAGGTAGAAACCATCAGAGTATAGAAACGGTGCACAATTAAAGCAAAGAAGATGGCAGACCTGATCGCTGTTGCAACTAACTCTTGCGGATATTCCACTTCATGGTCAACTTTTTGGCTCTGTTGCACGCTGACTGAGCTTGATCCGCTAGTCCGTGCAGGATATATCAAAAGAAAAGCTTCCCGAGACGTCCATGGCTGATATCTAGCAGTACAAACAATACAATTACAAAGTTTCTTTGCACCTATCACGCACTTGAATCCTTATGTCTGATGTCTTGCCCTGCTATACCATACAGAGGATAATTAGAGAACATACTCTCTAAATCAATAGAATCATGTTTGCTTTCTCGGTTTTCACCCATCTCTGGATTTTATTGAGAGCGAGTCAGATATATGTATACTCTTTCGCCACCTTCTCTGTGCCGGTCACGCATGCTGCTGGACCATGTGTTGGTGTTCCACATGGCGACGTGTAACTAGGGACCCACTTCGGTATTCGTTATTTACGAAGATGGCAGTGAACGCGGGGCAAAAAACTCTAGGCTGATATATTCGTGGTTGTAGTTTTTTTCGAAAGACTTGGGAAGGGCGCTGGTTCCTCTCGATGTCTAATTTCTTTGAGGAGCCTGCTTTTGTGTTGCTGTATGTTTGTTTGTTCTCACTTTCCATTTTTCACTTTTTTTTGTACAGATCTACATCAATGCTACAACTTTCTTGCTATACCAATTAAAACGTGGCGATTATCAAACCTAGCATGTTTCGGACACACAATCATCGATGTAACCCAATCAGGAATATGTTTTGCCTATAGGTGTATTAGGCTCGTTGTTGTCTTGTTTTCACGGATAAAGCACGCAGCCAAATTGCCCCACAGTTATTTCAGACTTGATGCACTCGCACAGAGTTGTTCGCCGCCGATAGCTGCAAATAGCGGACACCCGGGGATTACGGACATTAATCTTTGACAGGTTTATGACCCGCAGGCAATTTCTCTGAGGCACCTCGCTTTGTGCCTTGCCGTCAGCGGCTTTGCCATAACCGCTCAATCCAACTTGACCAGTGACCTCCACAAGGAACATAGACATATCTGGCCTCAATCAGCGACTATATCCGGGTACTTTATCCATGGTTAAATCTGCTATCTATAGTTCACGAAGTGGTAACCGGTATATAAGTCGTGACATCGCGGGCTGACTACACAAAGCTGCCATATACGCTATCGTTAAGGCAACGCCAAATTCCTCGTGCGCGAGCAAAGTGCATGCCTGTTTTCCACAGACAAACACAGTGATAAAGCCGCTATCGGAGCGTTACCATATCATTGTTCGCAGCAGAGTCCTCGGTCCGCGATGCATTAAGAAGCCCGGGCTATACATGCTCCGAGTTGCATACATGCTCCGAGTTGCATATACAGCGGTCTATTGAGTTCACAAAGTACTCGGCCATTAAGACGTCTTTCTGAGCGGCTCCCACGGTATACCTGTCCGCGGGCCTGTAATAACTCCATCGCTTATTTATTACGCGCCGATAAGAAACAACCAGCCCGATTCTGAGCCTCAATCACAACTTGCAATCGGCAACGCGAACGTTCAAACCACGGAGTGCCTCTTAAGCCAATCACCTTGCGGACGTCCGGTGAATATCTTCGAGGTGCACGAATAAAGAAAACCACAAACCGAAGGCGCCAGGCAGCAAGAAGCTTCGATGGACGGACCGCGCTGCTGCCACCATGGGACGCGAAAGTCGTAAAAGATGGCGCGAGCACACATTGCCGCCGCCACCAAATTAGCGCCGCTCGCGCCCCCTCTCTGCCGACTATAAAAGTGCGCCCGATCATCGTGCAAGCGCGCCCGACGCGACGCCGAGAGTCGTCGATAAGCCTCAATTTAGCGACGATCGCCTGAACGATATCGAGTCGACGATCCGGCGAGCTAGCACGCGCACGAGCGCAATGCGAGGGCGAGCATTATGGGCGATCTGTGCCGCCGCAGCCGCCGCCGGAGAATGATACGATCGCAGCTCCACCATGCGTCTCTGCTTGCAGACAGACGCGCTTTTACCCCCTCCGGGAAAGGGTGCACGTATGTGCGCGGACGTACGCGTCTCCATTTATATACACTCGCTCTGTCGAAGCCACTGGAGGTATAATGACGTCGTCTGAATGGTAACCCAACGCAACGTGTTATGCCGTCTCTGCTATATATGCGGGCACCCCGGGGGTCAAAACGCTCAGAGTGTTTACAGCCAGCAACATTGCGCGCTGATCGCCATCTCGTTGAGGCTTGCTTCTGCCTGTCAGTCGTTTATACGACCGTCCACTCTATCTCGAGTACTTACCCTTTCCCCGGCTCGCACTTCAGTGAGAAAAAAAAAAAAAAAAGCTTTCCAAATGCATCCTCACACTGTAACACCCCCTCTGCTTCTTACCTCTGATTTCTTTCGCCATATTTTTAAGGTTCTGCGTTTTTTTATTTTCTTGGGCAAGCGCCCTGTTCTTCTCCAGGCGGGGTTCCATGCGATGGTGTAGTTTCCTCGAAGCGTCCTTCGTTATCGGGAGCTCGTAAAGCTGTCCCCATAAATTCTAAGACCAAAGGTGATGTCTTCGAGCAGGCCCTTCCTTCTTTCTCTCTTTTCTTTCAGTTTTCTGCTGATATAGACAAGTGACGAGAATTAAGAAAAAAAAAAAGAAAAACAGGCAGCTCTCTCTGGGAGCACTCGCGTGCTCGCTGTGCGAATTCCTCGTTTTAACGAAAAAAGAAAAATAGAAAGGAGGAAGCAAGCAAATAAACAGGGGAGACGGGTGGTGTACACGCGCACACACGCTAGACAGAGAAGAAACGCCGGAGACATAAGCCGCAGATTTCTGCGTGCATGCGAGGCCGTTCTGCGTGAGAAGCGGTCTCGTCGATGGCATAAATAATCCCCGCGGAGCAGCAGCGCTATCGCGAAAATACTGTCTTTTTCTCTGCTGGCAGGATCACGCTTTTAAAAGAGCAACGCAGCCACGCCGTGCACCTGGACACATTGAAAGACGCGTCTGCGCACGGAAAACTGAAACAACAATAACAGCTACAACAAGAACAACAAAAACGACAAGAATAAAGAACAAGGACAACAAAGGACAACAACAACAAAGAACAAGAACAACAACAAAAGCTGTAAATAATAAAAGGAAAATAACGCTGGAGTAAAGCGGTTTACAGTTGGCAGGTCATGACCAAATGTGTCCTGTCGGCATGCAGCGCTAAATTCTTAAGTTACTATATTTGTACATGTCGAGGAAGCTTTTAGTTATCAACGAACGAATGAGAAATGCCGAAAGAATTATCGAATGTTCATTGAATACTACGTGTTTATACCGACTCTTTAATGTAATCAACTATAGCGAAACGTACGTGGCAAATAAGCAAATTCAGGTTGCACAAGTGGCTTTTTTGCTGTTGTGGACATAAGTTTCGTGTTTGCAGATGTGCACCAACAACAACAAAAAAAATATATGTGTTGTCGTTTGCCTGGCAACAAGTTTAAATTTGCCTTCTACCTTCATCCTTTTGTCATTCTATTGATCTCGCCTTCAAGCGCTGATTAATGGCTTGGAACATGATGACGTCATCGTTAACGTAGTATGTACTGTTTCCCCTTGGAGGTAGCGAGGAAAGGCCAAGACAAGTTTATCGACACAAACGTTTTTGAAGCGGTAAATTCTCTTGCGGCTAAGAATTCCTGTCGGTCGGAATCAGCTCTCCTGATGACGGGCAGCCGCGTGAATTTCAAAATGCAGCGCGATCAGGTACTCTCGAGGGAGAAAGCTTTGGCACGTTCATGACATCTCCCAGAAGTAGCTGAGTCATTCAGATCAAGTCTGGGGCAATGCATGATGAGCTCGTGCGTGCAACCAGGAGGGACCTTGGTGCACCTGATCAAATGATTCGTGTCGCATGATCTTGATTGCCGGGGTATTACTCCCCGAAACTACGATTTGATGAGAGAGACGCCGTAGTGGAGGCCTCCGGAAATTTCTACCACCCGGCGTTGTTTAACGGGCACTGACATCGCACAGTACAGGGACCTCAACGTTTCGCCTCCATCGAAATGCAGCCGCTGCGACCAGGATTCGATACCGCGAACCTCGGATCAGCAGCCGAGTGCCATAGCCACTAGACCACCGTGGCGGGGCCATGGTATGTTCTGATCGCTCCGTATGCCACAAGCATAGCACTTACAGTGAAGCCGCACAGCTTGTACCAAGTGTTTGTTGTTTCTGATGAGCCCGTTTGTAGAAGAAGCGTGTAATCACGGCAGAACTGCACTGGTGCGGCCACGACCCTGAAAATGGTTATAACTAGGATAGTGTTTTTTAAACCTCGTATTTTAGGTTCAAATTTCTAATGGCCTTCTAGTGCAGGTTTGCTATTGGTTCATTATATTCAATATTCAGTAAGATTATGGGACCATCAATGCAATTATCATTCGGCTTTCGTCGTCGGTCGCGACGAATGCCCGAACCTTGGGCCTCGAGTGTGTGGCGTCCGCGCGCAGCATAATTGTTTGATTGAATATTCAGAGAAGAGGCCTCCCTATTAAGGTCCCAATCAGCAAACACACTTCCCGGAACCTTTCTGGGAGCATGGCGGAAAGCGCTGCTCTGCCCCGATCAACAGGACCAAACCTGCAGGGCTTAGCCGTTCTCCCTCAAGGGCCGCAGAAAGTAGCCTATGTTCCTTCGCCAAGTCACTACCACCACCTATCCAGCAGGCCAGCGAGGCTACAGGAATACACAATCTCTCGCTCTCCATCCAAGCATTCTCGCACGGACCAGCAACTAGCCGGTTCTTAAAATAAGTTTGATTCACTCTCTCACTCACGCAGTCTGAAAATTTAAGCGTATCATTACCACCGTTAAAAAACACTCGAGACGGTTCTCTGCAGTAATGCGAGCCAGTCTGCAGATAGCTGATGGATCCCTGAGACACGCGCTCCTTCCTTCCCTCCTTTGTGTTCTTTCTGCAGTAACTTTAGTAGGAAACTTTGCGAAGCCTAGCCCACAGGGCCCTCACTTCCCTTCAGCAAAGTTGCGCGGTGGGTAGCTAGCGGCGAGGCGCAAAACATCCATCCGTCTCGGCTGAACGAGGCGGCCATCAACGCTCTCCCACCACCACAACCTAACCCCGTGGAGTCCAGATGCTCGCACAGGACGAGGGCGGAAAAGGCGAGACGGCGTCTCCGGTTACGCGAAACGACCGGGGTTCGGGCAACCGGCGTCCACTCCGAAGGATCGTCCCCACTCGGCTCCGCTGTCACCCTGCGTCGTCGGGTTCGTCTTCCTCGTTCTCCTTTTTGTCGGACGGGGCGGGGGCTCATCTGCTTCCAGACGTGGCAGGCAGCTAGGGCCCGAAGCTGCAGTAGCTGCACCGCACGGCGCAACAACAAACAATCGCCGTGTGTGCCGCACAGGGTTCCCCAGAAGCCTCCCGGCGAAGACCATGGGGACTCGTATTTTTCTGTCTCTCGAGCCATGCGTGCATCTCCGTTTCACGTCGTCAGTTGCGACGAGCCTTGGGCGCCTAGTGTGTGCCTGGTGTGTTTGAGCGGACATAGAAAGAGGGCGGGGGGTGGGGGCCGGACGGCCAGAGGGGTGCGGTGTCGGGCTGTTTTTCCCGAAAATAGCCGGGTTGCCTCCTAGAGGGGGCAACGCGCAGCTATTCTACTGCTCTAAAGGTGGAAGAAGAGACAACTGTCGCCACTGTGGGTCTCCTCTTTCGCCAGGTTGGAGTAGTGCAAAAGCACATTTCTGACCGAACTGAGAGATGTCGTCGGTCATATTTTTCTTTTCCGTATTGCTGTAGTCGTCCTGTCCTGGTGACACGAGGTATCTTTTCTTTTTTCCAGGATGGACGAGGAGCGAACAAAAGCGCCTTCCTGGATGCTTTCCGGGAGTTCCTGCAAAGGAGGGGCGTTCATTGTTTGTTACCACTCGCTGCCTTTCGAAGACGTATTTGTGCGTAGTTAGTATTGAGTTTCAGTAGCTGGCACTCCTTGTGCGACTCCGAGCATTAGGTTGTGCTCTCTGAAGCCACCCATTGTGTCCTGACTAAAATGTTACTTTTGAAATAAGTGTAGCAAATATCAGCAATGATGTACCAACTAGTGGAGCTGCTCGAACTCGATCGAATGGGATTGTGTCGACGTTGCCTGCTCGTACGAGAAATGGCGACAGTGTTGACATCAGCCAATGCAATGATTTATTAGGGGAAGCTCGTTTGGAGCGAAGCATGGTGCCCAGAGGCTCGGAAAACGATACAGACTGCAAAAATTTCGTGTGAAAATCGCCTGACATATGTATAGCTGATATGTGTACTACATATACTGTTGGGACAGGCCTTTGCGAAACAATAAATTGAGCCCGGACTTCAACTACACGTTCACTGAAATCCCCGCACGCACGGAACGTCAGCACTGGTCGTCGCCAGGTGAAAACCACCACACTTACACTGAAATCCCTAGATACACGAAACATGCCCGCCATTGTGAAGGGGCGGGTTAGTGCCTGTGCTTCCACTGATGCCACTGTACGGCAATCACCCCGCACCTGTCGGGACCTTTTCGAATTACGTTGGATCATCCATTCCTTTTCTTGCGTCCCCACTGTCCGCCTCCTCATAAAGGAGTGCTGACACGCATTTTCGAAGGCCGTCGATGTCCGCAACATGTTTCTCAGCCGCTAATGTGTGTCTTGGTGTCAGCGTCACCGTGACCGATGGTCAGGTAAATCCATACGAGACGTGCTGCTTTGATGTATAAAAGTTGAGCTGTAAACGCCGCACCCGGCATCATTGACGATGCTAAGACCTCACAATGGAGAGAAAGTATACGTACGTACTCTTGTAGTCTAAACATAAGGTCAGTACATGAGGCTGCATGTATATGCGAACGATCAAAAGTTCAGTGCGGCTCCGTCTACATGTGACAGCCGGAACGATCGTAAAAGATGGGGCGGACCAACGTTTTATGACGACTTGGTGCTTTCCGCCTCATAATTATCCGAACGTCAACTATATCGTAGTGAGGCATATACAGAAATCATATTAAGCACTTGGATGCTTCGATTATATAAAAGGCCGTATACAATACGGTCATGCTTGCACCGCCAGTTAGTTCCTTCCTATTCGCTTTATCTTCAGCACAGGGGAGCAGGCTGGTTTATACACTATCCCGCATTTTAAAGAACATCGAGACGAGTGCCAGGCATGAGTGATGGTCGCATGGCCTATTGGTGGCCTTGATATCGAAGGAATCCGTGAATTAACTGTGTGGCTTTTATACTTATTTTCTTTAAAATCTTTCTGACCGACGGTGGTTTGAGGACACCAACACTGGAACCACCATAGGCGAGATCAATAAAGGATGAAACAAATTTTCTCCCTTTGCCTCAAAAAGATTTTTATATTCAAGCACATGTGACAATACAACTGTCCCGCGCTGTATAATAAAGAGCCTTCAGAAGGCGGCGTCAAAGAGCCGCGCAACCCTTAAAAGAGTGGCGGTATACGTTAAGAGGTCCAAGTTGTCACGCAAGCAGCTGTATATACCTGCCTAGTGCCGCCAGCCCGCAATGCAAATAAGATGTCTACAATTATCACGTTATCGTCTGTCACACGGTTAGCTCATTGTTAGTACTTAGTACGTGTACCGTAATCCGATCGAGCATCGGCTTACCGGTGTGCCAACGCTGCAACATAAAAACAACGAACAAGCCACCGAGCGATCAGACCTGCTCCTATGTACAAGTTGCTGGTATGCCGCCCGCTCTCGTATTAAAGCCTCTCGGGTACGCTTCATTAGCAAAGCGCACGTAGTAATTATTTCTTTCGAGCTGTCCTTTCGGACGTGTGCATGTGGATGTAAGCGGCAACTAAGCGGCGATGGCGAACTTGTTTGCATTTCTGCTGAGGCCAAGCCAATGACGCGCTTAATAACTGTCATTAGAGCAGCCTTACAGCGACGCATTCCTGTTTGCCGAGATGCCTTCTCGCGCGGCGGCATGCGTTCCCGATTTAGTCTCAATCGAAGACCGGCTTTATATGGGCAGCAAGGCGTTTAAGGCAACCGACGGTGTTGGAATAAGAGTACGTGTACAGGCTTGACGACCCGCCTCAGTAGGCTCAAAGTATTGCATACCGTAAGCATTTGCGGATGATTTCGTACTACATAGAACACTATATCATCCTAATGTACTAGAAGGCTACACATGCATACGGTGTCTATTTGTGTAACTATAAATTATCTATTTCGACGTTCATTGTTCAGATCGTCTCGACTCGCAACACGAGACTCCGAAGCTGCTAGCCTATTGCTGTCACTTGTAAAATATGTGCAAGGCAAGAACACGGCTGCTTAGAGTACAATGCGCATTATGAAGCAGTGTTCTTCCGGTTCAAGCAAGACAAAATAAAGTTGTAGCTGTCCTTGTTTATCTTGTAGTTGTGATCTTAGTAGCAGTAGCAGTGGGAGAAATAGTAGAAGTAGTGGTAGTGGTAATAGTAGTGGTAGTGGCAGTAGTAGTAGTAGTGGTAGTAATTGCAGCAGTGGTAGTAGTAGTAGTTGTTGTTGTTCAAGAACTCTTGAGTCATCCATGGTCATCTAGTTGCGACATAATGGATATGTCGTTGTGACATATTGTTGCGATAATGGATATGTACGATAGTGGATGCGATAATGGATATGTACGCAAACATTCGCAGCTTGTTTTCATCTTTGGCAGCAACATTCTTAACACAATAGCGAAATGACGGCATAACATCGAACATCATTCCTCGGATTTAGACATAACCTACTCACGCAGATCTAAGTCCTGCTGAACATTGTCTGTCTCTGTTTGCTGTAGGGTATAGAGCAGTTTGGCGTACATCAACACGTGACTTTTCTTTTCCATGTATATTCAATTTATTTATTTTAATAAATAATAATTAATTATTATTATTACCCTCTATCGCCGAGGCATTAAAGAGGGGAGCAGGTTACAGTAAATACAAAGCAACGAAACAAAAACGTGCTGTATACATGAAACAAAATCTTGGCACGAGAACAAAGCTGGAACATAAAACAAATGAACGCTAACGTATGCATTAAAATTGCTCACTCTATCAACACTAAAATAGATCTCGAAGCATTTTGCATTTCAGATATGCCTATGTTTCATCATCAGCAGCAGCACCGCCAGGACCCATCATCAACAGCCTATAACCTAATGGTCACTGCACGACGAAGGCCTTTCCTAACGATCTTCAATTTACCCGATCTTGCGAAAGGTGAGTAGGTTTTGTATATGTATATTTCTTGATTTCATCACCCCGCCCAACCTCCCGCAGGGGCACTTCGTGATGCATTCCCTTGCTCTCGCTGCCCATCGGCTCTTTGTCGCACCAATTAGTGAAGTTATATGTTTACCTACATTTAAACGAAATTACTTGTTGCATCGAAATTGCTTCAGCTTTGTTGGTGCATTCCTGTTTTCATTGCGTTAAGGTCAATAAGAAACATGCGGAAGAACCGGGTCGTTAAATTAAAAAAGAGAAAAAAAGTTTGCTGCTTAGATAATTTCTGTATATTCAAGCCGAACTGCAATTACCTCCCAAAACGACCGGGTCAAGGTAGCACCTGCTTCTGTGTTTCCTACGATGATGACCTTGATGATGATGATGATGATGATCGGGTCTAATTGTCTGCCTTGCGTATTTCTCGCGGCACCAAATAATCACTTGTCTTGCTCCAGCTACCTACTTAGACACTGCCACATCATAATCTAGCATTGCACCCGTCCTACCATTTCTCTCGTGAGGTTCCCCCCAGCTTAAGATCTTGTCCACATCCCCCTTCTATGCCTTACGGGTGCTGATTAAGGCCGTACGCCACCAAGCGGTCGTACAAGCCTAGTACCCCTCGCGCCCCTCCAGAAAGAAAAAAAAAGAAATTTGCCGTCGCACGCACACCCTGGTGGGGAATAATTTCTTCCACAGCAGCGGCCCGAGGAAGAAAGGGCCCCCTGTCGTCGACGATCGCGCGCCAGCAGCACACCTCGGCAGCCCGGCCACGTACACGACGGCCGGCGAGACTCCATCACCCTCGGAATGTGGACGGCCGGCTGCGCCTCGCCCCGTATCCGCTTCTTCTTGTTTCACGCTCATTTCGCTGCCTCGGTTACACACACACACACACACACACACAACACACGGCGTGCCGCGTATAATACCTCGCAGCGTCGTCACCCGTCGCGACATCGCCCGACGGCTACGGCGCGCGCAGACTACCACCGCGGCCAGCGCGAGCGAGAGGGAAGGCGCGTCCACTAAACGCCCCTAAGACGCTTCAATTAGGCGCCGCCTGATTACGTGCGCGCAAGCGGTCTCGGACAGAAGTCGATCGCTCCTCGTGACAGCCTCATTACGAGACGACAGCGATCGGGGGGCCCCCTCCGATGCAGGATGGCTCGGCAGGAGAAAGCTCGCACGTTGACCCAGCCAAGGTCCCTGACCCTTCCCTTGCGCGCAACACGTCGACGCGGTTTCTCTCCTGCCGCGAGCAGCAGCAGCAGCCCCGAGCGGAGGCCGTTCGTCGCCACGCCCAGCCATTCGTTCGGAATCGCCCATTCTTCTCACCGACCGGATTTTGAGCTTTCTATCCGTCTCCCGCGCCAGCCCAGGGATCCCCGCGAGGTCTTTCTTCTAATAGCCCTGACCGGGGAATTGCGAATGTATTGGGCCTTCTCTCCGCCGTGTGTACCGTCGGCCGCCGCTTAGAAAGATGGAGCGACGGCGGCGTCGATGGAAGACGTCGCCTTTCGAGGCCCCTCCACCTCTCTCTCTCCTGGCCCATCGCGAGACGGCCAGCGGCCTGCCGACCATCGGCTGAACTGCCGATGCCTTGCCGAAACGGTTTGTTGTACTGCCGCCCTGCGTCGGCTGCTCGCAGTCCACGCGTAGCACTGTTGGCCCCCGGACGAAGTCATTGCCGTGGTTGCCGAGATGAATGACTCTCTCGCTGCGGTTCGTGCCGCCGAGCGAGCCGCACCGTCACCCCGGGCCAACTCGCGGAATTAGCTCGGACAGCTGTCAAGTTCCCGACGGCCGGCGCATCTTCTCGTCTCCGGAGATCGCAGTTGCATTTCGTTTTGATCCAGCACGCTTCTTTTTTTTATGTTCTTAGCTTGCGTTCGTGGGTCCGCCCTTGTCGGATGGAGCGGGGAAAGGTGCCGGAGGACAAAGAATAATAATAATAAAAAATGGCGGGCCGATTGAAACAACTCTCCTGGGAGCCTATGCAACACGCCGTACATCCTGGTGCACGCGCAAAGCCCCTTCACCTTGTTCTTTACCTTGATCGATCTTTTCTTTTCTCTCCCGCGGTTTCTTTCTTTTCGATACCTGAAAGAAAACGCACGAATTGCCGGGAAGCGTTCGCGGGACGAGTGAAGAGAGAAGCGGCCGTGCATATACCGGAAGCCATGCCCCTGAGTCTTGATGTAATGATGACGCAGTGTGAGCGTGTGCAAACTCTGAGGCCTTTTACAGTGTTACCGTTCTCACTGACCTTCCAATGCGGTTCTCTCTCTTTTGTGTTTAGCTTCATCGCACTGTGTGATTGGTGACCGCTTGCGGCTTCACACCGAGGAATTCAAGTGCTGGAAACGGTTCTTCTTGGAACCATGCGCACTCCTTCCACTCGTGGGCTCCGACCTGCCTATAAAGCCAGAAGCTGCGTTTTCGTCTCTGAGAGTTTCCCTTTGAGGTCTCAAGTGATTAAGCTATACTACTTAATAAGCTTTCTAGAAGGGCTGCTAAGACATTGTTGACGTTTCTCCGCGCCGATTCGAAGGCGGAGAAGAAAATGGGACAGATTTGTGCTCTCGTGCGATCGCGCGAACTCCACCCGCAACTAGAAATGAAACTAAAGAACTTTCCTTGCAAATGTAATTCTAGAAACTTACCTTTTCAAGGAACGCTGTTCGCAATACTACAACAAATATAGCCGAATGCAGCCGCCTTGTGGGCTGCCTTGAAGTATGTCTTCGTGTATCCAGCTCGCTGTTATATCAACATTACAAAAACAAGCTGCAAAACGGTATGTCTTTCACTTGTTCGGCCACGGAAAGTGTGCTGCCACAATGCGTGGCACCTCTCGGTGCTTTAATGTTTTGAATCTATATCAGTCATTTTCGGCATACGTTCATATCCTGCCATGACAATTTCGGTATGTACCAAGCGAACCAGCCGAGCAGGGGAGCACCGAGACGTAGGCGGCCAGATAGATAGATAGATAGATAGATAGATAGATAGATAGATAGATAGATAGATAGATAGATAGATAGATAGATAGATAGATAGATAGATAGATAGATACGGCCACAGTTGTCCAAGTTCGCGAAGCACTGCTTCGCACTTAAAATCCCTCCTAGAGAAGAAAAAAAAACAACTAAACTATCTTCTCCGCCCTACATGCACCACCAAAGTACAGCAAGCGCCACCTTGGGAAATAAACAGAAAAAGAAGTCAGAAAAAAAGGGAATTACAATCTTGAATAAGAAATGTAAATAAAAATGTTGACCCGTTAGCACCAAGCGAAGGCAGAACCAAAGGGGCAGGCATTCACTGGAACTATGTTCTGTTAGAAGCTCAGATGAGGTGACAGGATTAAAGTTATTGTTCTTGATTAACAAGAATTCTTTGGGTTCAAGCAAGATGTCTTGGCCCACTTTGGCTTGGAGGTATGTGAGTGCCTTCACCCTCTTGTCAGATCCATTCTTTCGGTATCCCGGGGCTTTTGAACTAAAGTGCTTCGTATTGAGTAACTGTTCTTTTTTCTGATTACTACTCATTACCTCATAGCAGTAGTAAGAACACAACGTTATGATTTGACTTTTTCACAGCATCACGCACTGTCAAATAGGTAGAAGTGAAAAGTTTGAAAAAGCAAGACTAATGAAATTTAAACTAGAACTAACCGGGTGCTCGAACCTATAATGGAGAAGTGGAAGTTTGCTTATGCCGGAATTTCGTATCCGTTGCAAGGTCGTCGAATGGGGAACCGGAAACTGCATTGCGAAAGAGCGAAGTTGCCGTGAGCTTCGGTTGTGGCCATGTGTGACAAATTTGTTCCCCTCGCATTGCCGAACTGCAATGAACAAGCGTCGCTATCAAGCGGAAATCTTTTTCATTTCGTTCCTGCGTCTGATCGCGCTTGCCAGAATAGTCACTTGATGACACCGCTTATCAATACTCCCGTCGTGTACACATCCCATTATGCCCATTATGATCTGATACCCATACCTGTCTATATCCATTATCCACTCAGTGCTCATCTACAGCCATCATGTGCTACGTCCATAATGTCAGCCAAGCCGCGCTAGTGTAGTGGTTATGGTGCTCGACTGCCACACGAACAACGCGGGTTCGACACCGGCCTCGGTTATCGCATTTTCGATGGAGGCGAAAATGCCAGACGCCCGTGTACTGAGCGTTGTCAGTGCACGTTAAAGAATCCCAGGTGGGTCTAAATTTCCGGAGCCCTCCACTACGGCCTTTCTCTCCTCTCTATCTCTTTCACTCCCTTTCCCCCACCCCCACGGACGCTTAGCCGTGCTCCCTGCATGGACTGCAGAAATTAGCGTCCTTTCCTAACCGAACCACAATCATCATCATCATCATCATCAACCAAAATACCCACCATGTGTTGTACCCATCATGCCCACTATCCCCGGTACCCACCATGGAGCTGAGCGGTCGCAGCGTTTCGGCGCACGGAAATCTCGTCACAGGAGGGAGGTGCGAACCCGGGGCTCATTTGCGCTCGAATCGGTCGCGTGGGAAGGGCGCCCCACGTGCCGACCCGAAGAGGAACCACGCGTCGACACGTCTTCCCGTGCGTGAAACGCGGGCTCCGGGGAACGCGACTTCGCGCACACATGTGTGACGCGGCTGCGCGACGCGAGCACCGCGGTCCGTGCTTCCGTGGGAGAAGCACACCGCGTGGCCAATCTGTGGCCTCTTGCTCATCCATGCTGCCGCGGTAGAGACGATGAAGAATCACTCCCGGTTCATGACCTAGAATTTTCCGGCGCTTTATAACGAGTGTTGTGCACTGATGCCAGATAGGTCGCACTGTGGTTACCCGCGTTTGCCTGCCGTATGCGGAAATAAACAGGATTTCAAAACCGGAAGTGCGTCAGTTCAGGGAGTGTTGGAAGAGGCCCGTCAGGATGAAAAAAAAAATATGCAATGTCTGACGTCAGTTTAGAATGCATCGCCTGTCTAATTAACCTCATATTTTTGCAAGTTTTCTCACACGCATCGTAACCGCAGCCGTGCATCAGCGTTCCGCGACCGTCTGAAAACGTTATTCTCTCATCTGGAAAAAAATTGCATTGCAAGTGTGGTGTGTGTGTGTGTGTGTGTGTGTGTTCCGTGACCATCACCTATAAGTTAATTAAAAGGTGGCCAAGGTACTCCGGCTAAAGAATGACATTTCCTCGCTGCCTTGATGCGCGCGTAGATCCTAACACATCAGTCGAATTATCTTCGCTAAGCTCCGCTCTCATTTAAAGATGCTGTCAACGACTGCAATTGCAGCCCTGATCCAATGCTGTATTTCACGATGGTACCATGTATAACTATGTTGTTACAATTGTCCTCAAATTACCACTACCAAACATTCGAAGCAAGTCAACATGACGATTATTGGTTTACAGTGTTATCATGTCAAAATTACTTCAATACGTTCGTTTATGATCATTTACGTCCGTGCGTTTCTACAAACTGATTTTCTAAAGTAGTACTCACAGAAAATTTCGAAGGCTATATAGCATGCGACAAATGTTTCTGCGACAACGCAAATCATAATCCACAAGATATCAACGACACGTGTGGCATAGGACATATCTAAAATTAATTTGAGTCCATATGCCATGTGGCTGAGCGTAAGGCGCAGCACCTAACGACATCGGCATCAACTTGGCTTGCACGTAATCAAACAGCAACCTTCCTACGTCACCACCATCTCGACTCGCGTCTTCGTCATTACGGGACGATCTGGTATTGTCGAAGGTTGGTTTCTTTCGATAGCAATGGACATTAAGAATTCTTAGAGCATCTGGATGGGATAATATTATGTATCTGGGCAGAGGACTGTTTCGAATGATTATGTTGCACATAGGCCCCAACTATTGAGCGAATGAAAGCGGCAGGCAAGTTCTGCTCAATAACTTGGCACATATTTAAGACACTGTATGATTTTTGTTTTTCGGTTCTTCATTCGGAAACGGTTCTTATCCCTTTTAAAACAATCATGCGCTGCTATCATATCACACTCCTAGCTCCGCTTTAACGAAGACAACAGCGTGCTTACAATACTTGTCGATGCTATCCTGCTCGCTTTTATTGCTTCGGTTGTCGTGTTGCTCCACTCAAATTATATCAGTCTTGAAATGAGCTCAACCCTTTCCCTGTGGCACGGAACCTTTTTCTGTTGCTCACACTGTTGCGATGGCCTTTCCTCACTTCTATCGTGTCGACGGTCGACTTAGCCATGCTGGTTTGGCACTACTCGGACGTTCAAATGTATTTCAGGAGCACACAAGCAGATGTGCACGTTGTCCGAACAAGTACACCGAATCGGCGGACCACTCTAGAGATGGCAAACGTGAGTTGCTACCGAATGCTAGGTCCCGAATGCCAGATGGTTCGTGTGTGGAGCCTGTGCGCTCAGTCCGAACAGAGCGCCAAGATTTGTGGCCATCGCGACGTTCTTTATTGGCCCCTGTCTCGCCTATCACGTGTGGTGGCGCAACTTCAACAGTTTACACGTGAAGCGTCTTTCTTGATTGAGCATACAGGCCTTGTTGCAAGAAGGACAATGAGAGTGGACGATATAACGACACTCGGTGAGGTCGAGAATTTGCTGATAATATGTGTCGCAGCACAGCGTCGAAGTTGTCGTAGATTTGTGAGACTTCCAGTTGTGGCAAGCATCGCTGTATGATTGCTCGAGTGAGTGGCACCCCAGCGTTGTACGTCTTTTGAAGGGATGCGGTAGTCCGTTACCGGGAGACGGTGCTGAACTCGCCGAAATAAAATAAGTCTTGGAGTGCTGCTCGCAGCTGTGGGGTGCGAAATAGCCACTGAACCGCAGCTACATGTGGAGCGGGATTTTCTCCATCAAGGTGTAACTGGAATCAGGTCGTATACTCACGTCTCTTAGTCCATGTGGGCTGTTTGTCTATTACAGTCTCCGGGACGTCGTGTCTTGCATGCGCGCTCTGTCTGAATTCGTGGCACGCACGTTAATCCCTCGGATGGCCGCACTGCGTTTACGTTACGGCTTTGTTAGCTGTGTTTTGTATGGACCTTGTGGCGAGGGAGCGTTCGCGTAAGGAGAAAAATGCTAAGCGTATGCTTATTTTTTTTTAAGCAGTGGGCAATGAAACGAGCGGTAACCGAATTTCTGCGTAAGTGCGATGTCGACAATCGTGATGTGATACTAACGAGCAAATTAATGTTCGCTTGCCGCCAGTGCACTCGGGAGACAAAAGGACAACATTATGATGGTGAAATTTTATTGTTTCAAGTGAGTGAATTGTCTTCACCCAATGTGAATGGGCTCATGTCAGGAAGCCGTGGGCCCTAGTCACGCTCCCAGCGCTGTTCGCCATAGCTAGCTAGTACTGAGTGTTCGAACTAGATAGCTATATGCCTCCAACTGCACAATGGCGCTGTATATGCATGTTGTCCATGCTCGTATGCACTACCAGAGCATGCTGCGTATAGGGCGTCACAGAACTCGCACTTGCATGACCGTTGAGTGTCGACGTCAAGTCATGCGGAGTAGCATGCTGCGTGCGCAAAAGCTTGTTTGCAGTCGTCTGAGGCTGGTGACCACATCGTGTCATTCTGGCCTGGGCTATGATCTCTGACCACCCTGTATTTCTGTAGAATGTCGGCATGTCTCTTTTGGAACGCGAGCCTTCCTCCGCGGTCCATATGGAAGGGAGACTCTGCGATGTCAGGTACGCTGGCTGAAAAAAAACAAAAACAACAAAGCATTCTTTTGCTCTTTCAGTTCAGATCTACATGCAGCCTCAAAAGTAGCGGTCAGATGCATTCCTACGCGATTGCTTAATTCAGCGCCTGCAACACTAGCTGCTGGTATAACTAGTAGAACAAAAATAGAAATAAAAAGGGAGACATATTGCTCTTAAATTCAATTGCAGTGGTAGACGTATTGACAGAAAAAGGAAATGAAGGGCACAAAGGTGCACCATGCAGGCGATTTGGCCATGTGGCTGCTCACCACTTAGAGTTGGAGGCAGAGACTGAATATTTAAACTTCGCGCAGTGTAACAGGCTGTTGGCAGCCTTCTGAACGATGTCACCGTGGTATAAGCTTGGCCAAGCGTGCCGATGTCTACATGCGAAGAACATTTTTTTTATGCATTAGAGGAGGCACATCAGCACATGCGCAAATGAAGGAAACTTCTCAATTGGAACAAAGCGACAACGCACATTCTCTACTTTGAATTGCACTATGCAAGCAGTTAAAGGGACACTAAAGGGCAACACTGTTTGTATGATATTAAGTCACTGTTTCACAATACCAAAAGTACCACTCTAGCATGAGATAATGTTCGGTAAGCGAGAAAACGCGCAAAGATATAATACAAGCGGGGATGGCACCTTCATGCTCCTGCACCAACTCACTGTAACATCTTAGATCTTGAAGGCGCCTGATAGGACCCACATAACTATTAACCGATAAAAATTAATTGCGGTGTGTTCCTAGGCGAACAGGGAATTAAAGTATAGCGAGTTTCATGTTATTCCAATAAGTCTATAGACATTTGGCCAAAATGCGAAAAAAAGTCTGAAACGTGTGATGTCATGTTTGCGTTGAAGTGCCGAGGTTGCGCACGAAATTGAAAAGTCAAACTTGGACCTCCATTTTCTCTTCTATAACATATTCCACCCACGATGGCGGAATCAACGACAATAATGTTCTCACAGAACGATCTGCCAGTGTAAATTGATTTGTCCCTTTAAGTGTCCCTTTAAGGTGCATCTTCATACCACATAAACAATTAACTGTCTGGAAACATTGCAAGTTGAACGTGTAAGGCAACGCACTTATACAAAACAGCGAAGGGCAGCACCAAAATCGTGTGAGCCCTAGCCTAAAATTGATCTAAATGACCTCGGCAGGGCCAAGGCATGCGAACGGTGCATGTGCACGAGATGACGACCTTCGTACCTTTCGCTCTTTCCCTTTCTTCGTGCTAATAATCGTTATTACCTGCACGGCATATAACACGATTCAACTGATAATCACGTGAGCGCACCGACTTAACATTCGTCGCACGTTCACGAGCTTCCGCAGCGTCCTGATGACCCAAACCTTGCGTACCGTGGCGGCGCCCATGGCAACAGTACGTGTTCAAAATTTTGCCCGAACAGTGCATTGATTAGGACATCGAGTGTAATTTCGACGTTGCACGTGACGACTACGCTGCTTTCCCGTGGGCGTCAAACCGCCTGGTGATTATCGACTACAGATACCGAGGGCATGCGAGAAAGATAATGTTTCATTATGTCTCTTCCAAGGACTGTATATATTGAAGCGGGCGAGAGTGCTGTTTATCTTCGTGGCTGGGCTATGAACAGTGCATCATTATTGCGTACTGCGCCTCCCACTAACATTTTACAGAAAACGTTGCCAACGCGCGGTGACTCTGGTGGGGAGTGTATGGGGCGCGAAATATTCATGGTATGGTAATGAAGAGACAATTAAGCTCTTGTACTAATTACGCTGCTTTCATGTCCACGTGCATCCGCTGCGAATTTTTGCGCTATGACGGCTCTTATAGCTTTTGGCTGTGTGCGAAGTGTAGGTTACATGCGCGAATTTTCTCAACCGCCGTCTACGCGACTCTGATGCGCCAGCGCGAAGTCGCACAGCTCTGTACGGAGGCATAGATAGGGTATTATTATATTAGTGTCTTTAAGAGTACCCACACGAACCTATACCGAGAGGTGCCCCGGTTAGTCATTTCTGTGGTCGTTGTAACACGGAGGCGTTTACGATTAATCTTGTAGTTTGACGATAACTACGCCCCATTTGTCCCTCAGAGGACTTGTACATCCCGTTTATAAATAAAGCGCTTTCATTCATCCATCCGCATAGATAGGAGCGTACAGCTACGCACAGACGCATTGATAAAGCATAATTAAAAATAATCATTTATTGGGTTTAAGGTCCCAAGACCACGAAATGATTATGAGAGACGCCGTAGTGGAGGGCTCCGGTAATTTCTACCGCCTGGGATTCTTTAACATGCACTGACGTCGCATAATATACGGGCTCAAATATTTCGCCTCCATCCAATTGCAGCCGCCGCTGCCGATAAATGAAACAGCACCATTCATAAATTTATATATCTTTAATAGCTCTAATAAGCAAAAGTCCTGCTCTCATTCTTAACGTTATGGTGGCATCGCAAGCAGGCATAGTGTATTCTTTACTGTCAAATAATCAGCATAAAAAGTTGACGCTGCGTGCTCCTTCCGTCACGTCCGCTGCCAGAAATTGGCTTACGAAGCTGCAGTCGGCACTGGAACCGATTTGACGAGAAAATTGAAATAACGAGCGGTCTAATTTCACGATGAAGGCCAGTAATAACCAATCGTGAACCAAAAATAACGTGCGCAACTTGGGATCGCAGGACCGTTTGCAGGCCACTGTAAGTCAGGATGTGTTGGAGCGTGCCCTTGCCGTAGACATGCATGGCCCGAATGCACGCCCTCATCATTCGATGCTCGCGGGATCGAATTTCTGCTGCGGCGGCTGTATTTCGATGGAGGCGAAATGTTGAGGCCCGTGTACTGTGCAATGTCAGTGCACGTTAAAGAACCCCAGTTGGTCGAAATTTCTGGAGCAGTCCACTATGGCGTCTCTCATAATCAAATAATGGTTTTGGTACGTAAAACCCCAGAAATCAAATCCACCAAACTTGTAAATATAAACTGAACATCCCACCCCCTTCGTATTTTGGAGCGCTCAAAACAAAGTCTCGACATCTCTCGATGATCACCTGGAAATATCACACTCTACTTTACCTGTCCCACCCCCACTCGTTAGGAAACTTGCACTCCAGCCGCTTGCACTCGGTCATTCCGTCCCAAAAATCGGAAGGTACTAACGTGCTGTCCAGTGTTCAGCAGTTAAAAATTATTTTTGCTTTGTCCGTGAATGGCCGATATACGCTCAATTTAGTTGTTGAACGATTCATTGAGATGTATCTATTCTTAATGTTCGCCTTTGTCGCGGCGTGTTATGCACCAATATTTCATGAACTCCGCACTGCCGGCATGTATGTCGTACCAGGTCTCCAGGACCTCTGTCAAGACGTGGGAATAGCTTGACCAATAGACCCTGGCGACCTTCCAGTGTGTTGCTTGGTAAATAAAAGTTGAATTCGAATTTCAACTAACCTTCTTGGCCATGTTTGATCTGCACGGGCATGCTTTGAAAAAAATTTCAACCGCTCGGCGAAACAGATTTGCCCTGCTCCTTCTCCACATCCATCACGCGTGAACGAAACCCAATAAAAGTGGTCCCGAGCGATCAACTATTAGGCAGCAAGGCAATGCGTAGGAGCTGATCAATTATTCCGGAAACTTCCGTACGCAATAACTCGTCCCCAAGGCCGGACGCAGCGTGGCAGCTCGCGGAACGTTCTTTTCTCTTTCTGCTCTATGCAAATCTCAATCTTCCTCTCACTTTTTCACAAACGCGCGAAGCCAACGCGAGGCCTCGGTCACGGATTAAAAACCGGCGCCGAAGCGAGCTTTTTGATCAAGCGACGTTATACGCGATTCGCCTTGAGAAAAAAGGCGTGAGACCAACACCTCTGCAGCGCGGTTAAGCCGAGGATCTCTAAGAGCTCTATCGGCGCCTGCCACGTCCATCGCGAGCTCTCGGTCACGAGGCCAAGTAACATATATGAGCTTAATCGACGCATGGCTATTAAGTATTCCGCGCCCCCTGCGCTGGTCACGATTGTTTACAGGGAGGTCGCGCTATTGCTCCGGCTGGCCTTTGCCGCCATCGTGCATATAGTGCACGCCACGCTTCATAGATGGGGATAATTAAGCTGCCTACGCTTGAAACTAATTGGTCAAAGTGTCTACAGTGCATCCAACGAGTGGATGCTCGTGCGAGGAAATCTTAATTGCGCTTTGTGTAGCTGATCAAACCGTTCTGTTGAAGTTTGCGGGCAACACTGCGCGTGCTTTAGTTGACTTAATGCAGCGACTCGAGGCGATGCTCTCATCCGTGTGTTTCGGTGCACTGGCTGTAACTTAGACCGTGCACTGATGGAGATGAGATGACAGGAATATTTTTGCTGTTTCGTAGTTGTCGTCATCATATAGTGTCGCGATTTCAATGTCATTGAACACGGATTATCAAGTTAATTCGAGCAAACGCTGCGATCGGGATAGTTTGTATCAATGACTTCAGATGGCACATGAGGCGCGCAGAACGGAACAAGTCTTGTCTTTGAGCTGTAGCGTTTGTCTTGAATATATATTTGCTGCATCTTCGGCCGTTCCTGCGCTGTCTTAAAGTATACGGGGTTTGAGCAAGATAGCGAGGTGCTTTCACAAAGATGAACCGCTTTGCGCGGTCATGCAGGCGTGGTGCTATGAGTAGTTTCACAGCCGGAGGAGCCACTGACTTGGTGTGACATTATTTTCATCGTCGGTTTTAGCAGAGGCTGCTCGAGGAGGAGTGACACCGTAAGTAATTCGAAGAAGCACAACGTTATAAACAGATCAGCAACGTCCAAGGTGCATGGGTGTGTGTGTGTGCTGTGCGTATGCTGCCCATGTGCATGTGTGGCGTACTGGTGAATTGTATGCGTGGAATGATTACAAGGAATGTTAATTGGTTTACTTAGCAGTGTAGTGCGGGCAGAATTTCCTCCCCACCGACTGTACATCTTGAGCAAAAGAGCCACACAACTGATCAGCATACCAAGAAGTAAATTTTTGCCTTGAATGGTATCACGGCTGTGTTTCTTGTTGCTCCATCACTTGGAATTACCAATACAAAATTTTGCATATTCCTAGTGAGATATGATTCATATTACTTTTAAGTTTTCTGGTGGCCTCCCTGCCGGGATTTGTAGATTTCGAAATACTCGGAAAATATTACAATGAATAGTAACGATTACAAGGCTCTAATCGAGTATCGCTTGCTATAGATGTGTGTTAAATCCATTACTTGCAATATCCGAATGTGTGCGGAAGCGGAACTGCGTGGAGCGTCAGGTTCGGACGGAACAGTGTGAAAGGAAAACCTAATTAAAGTTGCACGTGAAAAGGTGGACATAAAAAAAGAGAGAGAGAGAGAGAGAGAAAAAAAAGAGACACTCCCACTGTACACTTACATATACAGCCCGTATACCAAAACTGAGCGAGGTACGCAGTCAACTACACTTTCAGAGCCATTGAACTCGCAAGCTTGTAGCATGACGTAAATATTGCGTGTTTGAACTTGACTCTTGATGGTCGTGAAGCGCTCTCCGGAGGCCGGGCTTGTGGCCCCCATCCCGCCCTTTTCAAAACACGCTCGCAAACTTAGCCTGTAACATCCACACACACACACACGCATGCACGGCACCTCGTCACAACCGCGCATGAAATCACGCACAACTCGCTGAGCGCGCACGGAAGAAGGAAGGAGCATCGTATAGCGCTGCGTCGAAATCACCCTCGGCGACCACGTGATTTCCCCTATAGCACGTCGTCGACGCTTGCGCTGTACAAGGCGTGCACGTATATATACATATACCGTACATATACACACCTTGGCGTGCAAGCGGCCGCGAAACTACTTCGGGAATGGCACTAACGAAGCGTCTACAGCGCTTTTCGCGGCTCGCACGACAGGTGCTCCATCTAGTGCCTAACTGACCGCCTCCTCATCGAGGAAGGGAACAGCGCACACCGCCGTCGTGACCCGTCAGAAATCATCCTACCTACGCGCGTACATCGTACGCAGCAAGCGCCCGCAAAGTGCAAGCCCCCATTGTCTTTCGCTGAATGTCCACTCCCCGCATCGCACGCTTTCTTTCTTTTGTTTCGTAGAGTGCAACAGCAACGCACCGCGTATAGTCAGTGCAACGTTCGAAGCTTTCGGAGAAAGGGGGGTTGTTTCCCCTCGGGATTGCTGATTCGCACGCATGAAGGCAGGTAATCGGTGTGTATACATGCTCCAAGCACGAAGATTCGCCATCACGGTCGCCGTCGGATGAACTTCGGCGCACGCCATCGGTCGCTCATATCGGTTTGTGTCGTGGACGCTAAGTTCGCCGACAGCCGCTCAGCTGAGCGTGTTATACGGTGCACGTGTCCGAGTTGGTTGGTGCACCGCGGCGCGTTATATAATTTAGGCGCTCGGGCGCGCGCGCGCGCCTTGTTTCGGAGCTGCGCGTTGCGTTGTGTCTGCGAGCTCGCGCTCAGCGGTCGCGCACGCGAGAGTGCGATGCCGCGGAGGCAAGTGACTCGAGCAGGGAAAGCGGAAAGGAGCTTGCTCGGAAAAGGGCGCATTTCGCGGTTCACCGATGCCGCGCCAGCCGAAGACGGTAGAGACATTGCGGGTCAAGGACACCTTTTCCTTGAAGTTCAATTACTCGTCACGAGAGTATACGGGGAGGAGTATGTTGCAGATGAAGAATACAGAATTAAACGAGATTTCGGTAACTATACGAAGCGTCCGGCTTGCGGAAGCCCCGCCCACGGTGGTCCAGTGGTTATAGCACACGGTTGCTCATCCGGAGGTCGTGGGATCGAATCCCGGCTGGGGCGGCTGCATTTCGATATGGAGGCGAAATGTTGAGGCACGTGACTGTGCGATGTCAGTGCACGTTAAAGAACCCCAGGTGGTCGAAATTTCCGGAGCCCTCCACTACGGCGTCTCTCATAATCGGAGCTGGTTTTGGGATGTAAAAACCCCTAGAAATCAATCAATCCAGCCTTGCGAAAAACGTAGATGTACGAATATACAATGTAATAAAGAATCCTGCAGATCTCACGCATTCTCGGAGTCGGTGTCATTCGAAGCTGTCAGCGCGGAAATCGCTTATGAAGGATTGCGTGGCATTCAGCGAGGAGGATCAAGAGCTCGTGGGCGTGGGCGCAACGTAGGTTAACAACGAGCGTGGACCGCGCCATGGCGACTGAACGATGGCTCATGGTACGACGTAACATGGTAACGTAACATGGCACTCACGTTAGTGCACAACGCAGACGTCTGTTTTTCTCGAAGAAAAATACACGCTGCGGTGCGTTAATGTGCGTATCATATAAGCGTAGTTCACTGGAGTGCTCCTAGACGGGATGGAGCAACGTTGTACAAAAGCAGGCCTAGTGATAGTAGAACGTACGCATTTCTTTATAACATTGGTATGATAGCGCTTAACATAAAATAGAAGATGGATTGAGTCAGTCAGGCTCCCATATCTGGCGTCGAATGCAGCCGTAATTGTTGCAGCCAGCACATATACGGCGTCGAATACAGCCACATTAAAGCAGGGTAATACCATATGTAGGATATGAGCTGCAACAAGTCACGATACCACATATGGAAACAAAAAGACACGCCTATGTATATCTAATAAAAGGATCACCGATGCAACCACATATCAGTTGCATCCTGCAATCAGCCAGCAAAGCTTTGCACTTAGCTATGGAATTATCTATGCACAAATAAATACTATACAAATGATACAAACTTGCTAGCGTGTAATCCAGAGCATCTCAATGTATTTAACACGCAATCCGTATTTTAAAGGGACCTAGTCATTATCTAAAGCAAAAAGAGTATCACGAATGAATGTTGTTTTACCATTGCAGTCACGAAAGCCAGAAAATTGAAGTCTCACGCATGAGTGCATGCATGGTGAGCTCTCAGGTAAGGATTCTAAAAGTCATAAATAAATAGTGCGGGGAATACACGGACATAGCGAACGGGATTCGCAATCATGCAATCGCGACTTGTATGATGTCGACGACGGGTCCTGAGATTGAGGAAGCTTTACAGAATTGGCAAAAGGACACCAAAAATGAAGTGTAAAAAAAATCACGTTATCTTCCATCATAACCTCGTTGATTACTTTTTTTCACGGACAGCAGGGTATTGAGGCACATAATGCAATTAACTCTGTTCTTATCTCCTTCAGGCGCTAACTACGCTCTTAAACCTCATTAGAGTAGACTGTAAATGCGCCAAGCTTACATTATTTTTATTCCGAGGCACTCACTCTTATATTGCATGAATTAGAAAGTGACAGTATGTTGATTTAAGCATTTTCGGTAATTAAGCGTAATTAGCAATTCAGTTACACATTTATATACTAGTTAGTCAGTAATGCTCCATTTTTGTATAGTAATAATTGAATCTCAGGGAATACACGCATGACCCATTTTCCGTGGGTTATATCCATTCAGAACAAACAAAAAATTTTAGTTTTGGCGTGGTTCCCGGAAGTCGGCACTTCGAACGAAGTTGTTAAACATGGTAGTGTCGCGACCGCTGCACACTGGTAGCGCATTCACCAATATGACTTTTGTAACAATATGAACCAAAATAAAGTAGTCCGCGCAGGAAAAATAAGATTACGGGGCCTTACGTGCCAGAACCACTTTATAACTGCGAGGCACGCCTCGTGGTGGAATGCTCCTGACTAACTACGGCCACCTGGGGTTCTTTAACGTAATCCTATATCTATGTACGCGGGTGTGCTTTCGCATTTCGCCTCCATCGAAATGCGGCAGCCGTGGCTAGGAATCGTACCTGCGACCTCGACGTTAGCAAGACAACACCTTAGCCGGTAAGCCACATCAGGGTGGTTCTGTATAAGATTTCTTACGAGGCTGCAATTGTGAAAACAAGATTTAGGGCACAAGATTTTAGGGCACTGCACTACAAAGTCTTCAAGGCGTGTCGCTGTCAGGGCATTGCTGCGATTTCTTCGACAAACAGGACTTGGTGACTGATTGTGACAGTGCCCTGACAAGTGACAGTGATGGTGATATGTCCCTAAACTCTCCCGTGCCTTCCCTCTTTCATTCCCGTTTCCCCTTCCACAGTACAAGGTAGCCAACCGGAGATCTCCTCTGGACTCTGGTTAACCTTCCTGTCTTTTCTTTCCCTTTCTCTCTCTCTCTGCAATAGTCCAAGTACAAAAGTATATCTTGAAATCCGTGGCCTCCTACTGATGGTGCATCGGCGCGTACTTTAATAAATAAATTAAAAAGAAAAAAAAACTTCAGTTTTAGATTTTTTCTAATTACCAGCCTGCTATGCCTCGATCCTGAAGAATACTGAAGTTGCACAAGGGCACTTCAGCCGCCTAAACACACTTACCGTAATTAAAGATTCCCCCTTATGGCTTCACGGAACGCGCATATGCGGTTATTAGTCTTTCGCTTTAATCAAGGTGCCTATTTATTCAACTTTCACAATGACCAGTGCCACTGCGAATGTTCTGTCGGTAGTGGAGGAATGACCGAGTGAGACATTTATAAAGTGCTTCACGATCTTCTATAGTACTCCTTTCTTTCTTTTCTTTTTTTTCGACGTAAATAAGAGAGCCACCGAAACCTTATCGGTCACTTCTATTTCTTTTTTCTTTGTTGCAAACAAAACAAACGCGACAGTGACTGTACGAGGATTTAAATGCGGATGTGGGTCCATTGTTCACACTGTCCACAACATTTTCAGCGCGCCTTATCGATCAGGCAAGTCGGACATACACAGCTCATAGATATAGCGCACACCCCTTTATCACTCTTGTTCACCCAGAGACAGTTAACGAGATAAATTGCATACGATATCGACAGACTCGATTAGATGAGTTCCTCAAAACAGCTATTATTAACGCACATATCTATTTCTGCTATCTGAGAGAACAAGCAAGACTCGTGTGCAGCACAAACAACACCCAAAATGCACAGCGATAGTTGTCCATAAAGGTTTTCAAGTTTCCTTTGTAGTACTGCGTGGCCATAGTGTTGCGAGACTAAACGGCAGAACGCGACGTCTATCTGCAAAATCGTATAGATAAATTAGCGTCGTTTTCAATACGAAGCTCGTGCTTCTCTCCTCGGTAAAATGGCAATGCCATCATCATCAACCATTCCTCAATGTTGTGTTAAGCATTGTAACAACGTATCCCGTGCCCTTAGCTTTATGCCAATATATACAATGCCCAGACAGATGTGCCGACAATTGTGAGTTCCCTAACGAACCTGTAAACCTCACTAATACATGCGGGAATTCATAAAAATTACTCTTTCTCAAGGTAGAAGAAAAGCTCAGGGGAAGACGGAGGCTTGAATCGATGAGCAGATCGATGAAAACGGTGCAGAACAGGTAATGTCGCAACGTTTCGACAAGTGGACTTGTCTTCGTCAGGACGGCAACTGACGAAGACAAGTTGCCGTCCTGACGTAGACAAGTCCACTTGTCGAAACGTTGGCTCCAGCGACTTTCCCTGTTCTGCACCGTTTTTAGCGATCTATTCATCAATTCAAGTCTTCATCTTCCCCTGAGTTTTTCTTCTAGTTTGGATTTCTCAAGGTGGAAGAGTAACATGCAGTGACGCGCAGCCCCGAGTTTGGCACCCAGCGCATCGCGACCGTTTAAGTCAGCAGCCGCGTGTAAATTTCGCGCCTAAGAACTTCAGTCATCCTCGTCATAATTATCATTATTACCATCATCCTTGTTGTCGCCATCGTCGTTGCGAACAACAGTAACATTTCGCATGGTACAACCAGCATCGCCCTTCGTGGCTTCTATATCTTAACCAGTCGAGCTCATTACCTCTGGTGTATAGTGCGACCGAAGAAAAAGGCTAAACAGGAAAAAAATTGCAATCTGCAGTCTGCACCGACTAGCTTTGTTTCAGAATTTGAGGCAGAAAATACAGTTCTGCTCAGCTTGCTGGCAGTGGCCAATGAAACCCAGTAAAAAGAAAGAGAAAGAAAAAAAGAGGCGAGGCATGCTCCTACAGCAAGAGGCAATAACGCCAAAATGCTGAATGGCACTGCAAGCGAGAACTTCGTGGTACGCGACAAGTATATATATATAGGCCACTAGGAGAAATGCGCTCGCATCGAGAGACGTGGTTTCCTTACTGGAAACAAAAGGCTCTCACACTCTCGTGCAACGACGTCCCTGAAAGACCAAGATGCCGAGGCGACGATCTCTGTCGATGGTCTCTTCGAAATGTACAGGAGAGATGACGCCTCGTACGTCCATGCATTGTTCCTTGGCGATGCATTAGGACTGACACGTGTGTAAGAAGAGTAAATGGGTAATTCAGGGCGGCAGCTGTGGCCTAGGAAAGCTCTAGCCTGCATATTTTTTTTTCTTCCCTCCACAACTTCGACTCGAATGCGGTTAGCGAACGTGTTGAACATGACCCAGCGATGATATCGCATTGTCCACAGCGGAGAATCACGCAGAAAAAAGACTGTGGTAGCTCCTTTATATAGAAGACGACGCGCGCCGTCGTATATTCACCCTGGAACGATTGGTCTTGTTTCGTGGTTCAGTGCAGCACATCGCGTATAGATGACAACCTGATCGCAGCCAAGTGGCGCATTTCGGGCACGGTGGGCGGGTACCCAATCTGTAGGGTCCGATATTTTCGCATCGCATTGTAGTCGAAGCGACCGGCATTGTTACCTTTATGCTCTATTCCGAAATTCGCCGTGAGCTCTGCCTTACACATTGCAGCGGCCCGTCTCTTTCTTTCGCTTTAAGCGCCAAGTACATAAGAAGCACTGAAGATTTTCTCAGGGCTCAACGTTACAAATGGGTGGGTTTTCTTGGCGAGCGTGATTCGCGCGAAAAACCAAAGCAATTTAGAGTCTAATTAAAGTAATCGCGTGCTCATACCACGTGAAACTGCGATCCCTGAAGACACGTGTTGGTTTGCATAAATTTCACACCACACATTTGCGTTCGGCCATTGTGTGAGTTTGTTCCTGCTTGCACGCCATGATAAGCTTATTACCTCGTGCATAGCCCGAAGCAGCAAATGGATGACACCTTACGCCCGACCCTGGAACGAACTAGTGCGCTCCGTGTACCCCATACTATACCCATCTGCGACAATGGAAATGTAGGGGGTTCGCCTTCAAACGCAGCTTCCTATTGGAGTACGTACATTGTTCAACAGAGCAACAACTGACACGTGACAGCTATATCGAAGGCTGGCAAACCACCCGCTCTGAATGCCTTACATACGTCCAATAAACGTCACCTCTTCTGCAGGAAAACTCACGGAAGAAATCATCCTCCGTTCACATCGCGATTATGTTGCCTTGCGTTGTACTTAATGTCTTCGCCAGATAATTAACGGCCACCGTCCTGAGATTTACGATCGGGAGACACTTATACACATCATAATTGCGTAGGTGCCTGCGTCGTTACCTACGTAACTCCACATTCGACATATATCTTAATAAAAAAAAATGACCTTCGACCACGTACACCAATACCGTGCTCATATGCGCACGCGCTTTCCTGCGCGAGCAAAGCTCCCCTTCTCTTTGGTGATGCTGTACGGTCCGCCGTTACAGCTCATCCTCAACGCGACGTCAAGGCTCCGGCTTTTCTCCTCTTCAACATGGGTGCGTTGAAGGACTACCTCCATTCGCCGAGTCTCTATAGCATTTCAAAATTGTCGATATATCTTGTTGAAGCGCCTTCGCTCGTGTAGGAGAAAGGGCACAACTACGGGTTATGTTTGTCTTGTGCGTACAGGGAACCAAAGCCGCTTCGTCGGCACCGAGCAGTAGACATATAAACGGCCATTTCCGAGCAAACCACGAACGACGAGTTCTACAGCGGAAGCAACATGATGCAAAACGCAGGATTAACCAAGAACACGCACGCGTTTAAAACACCCGAAACCCTCTGCGGACCTTAGCTATGTACTATTTTCCAGAATGAAGGCCATAAAACATTCACGAAACTACCCGAACCTTCCTGTCTGTCTTGCCTCCTATAAAGACTGCGATAACGGGGTGAAGGCACCAAGAAAGCGTGGCAGCGTGGCGCGTTCATCTCGATACCTTCATCGGCATAGGAAGCGGCGTGAGCATCCGAGAGCAAACAACTCTGTCGTGGCGCACGCGAAGGCGGCCGTCCATCTACGGGGCCAACCGTTCCGAAGGAGACCGGCTCCGGTCGCGGCCATCCGCCAAGTTCGACCGACCACAAAGGACTGCTCCTTCCCTGTGATTACACGAGGAGCGCGCCGTTCAGCAGTGCGTGCTGGCGCGATGAACGAGCACGCGGAGATTTTATTAGCGCGCTCATCGTCGGCCAGATGCGTGCACGCGTTACGGCGGGCTTCACTTGTGCTACAAGCGAGAGACGACGTCGTCCGGTCACGCAGAGTGTACCGCTCACTAACGAGCCCCGCTGAACTGGCGCTTTATAGCGGCACCGATTATAGCGATTCATGTGGTCGCCGTTCCGAAATTTAATGCTCCGCAATTTACTTTACTGCTTCCCTTTTCGCGGCGTTTTTTTTTAAAGGTTTGTGTTATATCTACCGAGGTCTCTCTTTTATATCCGGATAATCGGAGCCGGAGATAGATTTTTCTTTCTCAAATCTTTTGACGAGGTACTCCATTCCCACCTCTTTATTACCTTACGGGTGGTGCTCGATCGAGTCTTGGGCTTGACCATCGTTGGCTGCGGTTACCTTTAAGAAGATGATAATAAGGAGTGCTGCGGGTGTCCTAAGCGCTCGGGAAAATTTATTCGCTAATAAGCGCAGAATATATAATCTCATGAATACACGAGCTATTCCTGATACTATATACCAATCACGGCCGTCGTGCCAGAAATGTTAGTGCGTCTAGTTTTTCTTTATTTCAACATTTCCCTTTCGTACCGGTGCGTAACAACGTATAGGACCTGATTTATAGGCGGGATCGTAACACTCTACGTCAAGGACGTGCCGCTACACAGTTGAAACATTTTATTCCTTCCTAGTAATAAGCGGCTCCCTGCTTGGACGTCCTGTACGATACCCCTAGCCTTTCACTTCGCCGTGAGCCTGAGAACGCCAAATCCGCTTTCAATGGCTTCTGCTTTTTTTTTTTTTTTTTCGTACCGGTAACCAATGTGCTTCGAATTAAGGAAGTGCATGTATTCCCCCGCTCAGGTCACGCGAAAAATGAATTATTCTTGTTTTAACGAGTTCTTACACTAAGTCTGAACGGCGTAGCAATGCGCAATGATTATAAAATCGTGTGTGGAGATCGCAAAGTCCATATATTTCCGACTGTTCTTGCAATACCGGCATGCATTCAAATGCTCGTCTCCCACTGTCATTTTAATGTGTCACACAACGGGACGTAATATGTGAAAGGGTCTTTAGAATGAAAGGGAAAGTGTGAAACAGTTTAGAATGATACCGTATATTTCACGAAACAAGCTGTCGCTATAATTTCTCCAAAACCCGAATCCACAATCGGGTTTCCAAATATGTTTGGAAACTGCCTGCTCCCATTTCAACATATTACGTTACAAGAAACATTGACTCGGTCGCTAGGTGCCGAACTAGCGTTAGTGGTTCCATAATCGAAAAATGTCCTCAGTGATGCTTTATTTGTTCATCTGTAATCCAAAAGATCCACGCATCTCCACGAAGTGAATCATGACGAGTGGGCGAAGCGCTGGGGATCGTTCGGTGTTACCGTAAATCACCCGTGACATTGCCCACTCTCGCGCATGTAAATGAGTGACAACGCGTGTCTATATTTACACAAGCGTTGTCATTCAAGTTCCTGGTCTTTATCAGGTTACTGCGCTCCCACGTCGTAGGTCGTGCCGAGTTCCGGATAACTTCTAGTTAACGTGCACGCTGCGAATCTTTATTGTTCAAATACACACAAGAGAAATCTCCCACTGGCACTACATTACAGGTCAATATCTAGTGCCTATATACTACATATGGGGGAGGGGGGGGGGGGGTTAGCCGGCGAACAGTTGTGCAGCGCGAGCAGTCGGTTCTTTTCAATTAAGAAACCCCGAGCAGACGCTGCCTGCGTCGGTATTGTCTCTCGCAGGCGAGGGCGTGTACTTCTTCCTTGCGAGCTGGTACAGCGCTCGTCGCAGAAACGTCCGCCGCGGTGGTGTAGTGGTTACGGTACTCGGCTGCCACCCAAAATACGCGGGTTCGATCCCGGCCACGGCGGTCGCATTTTCGATGGAGGCGAAAATGCCAGAGGCCCGTGTACTGTGCGTTCCCGGCCGCGGCGGTCGCATTTTTCGATGGAGGCGAAAATGCCGAGGGCAGTGTACTGTGCGATGTCAATGCACGTTAAAGAACCCCAGGTGGTCTAAATTTCCGGAAGCCTCCACTACGGCCTTCTCTTCCTCTCTATCTCTTTCACTCCCATTTTCCCCACCCCCACGGACGCTTAGCAGTGCTCTCTACATGGGCTGCAGAAATTAGCGTCCTTTCCTAACTGAACCACAATCAATCAATCAATCAATCAATCAATATCAATCAATCAATCAATCGCAGAAAGAGCGTTTCCATAGTCAACGCGCGCCGTTGGCCAAACTCCCGCACACTTATGTTGTTCTGTGCGGTGTTCAGTTTCGGTTTCGGTTTTGTGTAGCATGACGTACGCCGACAAGGCTAGGCCCTAAGGAGCTTCGCCCCAATAAATAAAAATAAGGAAAATGCGTCGACCTTCCAGAAGAACCAAAGTTAAGCGATGGAGTCGGTGTTACTTGCTGACGTAATTTGTTGAAAGGACAGCAAGCGATTTCCACCTGCGTTCGTAACCAAACTGCGAATCACCTGATGCATGCAGCGCACCAATATTTGCTCACTTGCTCGCAGGGTTCCCCCCGACTGATTTGCACGATTTTCAGACTATGTTCAAAAAGTGTTTCAGATCCTCTTAGCACTCCTTCACACTGCTTGCACACTAGTAAAAAAAAAAAGCAGGAAATGAGGCAAGGACTACAATAGTAATTCGAGAAAATTGCAGCAGAACAGCAATTGAGGTGAAGCGAATACAATCATTTTGCAAGACAAATAAGTAATGCCAATGTAATGTTAATTATTTTATTCACAAGCAATGAGCTTAGCTACGGCGTGCCGAATGTGGCATTGGATAATGCCGGAAACATAAGTATGGGTCACAGCATAAGCACTAAAGCAGACGTAGCACCAATACTGTAATGCAAACATAAACATAGCTAATTGAGGTGTAGCGGGGCTATAGCTGTGACTTGTTTCAAGTGACCCTCATTCTTTATGCTAGGAATAATATGAGACAGTGCGTTCCATTCTCTGCAAGCTTTAGGATGAAATTAGAACATGCAATTCTTCTACAGCGTGGAACAAAAACATTAAGTGCATGCTCAAGGAGACATTATATGAATGTACAGTAAGTGATTAGGAGACGGCGGATAGTTTGATTGTGGTTGCTTATCTTTTTTCATATTTATTATTATTATTATTATTATTTTCAATTTTGCCTATACTCTCCCAAATACTAGAAAAGTTTGTTCTAGAACGTATGATATCCTTCTTGCAGAAATTTTCGGTTCTTACTCTAAGGCAGTTTGGTTTTATTGCCGATTGTAGTTGTGTAAGATTATTAGAAGTCTACCGATGAAATATATTCACCTCTAGATAATAACTTGTTTTGCTGTAGTTTATTTTTGGACTTGGCGAAAGCGTTTGAAACTGTGAACCATAATATTTTGTTGGAAAAGCTATTTCGTTATGGTTTCAGGGGGCCTTTTTACAATGCTCTCCATAATTATCTGTAGGACAGATCACAGGTGGTAATGCGAAGCAAAGAAGTTATTAGCACTATGAAGTATATTACAACGGATGTTCCACAGGGATCAGTGTTGGCACCTTTATTATTTAATTTATTTATGAATGGCTTTCCCTCGGTAATTAGCAAAGCTAGTGTGTATCAGTATGCGGATGATACAGTGCTTCTTAACGTCACTTACGGTATGAAGGTGCCATTAACGCTCTGCAGAGTGCAATTCATAAGGACTTGCTGTGGTTTAATGAAAATGGTGTAACAGTTAATGAAAACAAAGCCAAGCTCATCTGCTTTCGAAGTCCTTTAAAAATTCAAAGAGCCAATGTGCCACTACTTCTTCATACTGAAAATTGTAACCAGTGCAAATGTACTGCAGTAGAATATGTAGAGACATTCAAGTACGTGGGTATAAATTTTCATAGCGGAATGTCTTGGCAACATCACATGGCTTTTCTGTGTGCCTTACTTAGAAGTGTTGCGTGTTTGCTTTTCAATATAAAAAGCTTGGTACCCCTACCAGTCAAGAAAATGACAGTTCTGGCACTAGCATACAGTGTGCTGAGATATGGCATCACGATTTTCGCCTTTTGCACAGAGCGATGGGAAACTAGAATTAACAACTTACTTAGAAACATACTAAAAAGCGTTGCTTACGGTATTAGGCTACGTTCCCATAACATTTTTCGTGAATTAGGTATTTGCATGTTCCGAGACTTGTTTACTCGAACTGTTATTCTGCGACATAGTTGGAACGATGACTTCAAAGTGCCTTATGTTACTAGTCGTTCATTGAGAGAAAAAAAGCGTTTTTATGTACCCTGCTCGTCCACTAGATATGGTGAAGCTAGAAGAAGTGTATATATTCCGAAAATTTTTAATGGAATATCTGAAGAGTTCTTTTCTGCCACTTCAAAAAAAGAGAAGAAGAAGTTAATCTCAGACCTATAAAATTGTTTGTTATGGCTTATTTGTAATTTGTAATCATTCTTCGTCTCTTCTCCTTTTCTTTGTTATTACATGTGAACTAGAATTCCTTTCAAATTGTCTGTGCGTTCAAAAATTTTGTCTGAATATTATGTAACCACATCGCTGTAACCGACGTTGCCGGGCCTAGTCACTCAAGTCTTCGGTTTCTCTGTACTACTTCTGGATATGAGCAATAAAGTTTATTATTATTATTATATTATTATTATTATTATTATTATTATTATTATTATTATTATTACTTCTTTTTTGAAGAGTGAGACGTCGTCGTTTTGTGCAGATTCGTGTTGCGTTTAGCGTCGTTCTCTGCTGTATGTTTGTCATGCACGTACATTGCGGTACATAGCATGTCAGCGAAACGACCACGACGTGGTCACATGCATGCATGATGTCGTTTGTACGATTAATGGCAGTGTAAAGCTAGTTAATCCGTCATTCGGGTTGGTCATGCCCGCACGTAGTGCCATGCATGTGCTCTATGCACTGAGGTAGTGTCACTGTCACCATAATGACATTAACAATGGTATCTTGCCAATTACTTGGGACATACGTGACACGCGCGTCATGCTATTCTTGTAATGGCTTGAACAACTTCTCGTCTGTGCTTGTCACACAGATATTAAGCCGCGCAAATTCTGATATAAAGCAAATTAACGAGACGGACCACGAGAGCTGTATGTGCGAGGATAGATAGATAGATAGATAGATAGATAGATAGATAGATAGATAGATAGATAGATAGATAGATAGACATGCTGTCAAATACCATTGTCGCCAATAGATTATATATCCTTAGGTTTTACGACCCAAAACAACGATGACGTTATGAGAGATGCTGTAATGGAGGGCTCAGGAAACTTCGACCACCTGTGGCTCGTGCACGGTACAGACACGGGCCTCAACATTTCGGCTCCATCGAAGTGCAGCAGCCGCGTCCCGATTCGATCCCGCGACCTTCCGATCAGCAGCCGAGTGCCCTAGCCACTAGACCACCGCGGCGGGGCGTCACCAATAGTTATATACAATGAATAAATAAATGCTTCGCTTCTTGCATGCTTATATTTAGTGTAGCGATTTGCGAGTCAGTGCTGCGCATGCTGTGGAATGAATAAGTTCTTTAATATATATATTGATGAGGCAGAACAAGAATTACGTGCAGTTACCATCAGAAAGTGAGAATGTGTAATGAATGGTTATGGTTTGACAATAGCCACTGATACGCAGGGCAGGAAAGTGGGAATACTGGCCACACTAGTATTTCTGCGTTCCCACGCTTATAAATGAATCGAACTAGACACTCCACTAGAAGCAGAAGAGTGCCAATAGTACCGGTACACGTCGGTGTATGCCTGCGCCGTGTTTCATACCTCTGGAATGCGGAACCACCGATTTGGCCCCTTCATATATGGTGCGCTGTTTGCGGAACTTGACGGCATGTTGCTGCGCGCTATGGACCCTTTACTATGCACAGCCAACGCACGAAATTCTCAGTGCCTGTAGACTGTGGCTGCGAGGCTGCAAAGGGGAACCCTTTCGCTTCCGGGTGGAAGAAATATGCGCCACGGCGGATCGGCAGTATAGCGGAGCGTGCTGTTACACCAATTTTCTGTACCCTCCTGACGGCCCTTTCATACGCGGCTTTAGAGAAGTGTGCGCGATCGGTACCGGTTTCGTTCCACAATGTATAAAAACGCCTCGAGCGAGTAAAAAAACAAAAACGCGCACGAAAGGAAAACTAAACGCAACAAGAACAATTTTTTGGGAAGTACAGGCGAGTCATGAGTAGCGTAGTAGCGTAGTTTTCGCATGTTATACGAAGCGGCCATGGACGTCCCTGTAGGTACGTTTATAACGATGCGCACTTAATGTACGTGAGAAGTGGAGACAATATTATACAAACCTTGCCGGCAGCTATATAGGGGGTCTCCCCTTTCGCGCGTGTCGTCCCGACGGTTATTAAAAGATTAGAGCCCCGTCAGTCGGCAATGTGTTCCGCGCGCTGAGCGGAATGAGCGGGTGCCGGCAAACATATTGCCTGCAATTTATACAAAAAGCGCGCACTCCTTATAACTTCCCGCTCGTTACGCAATTTCCGGAGCGCGCGCGCATCTGCACTGCTCTCTCACGCGGACCGCGCTGTGCCGCCGTATGTAATTTGGTTGGCAGCCGCGCGTTTTTTTTTTGTATTTCTTTCTCTGTCCTTTCTTTTTTCTCTTTTTACCGTGGCTCGGTGGAAGCTGCAAGTTCCGCGCCCCGCCGATGCATCACGCTCCGACGACCCGCCGCCGTTGAGGGCCGTCGATGATTAGGCCCCGAGACTGCGACCTGGGCCGGGGATTATATATGTCTTCTCTTTAAATTCGCGGTGTTCTTTGCAGTTGAGCGTGGTTCCGCTGAGGCATCAGTGCGGCTGACGGTGCGTGTTAATAAGGAAAATGATTGTGAATTAAGCACGAATATAGAGCAAAATTAAAGGCACTCTACGTTTGCTAACACACGAAAGGTTAGCGGAACGCTTAAACCGTCGCAGAAGGATATGAAGGCGATAAAATCGAACAGCGAAAGCATTCGTGTTGTACTCGTTAACTGTCGCCCCCGCCCCCCTTCACACTAATCTATCTATCTATCTATCTATCTATCTATCTATCTATCTATCTATCTATCTATCTATCTATCTATCTATCTATCTATCTATCTATCTAGTCTGTCTGTCTGTCTGTCTGTCTGTCTGTCTGTCTGTCTGAACAGTAGGTGCATTGTCAGCTATGCTTTCGCAGATCAAACACTATTTCCATAACCGCTACGTTCGCAAGGTTGTTATATAGCTTCCGCGTGCGGGGAAAATACTGCGGAAGCGCCTGGAAACAGGACAGTGCAGCGGAACGGGAAAATAATAGGGCTGAGATCCTACCGTTTCGATATCTCAACTTTTCGCGTCTGCAATTTAGCTGTAATTAGAGCCACATTGTGGTGTACCCTTATTCCATCGTATATATACGCAATGATAAGGTGGTATTAAGAGTACGTCAGCCCCTTTTCAAGAGAGGAAGGGAGCCAATTGTGGCTCGTCTATAGTTTATCCTGGTTTGGTTGTGGTTGCCGGGAATACAAAGGCAGCCTTCGCAGCACGCCGGTGTGCAAGGATAGGTATGGGCAAGCGCTGACAGGGGTGCTGACTCTGCTAAGAACAGCGTTTGAAGGTCCTTTTATAGATGGCCATTGCTATATTTATGCTTTAACTGTGTGGCGGACAAGGAACCGGGTATAGGTAGATAATGCTTATTTCTAGAAACGTGACTTTATTTCCTATAAGTAAACACTAGTCGTGGAAGAAGAAAGAAAAAAGAAAAGGAAACTATACTGGTCTCGTTAACTCATCGTCCTCCTGCGGAACGAAGAACCGCTGCTTGACAGCTTGCGAGGCATGAACGCACCATTAATTTTCTTTGTCGTCTAGAGTCTCCGAATTTACAGACTGAATTGGCACAAGAGGTTTTTACTATAAATATATTACCACTTGGTCGCCTGTGTGCGACTGCGCGGATTACGTGGCCCAAGTAACAAGAGCCAAAGAAAAAAATTCATGTTATAACCAGTCATGTAATTATAACATGTAATTCATGTTATAACCAGTCATTTATGTTCGTCATGCAGTCATGTTGTGGCATACCAGTTTTTGTAAACATCCCATTAAGGAAACGGCCAGGAGAGCGCAAAGACCATGGCATGTAAGTCATGCCGCTCATGACATGCATGTCATGATTTTCATGTTATGACCTGTCATTTAGGTTCGTTAGGCAGTCATGTTTTGGCATACCAGTTTTCGTTTACATCCCATTAACGAAACGGCCAGTAGAGCACTGAGACCGTGGCGTGTGAATCATGCCACTCATGACATGCATGTCAAGATTTTCATGTTTTGACCTGTCATTTATGTTCATCATGCAGCAATGTTGAGGCATACCAATTTTCGTAAACATCCCATTAGCCAAAAGGCCAGGAGAGCACAAAATCGTAGGCGGCTAGATAGCTAGATAGATAGATAGATAGATAGATAGATAGATAGATAGATAGATAGATAGATAGATAGATAGATAGATAGATAGATAGATAGATAGATAGATATGCTCATAGTCGCCGAAGTTCGCTAAGAAATGCTTCGAATTTAAAAAAACGGGGGCTGACCCCTCTGTCAGTGGAATCGGTATAACACGAAATTGAGATGTGTCTTCAGCTAAACAGTCAGTTGAATGTATGAACTTACCCATTGCTATCGGTGTTTCGCTGGCACGACACCGTTTGACGTGCATGAACCCACGTTCACGCATTGCTTCCACGGCATCCATGACCGTGGCCATCCCCTTGTAGCAGTTCAAGTAATAACTGGACACAGTAGATAGTAAAAGCCGCGCGACAAAGGCACCCATGATGTTTGCTGGTGCCACAATCACCTGTCAACGTCGTCACCGTAATCAGGCACTTAAAGCAGCTGTTTTGTTGTTGCCATGATACTCGAAGTGTAGACGGAGACAGCTGCGACGAACGACGCACTTTGCAACGGGCGTGGAACGGTGTCGCCGCCCAGGAGAGGCGAAGTAAAGCTGCGGCCGGACTGGAGGGGCGCGCCCCTTTGCAGTCCGGCCTTCGCTTCACTTCGCGCCTCTCTTGGATCACGGCACCGTTCTAGGCAAACTGCGTCTGGACGAGGCAGATGAACGCATCAGGCAAGAGTGAAAGAAGAGAGATACTAAAGAATGTAAGCCTCGTTCGTATGTCTTGGGGCAACGTGCGCCGATGGCGCACGTTCCCCCAAGACATACGATGCTCTTCCACTGCGATGGCGCAGTGGAATAGCATCGGTCACCTCTCGTCGTGGAGCCGGGCGCTGCGATTTCGATTCCCAGCGCAGCATCAGAACATTTTCTGCCATTTTTCTTTGTTGTTATACATTTATGTTTTTCTGCATCACTTCCGTTACGCAAGTGACGTAGGGGGTCGTGGCGGACCCCGGCATAAAGCACTTTCGTGTTAAACAGAGCAAGAGAGAGGACACCTGGAAATGCACAAGGAGTTTAATCTGGCATGCATATAAGCTGTGGTGAAGTGAAACTACTTTAAAATGTTTTAGGCTTCATTCGTTCGTGATGTAACGTCTCTAAATTGAGGAAAAGAAAGATGCGTGGTATTTTAGATCGAATTGACCACATATGGTACAAGACGGATGGACGGACGGACGGCTTGAAGGCTTGAAGGCTGGGGCGTCTACTATAAAGTTATGCTTAGTCGACTGAAAGGAAGGAAGGAAGAGAAACAGCCCTTGCACAGTGTTTGCAAGGTACGCGTGTATTTACTGTCTCTACATAGCTCGTATCAGTCGACCTATACGGGCTGCCTTACACTCTATCAGCCAATACTGCCCAGCTTCGGCATATAACCAGTTCGCGTGTCTTTAC